>CM035850.1:168778581-168956418 GCA_020510985.1 Pholidichthys leucotaenia
TTTAACCTCCAAACTACAAAATGATCACCTTGTGTACAAAAGTTTAAGAAATAAAGTGGTACATGAGCTGCGAAAATCAAAAATATCTTATTACAATAAACTGATAGATCATGCAAAGGGTAACAACAGTTCCCTATGGAGGCATTTAAATAACTTAACTAATAAAAAAAACGATCAGAAGGGGGTAAAGGAACTTAGAATCAATGGCAAGACCGTCAGTGACAAGGCTACTTTGGCAAATGAATTTAATTCACACTTTGTGGGCTCTGTGGAAGACTTAACAAAAATTTTTGTGCTGCCAAATGTGCTCAACAACACAAATTCCATACTTCCAACAGATACTTTTCACATCGATGAGGTAAATGAGAAGTTAATTGCTGGTATTGTTAAAACACTGTCAAACTCAAAAACTAATGATATCTACAATATGAGCACCTCCTTTCTCAAAATGCACAGCAAAATATTAATCAAACCACTGACTCATCTCATTAATCTCTCCATTAGGTCTAGTACATTTCCATCTGGCTGGAAAAAAGCTGTTGTCATACCAGTTCATAAATCAGGCAGTAAAGACGATATATGCAATTACCGCCCAATCTCTATCTTACCAGTCCTATCTAAGGTTCTTGAAAAAGTTGTAGCTACACAGCTGATAGACTACTTACAAGACAGTCAACTTCTTCATCCACATCAATTTGGTTTTAGACCAGGATACTCAACAGAAACAGCAAATTGTTGCCTTATTGAAAACGTCAAACAGTCCTTGGACAGGGGTAATGTGGTAGGAGCTGTTTTTCTAGATCTCAAAAAGGCTTTCGATACTGTAAACCACAGTTTGCTTTTATCCAAAATGGTATCTTTTAACTTCTCCCCAAATACATTAGAATGGTTTGCATCTTATCTCCAGAATAGAGAACAGTGTGTAAAAGTTCACCAGGATAAATCCTCATTTTTAAACAACTGCATGGGTATCCCACAAGGGTCCATTCTTGGTCCTTTACTTTTCAGCATTTTTATTAATGACTTGCCGTTACACTGCTCAGCTGCAACATGCCAACTTTATGCAGATGATGCAGTTATTTACACAGCTGCCAAGACTCCAGCACAGGCTGCAGATGTACTGTCTACAAGTATGGTTGATGTCCAAGAGTGGCTCCTCAAGAACCATCTATTGCTGAACCTTCAGAAAACAGTCTCAATGTGCTTTTCAATCAAAAAATGTAACCTGCAACATTTTAAAGTTAATATACATGATCATGACATCAGTTTAGCTACAGAATTCAAATACCTTGGCATTGTACTAGATCCTCAACTCAAATTTAATCTTCATATAAAGAAAATTTCAAAAACAGTAAAAAAAAATCTGAACTGCTTTAAATTAATTAGATATTACATACCTTACGAAGCAGCTGCACTGTATATGCATTCTATGGTTTTTTCTCATATATCATACTGTTTGACAGTCTGGGCTCAAGCAGCCCCTTCCACAATAAGACATATAGGTTCATTATATAATCAAACCCTAAAAATCTTGGACAAAAAGCCCATTAGGTGGCATCACTGTAATGTTTTAAAAAAATACAACCTATTGAGTTTTGAGAGCTTCATTGACCTCTGTCTTCTGAAATTAACGTTCAAATGTTTCCATAAATCAGCACCCGAGCCACTTGCTGGTTTCGTCCAAAGACAGGACAGCAGCAGAGCCACCAGGAGTTCTGTTAACAATAACTGTAAAATATTCCACCGCAGAACCACATTTGGACAAACAGCTTTCTCTCTATAAAGGGCAGTCACATCTGGAACACAATGCCAAATGTAATTAAAATAATAACGGACTTTTTAAAACATTCACTAAAAAGGTTAAAAACTGGCTGAAAAATAAACAAGAATGTACTCATGTATGAATTGATTGTCTGCAAGGTGAGAGTGAATGAAGGGAAGGAATGAATTGGTTTGTTTATAGGTGAGTGACGAAGGGAGGGAGGCCTGTAATAGGCAAATGTGAGTCAGGTTGTTATATTTGTGTATTTATATATTTATAATTGTGTATTTATAATCTTTTTTGCATTGATGTATGTGCTTTTTTTTTTTTTTTTTCCTTTACTTGATTCTCTTTCTAAAGCCCATCCGTGGACAAGAGTTGGTTATATTTGTGTATTTATAATATTTATAATATTTATAATTGTGTAATTTATAATCTTTTTTGCATTGATGTATGGTGGTTATTGTGTATTTTTTTTTTCTCTTTACTTGATTCTCTTTTCTAAAGCCCATCAAGGACAAGAGTTGCAAATTAGCTAATAGCTATACACTCTATGTGCAACACTCAGATTGATTGTCATTGATTAATTGGTCTATGTTTATTGCACTGTCCCTGTCAAATAAACTAATCTATCCATCCTGCCAGGATATTCCAGGATTGTGGCGAATGCAGCGCAAGTGAAGGAGTTCAGTCTCTTTTCCTGCCGGGCGTATGTTGTCCACGTCTCACCTCCCAGTAGAGCTGTGTGCTGATGACGCAGGTGTTGTACACTACCATCTTTGTCTTGACAGAGAGTTTGGGATTCTCCCACACTCGTGTGGTGAGGCGAGCGAGTGTGAAGGCTGATTTTCCAATCCTCTTGTCGATCTCTGTATCAAGGGAGAGGTTGTTGCTGATCGTGGACCCCAGGTACGTGAACTGATTCATGACCTCCAGCTCGTAGTCGTTGATGGTGATGGTTGGTAGTGCTTCCGTGCCTTGCGCCAAGACGTTAGTCTTCTTCAGGCTGATGGTAAGCCCGAAGTCCTTGCATGCCTGGGAGAAGCGGTCCATCAGGGTCTGAAGCTCCTGCTGTGTGTGGGTTGCGACTGCAGCGTCGTCTGCGAACAGCATGTCTCTGATTAGAGCCTTGTGTACTTTGGTTCTGGCTTTTAGGCGGGCGAGGTTGAAAAGCCTGCCGTCAGATCTTGTGTGCAGGTAGATTCCCTCTGTTGCTGTGCTGAAGGCATGCCTCAGAAGCATAGCAAAGAGAAATCCCAAAGAGGGTTGGCGCAAGTACACAGCCCTGTTTCACTCCGCTGTGTATGTTGAATGGCTCTGAGACGTTGCCATCGTGCTGCACTATCCCCTGCATGTTGGTGTGAAATGATTCAATGAGGCTTTGCAACTTTGGTGGGCATCCTATCTTTGGCAGGATCTTGAAAAGGCCCTCTCTGCTGACCAGATCGAACGCTTTGGTGAGGTCAATGAAGGCGACGTACAGGGGCATGTTCAGGTTTGAAATCAGGGTTTACCTTCCCCTAGATGGGCTACCTTCCCAGGTTGACGAGCCACCATCTACCCGAAGCATCTGGTTTTAAGGCGCCAGAGATCCACCCTCGCCCCTTCTCCTACTAGTAAAAGCAGTTCCGCCGGGCTTAGAGACTAAACCACACGGGCAGGCTAGGAGTTGGACTTAGTTGTCAGAGGCTTTTCGAGACGCACGCCATAAGGAGCATTTTATGAGCACTGGGAGCTTAACCCCAGTGCCGCTCCTGGCTATGACAACCTTGGAACCACAAGCTCTTTTATACAGTGATATAGACAGAGAGAATGCATGGCACATTAGCATATCAGTCAATACCCATGATTAGCATGACCAACTGGAGCCCAGATGTCCTCTCCCTCATCCAGGGATGTGTACACAACAGTCCATTGTTCTGGTTACCCCCAGGGGCTCTCTGTCCGTATGTGAATTGTCCTCTGTTTGCAAATTGTCCTCTGCTTCCTCCAGACCTGCTGAGTGTGAGAAATGTCCGTGCAGAGTGTGGTGGGTCACCACAGGGCTCCCCCCAGAACACTCAGAAGGGGCTGTGACCCCCCTCCCCGGTTGTTTGGGCTCCAGTTCTGGTAGAACTGTCCTGCTGTAAAGGAGTGTCAGAGGGCATGTCAGTCCGTGGGGGGGTGGAAAAGACATTGTGCTCCGCTCCGAGCTCCAGCACATTGAACGGCCGTGGATCGTGGGCGTATGGGGCTGGTGCGCATCGTGCGTAATGGAACCAACCGGCAATCGGCCTGCTTTAGGGAGTGAGGTGTGGGAAGAGCGCTGTGGAGGAGGAGGGGGGAGGGGTGGGAGTAAGTGAGTGCCGGCCCGAGACGTCAAAGGTGTCTGGGCTGCACAAAAATTGCATGTGGATCCGCGATGTTGAGGGACTTTCCCCTGTCAAACCTGGCGGTGATCCGCAGCAGCTGTGAAAAAATTAAGTCTCTGACTCCTCTCACAGCTCGGTCCAGCGAGGATGTGGGAAAGGCAAACGGCCAAATTCCCTGAGGATGCGTAGCGGCTGTGAAACAACTGCAGCTGTGTGAGGGACTTGGCGGTTTGGCTTTTAGGCTGCCCCTAAAGCCCTCGGGGAAAGCAATTGGCTAAACTCCCGTTGTGCGCTGTGGCTGAGAAACCCATACAAAGTCCTGTGTGCGGGCTGCATGTCTGCCTTCAGGTGCGTGAGCAGCCCTGAAGGTTCCAAGGATGGCGATCGGCCGTGTTTCTCGGGCAGGTGCAGCGGCGGAGGGACGCTGTATCAGTCTGTGGAGCAGGTTTGTCCCTGTGCGTGGCGCACACTTTTTCGCAGTGACCACATAGCTGGAAGTTGTGCTGTCCTCGTAATCCTGCAGCGTGCGTGCGGGGCTTCTGTGCGCGGGTGGTCCGCTGTCGTGAGGTGAGTCAGAATCGGGAGCTCGGTGGAAATCAACGCAGAAGGCGCCGATGATTTTCCCCGTTCAGGCTGCTTCCTTCGGTTCGCTCGTGTCGCCGTTCATGGTGCGTGTCAGTCCCAGCGCTGCTCGCTCCAGGGAGTGCGCTCCGGTGTGGATGAAGAGGTTGCAGGCGTTCTCTGGTCTTCCGGAGTCCAAAGTGCAGTGAGAGGGAGTAGACAGTCATTCTCTCTCGTCAGGTCAGAGAATCGGGCAGGCGAGGGACGCACCATGACATGTCTAGGGTCACCACTGTGGGGGAAAAGGATCAGGCAAGATGCGACGAGCTGGAAGGTTGCAAGGTTTTATTCCTCCCACATAATGAGACACACCTCGTAGCTCTTTGCGCTACTGTGCTGCTGAGACATGTCACACAAGCTCCTTTACACAGTGATATAGACAGAGAGAATGCATGGCACATTAGCATATCAGTCAATACCCATGATTAGCATGACCAACTGGTGCCCAGATGTCCTCTCCCTCATCCAGGGATGTGTACACAACAGTCCATTGTTCTGGTTGCCCCCAGGGGCTCTCTGTTCGTATGCAAATTGTCCTCTGCTTCCTCCAGACCTGCTGAGTGTGAGAAATGTTCGTGCAGAGTGTGGTAGGTCACCACACTGTAAACAATTAGCCAAAACCAAAATCCCAGTAGGATAATATACTTAATTCTTTAAGGGGACACATAATCCGTAAAGTGCAGAATATAAAAAAAAAAAGCACAGAAAAGAAAAGAACAACGTATAAAATAAATCGTTAAATTTAACTCATATTGGCCTCATCATTAATTTTGCATGAAACAGAGCATCTACACAGGTGCTAGCACGTAATAGAGGCAGAATGTTGGTAAACTTGAAGTCAAGCCTATCTAACATCCCACTTCAGTGCTTTCTTTATATAGTAGTATGGACAGAACACGGCGTGTACTTAAACTGTCACACAGTCACCTGTACGAGGACCGGTCAGAGTCCTCATCCTCGGTCTCTCTCTGGAGATCAGACATCAAAATCCTCTGAAATAAAAAGTCATTGTTCTCAGTCTTTATCTGGTTGTCCAAAGTGATAACCCAGTAGTAACCCAGCCAAAACGGTGGAGATGACTGTGGATTTCAGGCGACATCCTCCTTCATTCCCCCTCACTCACCATCCTCAACAGCACAGTGTCCACTGTGGACTCCTTCAAGTTTCTGGGTACCACAATCTCCCGGAACCTGAAGTGGTCCTCCCATATAGACACTGTCCAGAAAAAGGCCCAGCAGAGGTTGTTTTTTTCTGCGTTGGCTCAAGAAGTTTGATTTGCCTCAGGAGCTGCTGGTTGTCTTCTACACCACCATCATCCAATCTGTCCTCTGCTTTTCCATCACTGTCTGGTTTGGATCTGCCACTAAACAGGACAAGACCAGACTGCAGCGGATCATTAAGTCTGCGGAGAGGATCATTGGTACCGACCTACCCTCCATTGAGAACTTATATCGGTCCATAACCAGGAAACGGGCGGGAAACACCTGTGCTGACCCATCACACCCCGGCCACAAACTGTTTGAACTTCTATCTTCTGGTCGTCGTTACAGATCACTGAAGGTCAAAACCACCCGTCACAGGAACAGTTTCTTTCCTCAAGCCATCACTCTGATGAACTCCTAACATTCACCTAGTCCTACCTGTTGCTGTACTCATGACTTTTCATCCATTCTTACGTTGCACATAACTCTCACACTGCTTTTTACTTCATTCACATTATATCACTGAATCTGAGTTCACATTGAAATACTGTGTGACTGTATATTTTTTCATATATTTCTGCAAAGTGTGGATAGTCTGAGTAAATAAGCTGCATATATTCCTGTATATATTTGCATCCTTTTATAGAAACGTGGACAGACTGTAATTTACTGTACATACTCTGTTGTCATTGAATCCTTATTTAAATCTTATCTAAATCCTCCACGAGACAATCTTCAAC
Source organism: Pholidichthys leucotaenia (assembly GCA_020510985.1). Lineage (NCBI taxonomy): Eukaryota > Metazoa > Chordata > Actinopteri > Cichliformes > Pholidichthyidae > Pholidichthys > Pholidichthys leucotaenia. Next base: position 168,785,258 of record CM035850.1, read on the forward strand.
GAGAGCAAGTTTTTAGCCAAAGTCAAATTCCTTGTATGTGTTGTGCATACTTGGCCAATAAAGCTGATTCTGATTCTGATGTTCTGCATACTGGCGAGCCTCTTCTGGATCCATAAAAAACGCCTCTGATCCGTGTGGGACACACGTAGCTTGGCTGGGTACAGAAGCCTGAACCTGACTCCCAGCTTGTCACGCAGAATCCTCCTGGCTGGAGTGAATGCTGCTCGGTGTTTAACCACTTCAGGCGGAAGGTCTCTGAAGATTTGGATCCACTGTCCGAGAAACATTAAATCCTTCGTGGACATGGCTCTCTTCATTACGTCTTCATACGTATGGCAGTAGTGTACTCTTACCATCAGGTGCCGCGGGGGCTCATTATCCCCAGGCCGTCTCTGTAGGGCTCTGTCCATCATCGGTGTTTCCTCCAAGTTCAGTACTTCTTTTAATACCTGAGCTGCAAAATCTCTACTGGTTGTTCATTTTCTTTACCCTCCTTTTATTCCGCCCACTCTTAAATTCTGCTGCTTTGACCATCCCTCCAGGTCTAGGCATTTTTCTGAAAGGACTTCCATTTGTCCAGACACCTTTTTCACTTTGGTTTCCAACTCTTGGAGCACATCCAAGGAGCCACTAGCGGCCTCAGCTAGTTCCTTTAGCGTTTGGTTTTGCACGTCGATCTGGGCTTTTACTGTAGATATCGCTGTGTCGTTTTCGGCTTTCAGGGCTGCCATCTCCCCTCTCAATGTGCTGGTGACTTCTGATATCTTGGCCTCAACTGTGTTACAGATGTCCAAATTAACATTGGCAAATTCCGAGTAAAGCGATACTATAGCCCTCAGCACCTTGTTGTTATCCGCCTCTTTAGCTCCCTCTATTCTGGTGGTTTCTTCTGTAGCTGAGCTCGGGGCTGTAGTTGAGCCTCATTGAGCTTCGTCTCCTGTGCCTTTTGAGCTTCATTTTTTTCGGCATTTTCCTCATTTTTAGGTCCCCCAATGGTTTAAACTGTCCTTTCGTCAAAATATCTTATGTTCAATTTGTATGGTTTTGAAAAAATGAAATTTTATCTTAAAATCTACAGGAGCTACCAGTGAGCGCATCCTATCTGCTCATTTTTCACTTTGTCAGATGTTTGTTCATGTAGATATTTGATCCTTTCAGTTTTCTTCCTTGTTTTAACTGAGTTTTTGTGTTTTCTGTTTGTGAATCTTATGATGATGCTGCTGTGGTGTGATCATCTCTGCAGTACAGCAGGTGGCATGCTTCAATGTTGTTGACATCCATTTCAATCCCCTTGGATTGAAAGGAAGCAGCCACCTGTTGCTCCATTGAGCTAACATCCAGCTTACCCCCCTTCCCATTCTCCGTTGTCGGTGGTCACCGTCCGGGGGTATGATCGGAGTATGGTGTGAAACCCGGTCACAATCAGGTCGTTGATTTGGGAGTATTGCTCCAACTCCTCCACTTTGCACTCCAGGTCCAACAGACAGCAGTCTTTTTTGGCGTTCTGGATCTGGAGAACTTTCACCTCCTCCACCAGCTCCAATATGGCTTTCTGCTGCATTTTGATTGTAGATATTTCCTCTGTCATGAACTCCAACGACCTCCTAATGTCGTCTCGCTCCTCGGCTATCAGTGTCTTCTTTGGCCCCATGCTGGTGATCCTGTCGGTGCCGGCTAGCGTCAGCTGTTAGCCTAGTTTGCAATTTGCCCACTCATTGTCATCTTTCTGTCCTTAATTCCAAAATTGGTGTCAAACCAGGAAATATTCAATCCAAAGGAGTCAACAAATAATCTGACGTCCACAGTTAAAATCATCCATCCATCCATCTTCTTCCGCTTAATCCTTTTCGGGTCGCAGAGGGACTGGAGCCTATCCCAGCATCTTTGGGCGAGAGGCAGGGTCCACCCTGGACAGATCGCCAGTCCATCGCAGGGCCAACACAGAGAGACAGACAACCATTCACTCTCACATTCATACCTAAGGACAATTTAGAATCCCCAGTTTGATGCCAATTAACCTAACTTGCATGTTTTTGGCCTGTGGGAGGAAACCGGAGAAATCCCGGCGTAAACCCATGCAGACACGGGGAGAACATGCAAACTCCACACAGATCACTGTTGGTCGGGGGCTGGGATCGAACCCAGGATCCCCCGGCCAAGGGTGAGTTGCTATGCTGCTGCACTGCTAACCACTCCGCCACCGTGCTGCCCTAGTTGCCAGAAAACAGAAAAATTGTCCAAAAGCCGAATAGTAAAGCACGATCACACACAAACTAGCACTGATTCACACAACAGGAAGTAGGAAGATGGCATCATGAATACAATGACAATCAAGACAAAAAAAGGCGCTTTTACTGTTTAGTGACAGAAGAAGAAAACAGACGGGCAAAAAGACGGACATTTGTTCACCCAGTATTGGCGGATTGCTCAGTACTTCCTTCTGGTGGGAGTTTCCGGGCGCATGCGCACTTCACTGTTGTGTTGCGAAGTTGTGATTATAAAATTTTAGTTGGTCTCTGACAAGCTGAAATAACATCCAAAACATATTCAGTAGTTTGTCGTTTAAACTTTTTAAAAATAAAAATCACCCCCCCCGCCACCCAAATGGTATGATCCCTCCTCTCACCACACGTCCCCCCCACTCCCTCCACCAGGCTGGAGCCCTGGTGCACACACACACACACACACACACACACACACACAGGTCCCTCCCTATGGCAACAGCATGAGGCTGCTGCAGCTTTTCTACAGGGAACACACTCAATATGATGCATGACACCAGCCTCAGCTGGAATATTCTGCAACAGTATGAATATGGTATATGTATGGTATATATGGAATAGGTTCCAAGGTTGTCATAGCCAGGAGCGGCACTGGGGTTAAGCTCCCAGTGCTCATAAAATGCTCCTTACGGCGTGTGTCTCGAAAAGCCTCTGACAACTAAGTCCAACTCCTAGCCTGCCCGTGTGGTTTAGTCTCTAAGCACGGCGGAACTGCTTTTACTAATAGGAGAAGGGGCGAGGGTGGATCTCTGGCGCCTTAAAACCAGATGCTTCGGGTAGATGGTGGCTCGTCAACCTGGGAAGGTAGCCCATCTAGGGGAAAGTAAACCCTGATTTCAAACCTCCGCTGCCTTGCGGCACACCCGGTCACGGGAAAGGCTTCGGGAGTCAACCCTGAGGAAAAATCCGGAGTCGGAGCCCCTAAGGCAGTTCTCTGTTGTGTTCAGCATCGTTCTGGCAGCTCCTGCGACGGCGCTGGTGCCAAACTATAGCAGCCCTGCTGTTCCTTTGGATTTATCAGTGACGTGGAGAGGGGGGACATGCTGCATGGGTAACATCTTGTCCTCCATATCTTCCTGCCCAGGCTTGAATCCTACCAACGCCCAACGCTGGAAGGTAGAACACTGGTGCGCATCGGCCTGTTCAGCCACAGGCGGTGCTGTTCCAGCAGAGTAGACGTTTAGGATTCTCTTCCATGGTCATCATAGACCGACGGAGGCCGACGACGAGTATGAATAGTTTTGGGGTCTGTCTGAATATATTCAGTCAGAGCAGATGCATACCTGCAAACATTTAGGTTTCACAATACATGAGGTTTTCACCTGGGGTGGGGGTTGGAAAATAGGCTATTAATAGGCTATAAATATGCTAGAATATAACAGAAAACACTGCAGCTTTGCTCATTTTATTTTTGATTTTTAATTTGTGAGGAAAACCTCACAAATTTATGAGAGTAAAGTCTCAAAGGTACAAGAAAAAAGCCCTAAATTAGCACGACACACAAATTATGAGAAAAAGTTGATTTAAGTGGGGAAAAGTCCACGGCAATGATGGGCCAGACGACAGCCAGCGAAACACCAGCAGTGCCTGTGCATAGTGGCTAAGCTGGGCGCAGCGTACTTCAAGCTGTCAGATGGCTCGGCAAGGCACGTCAATCAGCTTCAATGTGTCCGGGAAGAGGCTTCTGATGACGGGGCTGGACGAGAGCGAGAGTCGGTGGTGATGAGGAGAGGCGCTTTTGTCCGGGAGATCAGCCATCATCCCGGGGGCCTGCTGTTTCCAGGGGCGCGCTTGCTGAGGGGCTGCCCTGGGCCTCCCCATGCCGGTTCTGCTCCTCTTGCCCAACGAACAGTGCTGTAAATTTTGTGTTAATAGTTCTGATGTTCTTATGTTTATGTATGTTGTAAAATGGCATTATTTTGTTTGTTTTATTTAGTTTTGGAACACGGCAGTAATGTTTAGTTTACTAATGGACTTTTCTTAGTTTATCAGGTGGCAGAATAATCCACCGTGCCGTGTGGGCAGGACAGTAGTCACCCGTCCGCCCTATTTTAGGTTTTGTTGTGAGACTGTGTCAGGCCATTTAGATATATTAGTTTCCATTTTGTTAGTGTGTGATTCAGGTCCCAAATTGGGGAGGGCTTTGACTGTGTGTGTCGTTTTGGACTTTTCTAAGGGGGGGGGGTATTTGACACCTTATTGTGAAGTGTGGAGTAGTGGCAGGCACTTCCTGTTCCACCACTGCACCGCCCTATAAATAGCAGAGGGCATCCATGATGCGGCCTCTTCCACCGGTGCCCTCTGCTGGTGCCTGCTGTGTGTCGGCTGTTCTGACATCTTCAACAAGCTGTGTTTGTCCAGTCATCTGGCCTCATCCTTTATAAAGGGATTTTACCACACATAACAATAACATCATAACAGAACAATAATAGTTTCAACATAAGGATTGAAATCTAATGTTGTGGTGCACATATGTAGTTTCACAGCTCACATGTATATGACTGTCCATATGCTCTCTTGTATATTCCTGTGTGCTTATTGTGACTTCACGTCTGAAGAGGAACAAAAGGTCTGGACCTCCTGGGGTTGAGAGGAGGATGTGAAAGTTGGCCTTTTGATATGCAAAAGGATGGACTTGAGGGAGTTCCTGACCACCGGGATTTTGGTGAAAGGAGAGAAGGACTGAAAGGGGATTTAAAGACAATGGGGTTTTGTGCTTTGATGTCTGGGGGTATTTAGCAGACAGATGTGGGGGAAGAGTCATTCTTCTGTTTTGAATGTTGGAGAGTATGTGATGAATAAAGTTGAACCTGAGGAATAACTCAGCCTTATCCTTTCCACACCATCTTCACAATGTAAACATTTTTAAATTAAAGTTTTTTTGATTGCTAAATTTACATTGATGAATAAAAGATTTACTATAAAAAGGAGTAAATTCAGAATATAGTACAAAATCTCTCTTTGTACCAGTATTACCTGTATAACCAAATAAGGCATTTTCAAAACATAAGTTATAATCTAATTTCATTGTCGATATATTGGCACAGATGTGATGATCAGGCGAGCGTGCTCCCCCTCCCCTCCTGTTCCTGTTTTCCCAGCTCCGGAGTTATCAGCACACCTGCATGATTTGCTGCATCTGCTGCTCTCTGGGTCTCCAGCGTATTTAAGATCCAGTGTGTGGATGCTGCGCCACTGGACCATTGGGTATTGCTGGCCAAAACAACTACAGTTACGTTGTTTGGTATTTTTTGACCCATGTAGTCTTTCCTTGTGTGTCGTCTCCTCCTCATGTTTGCTGCCATCTCAGCGGTGTGTTCTCTGGGGTTGGCCACGCTCACCTGAACCTCTCCCTCAAAGACAACGGATTCTCCACCCAGGTCATCCGCCCATTTCCCTTCTCTCCCTTGGTCCCATGCAGGAGTCCCCTGCCAGGTCCTCTGCTCCACGCAGTAAGCCATCTCCTCCCTTCTTATTTTCCTCTACCTTGAGCTTACTCGCCTCCAACTATCTCTCTCTCTTCTCTCCCCCAGGCTGCGTGCGTTCCGGCGTGTTCCTGCGTTTTGTGTGTCAGTTTAAGTTTGTGTCAAGTTTGTGTTGTTCTTTAGTTTTTGCACCTTTATTTAAGTTTATTTACAGTTTTCATGTGTTTTCAATAGAATTGTGTATCTTTTCACCATCTGAGTGTGAGTGTTCATCTGGTGTGGTTTGCTCTGCATTTGAGCCTTTCTGGTGTAATCATGACAGAACGGTCCAGCCAGGATCGAGGCTCAGTGGGTGCTCCACCCGGTGAGCAGTCGGCACTCTCTCGCTTGGATGCCACGGAACACCAGGTCATGTTCCTGTCTGACCAACTCCAAACCATAACCCAACAATTGGCAACCGTCACCGAGCATTTGTGTCGGCTTCCTGGTGCGGCGGCTCCCCCTGCAGCTGCTGTTCCGGCAGTCCCTTCCATCCGCACGACCATTTCTATTCTGTCACCGGTCCCCTATGCAGGGGAGGTGGGGGGATGCAAAGGGTTCTTACTCCACTGCCGGCTTTATTTCCAGCAGGTGGAGGTGGCATATAGGAAAGATTTGGCCAAAATTATTTTTAGAATAGAATAGATCTTTAATTGTCATTGTCACAGGTACAACAAAATTCAAAGTGCTCTCCAGTCAGTGCTCCATTTATAAAAACATTGCCCCATTATAAAAAAAAACATAGACCTAAAATTACTAAAAATCAGTTAAAAATAACAATTAAAAAGAATAAATAACTAGCCACAATCACACAGACATCAACACAGGACATCATGCACACACAGTCATTACAAAGAGCATTCAGCAACATATAATCATGTCCATTTAGCACATTATAGTTATTGAGAGTTATAGAATAGTTATTGCTGTTGGATAGAAGCTGTGTTTGAGTCTGTTTGTCCTTGTGTTCATTTGTCTGTATCGTTTCCCAGATGGCAGTAGTTCAAACAATGAGTGTCCAGGATGTGAAGTATCCTTTAAAATATTTTGAGCCTTCTTCTGACAACGGGAGCAGTGTAGGTCTTCCAGCGTGAGGAGAGGGCAGCCAATAATCTTCTGGGTGGTGTCAATGACCCTCTGGAGTGCTTTCCTCTGAGCTACTGTACAACTACTGTACCAGATGCATATACAGTAAATTAATATGCTCTCAATAGAAGCTCGATAAAAGGACACCAGCAGTCTCTGTGTGATGTTCTCCTTCCTGAGAATCCTCAGGAAGTACAGTCTCTGCTGGGCCTTTTTCACCGGCTCAGAGGTGTTCACACTCCAGGACAGGTTCTCCTCTGTGGACTCCCAGGAAACGGAAGTCAGCTACCCTTTCTACACAGTCCCCGCTGATGATGAGAGGGGGAATCTCTGTCTTCTTCCTCCTGTAGTCTATTATCAATTCTTTGGTCTTAGAGGTGTTCAGGAGAAGGTTATTATCTTTGCACCGTGACGACAGCAGCACCACCTCATCTCTGTAGGCAGACTCGTCCCCCCCACACCCGAAATGAGACCCACCACTGTAGTGTCATCTGCAAACTTCACAATGGTGTTATTGTGATGGGCGGGGATGCAGTTGTGTGTATACAGACAGTAGAGCAGGGAACTCAGCACACAGCCCTGGGGGGACCCGGTACTGAGGCTTAGGGCAGTAGATGTATGATGGCCCACCCTGACTCTCTGTCTGCGACCAGAGAGGAAGCTGCTGATCCACATACATATAGCCTGAGGAAGCCCCAGGTCCCCCAGCTTGATCACCAGTTTGTGTGGAAGAATGGTGTTAAATGCAGAGCTGTAATCCACGAAGAGCATCCGCACATAGCTCCCCTGCCGCTCCAGGTGGGCTAGAGTGGCATGGAGTGCTGTGGCCACCGCATCCTCTGTGGATCGATTCGCTCTGTAGGCAAACTGGTGGGGGTCAAGACTGCGGAGCAGGGTTGCTATGATAGGACTACGGACCAGCCTTTCAAAGCACTTCATCACCACCGGGGTGAGTGCGACTGGTCTGTAGTCGTTGAGGCTGGAGATGTGAGGTTTCTTGGGTAAGGGGACTATGGTGGAGGACTTCAGGCAGGATGGCACAGTGGACTGTGCCAGGGATTGGTTGAAAATCTTAGTACAGATTCCAGCCAGCTGATCTGCACAGTCCCTCAGCACATGTCCCGGGATACCGTCTGGACCCACTGCTTTTCTTGGGTCGATGGACCGCAGCGTGCGCCTCACCTCATGCTCCTCCAAAGTGAGGAACGTACTGCTGTGGGCCTGGTGTAAGTTGGCCGAGACAAGTGCAGCAACCTCAAAGTGGGCAAAGAAGATATTCAGCTCCTCCGCCAGCGTGAGGTCACCTACCGTGGTTCCCGGATTAGTTTGATAGTTGGCCAGGTGCTGGATGCCCTGCCACACCTGCCGGCTGTTTTACGCCCCTGCTGCTGCGAGACTGGGCGCTCAAGTGGGCACAGTCCATCTTGAGTGGTCCGGCCAGCCCCCTATACACATTTGAACGGTTTGTGCTGGAATTTTCTGAGGCTTTCGACCATACAGAGAGCGAGGGAAATATTCTTAGTAAGCTGATGGGACTCCAGCAGGGGAATCGGTCCATAGCTGATTGCTCCGTCGAGTTCCGGGTCGCTGTGGCAGACTCCGGATGGAATGATGTTGCTCTGCGCAGCATCTTCCTGTGGGGTCTCAACGATAACCTCCATGATGAGCTGGCTATCCGAGCATCTCCCTCCTCTCTGGATGAGCTTATTGCACAGGTGGTAGCCCTCCATAACCGGTTCAGGGAGCGTGCGAGGGAGCAGCGGGCCGCTACTTGCTTCCCCGTTTGCTACACGGCAGGCCCCCCGTCCTCTGGTGCTGATCCGTCAGCGTCATCTGAGCCGATGGCCCTCGGCAGGGCTTATCTGACTCCGGAGGAATGCCGGCGTCGAGAGAGTGCGGGGGCGTGCATGTATTGCGGGGCCACTGACCACGTAATATCGAAATGTCCAGCTAAACCAAAAGATCTGGCCCATCAGTAACCATGAGGGGTCTGGTGGGAGGATCTTCCAAAAATCCTCCCAACTGTTTTGAACTCCTGGCCCTCATTCAGTTACCAAGAGCCAAGTTCAAAACATCCACCCTGGTTTATTCCGGGGCAGAGCAGAATTTCATTCATCAGGCATTGGTCCAAAAATTGTGAGATGAAGGCAACAGAGTTGAAGGAAGCAGTGAGGTCCAACAATACTAACATGAACCTTCTGACTGACATCACTGACAGTCCAGAAAACGTTCTCCCTCTGTTCTATGAGCTCAGACACATTCAGTCAACTTCCCCTCTGGAGCCTGCAGGTGGATGCTGGGGTGGTGGAGGGGTCTGAACATCAGTCAGCAGCAGAGACACCAACTTATCAAAGGAGAGTCAGCAAATTCTGCTGCTGAAACCCATCAGCACATCAGAAGAGTTTTTCTGGGATGTGACTGCGTGGAGAGTGAGGCGTGTTCTCCTGCTGACTGATAGAAGGAACTCACAACTTTACTCCATTTATTATCTCACTGGAATCAGATTACAGGCAGCACGGACCATGTAGCAGTAGTTTGGTCAAGTCCAGATAAATGCTCATTTAACTAAAGTCTGACTCTAACAAAGGTTTACTGAAGTTACTGAGCTCCTTTAACCAGAAAAATTCACTTCTAGCAATTGTGGCTCAGTGCTGCAGCCTGACAGTTGGAGGAGGAAAGTTCAAGTTCACATTCATCTACTAATATTTCAGCAGCTCAGTTAAAGTAGAAACTGATTCTCACTTTGAGTCTGAAGGTCCAGGTTCATCACTGAAGGGTGGAGGATGATCATTGGATCGATCACTCCTCATAGACAGACATGTGGATCCTCCAGACTCTGCTCTGTCCTCCTCTTCCTCCATCTTGATGATGTCAGTCAGTCTGAGAAATAAACCACAAATCCTCAGTTAGTGTTCTTCTTCTGGACTGTGTTCCATGTGCTTCTGATGTTCTCATGGTTGCTACATGGACGCTAAAACATCAGAAACACCTCTCAGGAGAAAACAAACTAAAACCTCATTAATAAACTGAACATCACTGCTGTGTTAAGGTGGAATTCTTCTCTGAGCTGTTGGGACTTAAATATCACACAAAGGACTAATAAATTAATTAAACATTGAGTTTACATGAGCAGACTGATGAATATTTCTGTTTGAAACATCAAATCACAATGTCACTGTCTGCAGTTATGAAAATTCATAAAATACCGCAGTTTAGTTTTAAGTAATAAAAATATTATTCTGTAAACAGAACTGTACAAACTTAGATTTCTGTATTTTTATGCACCTTAATATCTGAGTGGAGAAATAAACATTTTAAAATGACCAGTTTATTCTCCATTTTCACTGAGAACAAAGCAAGTCGACTCCTGAAACCATCATTAAAGACAGAAATCATCAAAACCAGATTTTGGCCATCATGGTAATTCCACATTTTTGTCAGATCATTCAGACCTGATTGGAAACAATTAATCAGAAACTCTCCTAGACCAGGGTCAATAATAAGGTGATTTGGACTGATTTTTATGCCTCAAACAGGTTTATAATCAGACATTTGACATCTCAGAGTAACTGGACACAGAAAAGGTGAAAAGACTCACATGAACCAAAGAGAATCAAATCAGAAAACACTCCTACCACTCAACATGAAGGTCACATATTTAGTTCGTTACATACATACATCTATATATCAATAAAAGAGATTATGCGGTGTGGGGATGTATGTATGTATGTAACTGAGAAGCCACTTGACCGCAGCCTCTCATCTCTTACATGGTGATGCCACAATACCTGAAGAGTGAACCTGACATGGTTTCACTGACCGCTTGACCATCAAAGAGGTCAAAGGTGACCTTTTTTAACTGACCTTTACCAGTGGAGGTAAAGAAAGAATCATGCACACCCGACATGGTCAGTGGAGTTTCAGATCCACAGGTCTCTCTCCAGAATACAGGCGCTGTGGACTCATGGGGTGACATGGGTACAGGTTACCATTGGGTGCTGGGACACCAAAACTATATTTATATTTACCGATCTTCATTTTCTTTATTAATCAGCTCATATAACCCCCAGAGGTGTACACCATGCGAGGAATCAAGCGCGCCCCAGGTCCAATCTCAACACTCCGCTGCTCTCTCTGTGTGGCTCTCTCTTCACACCGGTGCTGGACTGTTGTCAGACGGGGAAACAGAGACAGACTGCACTGCTTACTCTCTGTAATACACTCACTGTGGAGTGTTGTCGGACGGGGAAACAGACGTGTATGGTGCTGGAGGAATGGTGCGTACCCCAACCAGACAGCAGCCGGGTGGACAGCAGGTAAAGCCTGACTGAAGCCCCTCTGTGGAGTTTATGCGCCGTGTTTTCATAGCAGCATATTGGGCAAACAGGCCAGGGATGGCCAACCGCCTGAGCAAGTTGGCTCTTAATGTAATTTATTTGGTTTCTAATCATTTTAATTAGTCAAGTATTAAGATAAGATAAGCCTTTATTAGTCCCACAATGGGGAAATTCCAGGACTGCAACAGCACAGGGACAGCAACAGTCAGAGCAATAATTTAGAAGATAAGAAAATAAGAGCAGTGAATATACATATGTACACATAAATATATAAATATATATACACAGTGCGGAGCATTGCAGCTAGATGGAATAAACAGCATAACCATCTATTTAGTTACCCCACATAGTATGAATATGTACTAGGGATGGGCATAATTAACTGATTAACCGATAATTGATCATTAAGAATTTCACCGAGGAAGTTCATTTTCGTCGACAAACCGTTTTTTTTTTTTTTTTAAACAATCCGAATGTAGGTTATTAGGCCTAGTGCACGGCCGTCCTCAAACAATGCAATGCATTTAACTGTGCCACTGGCAAAATTTGGGCACCAGGGGGCAACATTACACCATCGCCGTACCCTGGCGTGCCTCAGTTGATACATGCGAGCTTCCGTAGGGCAATCGCCAAATCATGGAGGTTGCGGCGAAGTGTTGCATGGGACCATTTTAATTTAAAAAATGACCAGGTGTACTGCAATCACTGCAGTGCAGCATACAAAAGAAAAAAGTAAAAGAAAGAAATATATGTTCCGTTATGTGTCCTGTATGTGTCTCCCGTTATTGTCTGGCTCGCAACTTGAAGCCTCCCTCGTTTGCGCAATGCGCATGTGTTCACGTTTTACTGCAAACTTGTCTTGTTAATAAATTCATCCTCGAAGAAAAACACTCTGTATTTTTTTTATTATTATTCTCAATACATAAGAGTACAGTGATCCCTCACTTAGCGATAAAGAGCAATGAATGCGGTCTTTGTTTGCTCAGTGGCCGCTCGGCAGGGAGAGAAGCTGGGTAAAACGTCTCGGCCAATCAGCTTGCGGGGTGAAACGTCTCGGCCAATCAGCTTGCGAGATTCCCGAGCCGAGCCAACACGAGAACAGCGAACAGAGAGGTGGATTTGAGTTGTGCAGGCTCTCCGTGTTGATACCTGATGTTCTAATGTAGTCTACCTGCCTTGTTACCTACCTAAAAATGTTAATGATTAACCGATTATTAATCATTAATTCTCCCGACGATCGGCGAAGAAAATTTCACCGAATGCCCATCCCTAATATGTACCCATACATATTGTCACCCTCCATAGCGACTGATATTGTCCTAGTTCAGGGGTGTCCAACCATGTGCCATGGAGAGCCAAGACCCTGCAGGTTTTCTCTTCTACCCAGTCTCTTTAGCAGGTGTTTTCACTTATCAGCAATCAGTGGGAAGAAGTTCACAGAAATCTGCTGTTGAAGACACTGGTTTGGTTGGAGGTAAAACCTGCAGGGTCTTGGCTCTCCATGGCACATGGTTGGACACCCCTGTCCTAGTTGTACACTGGAGGGGACCATTTGTGTAAGTCTGTTGCGTCTTTTGCATTCAATATTATTAGGTTGTCACGTCTTTTTGCTATCTCTGCGCGCAGCCCTGCTTAGGTTATAAAGTCTGACAGCTGTAGATAGGAAGGACCTGCGAAACCTCTCAGTCGCGCACCTAGGATGATGTAGTCTAAAACAAAACTGCAGCTTTTAAATGATCATTTTCCACCCACACTAGAATTTTCTTTTCAATTTACCACTTTATCTACCCAGACAAAATGATAATAGAACAAATTCTTCTTCTTAGCAGCTGCCTAGGAAAGTCAAGCCTCCTGAAGACAACCAAAGTGTTGACTTGGGACTCTTCTTCTTCCCTCTCCAGTCCACAGGGACCAAAGAGACTCAGAGACTCTGACAGGAAAATCATCACCATGTTGTGGTAACTCACCCTGACTCAGTTTCCAGCCTTCTGCTCTCAGCTCTGACATGAGTCCACGCTTTGCTCCTTCTTCTACTGTTCTACCTGGATCACCTGATTATGACCCCCCCCCCCCCCCATTTACAGGAAATTATGTAGCCAACACGCACATACCCGTGCAGGTATGTTGACACATACCTTGCTGTCCCAAAAAGCAAAACCCAGCGCTACAAAAACAGCTTTGTTCCTGCTGCTGTCAAAGAGTTGAACAAGTTGTAACAATGTATTGCACATAATTTAGGTACCTATTTATTAACTCCATTCTCTCATCTCTTTGTCTTTATACCCTGACTGATGTGTTTATGTTGATTGTAAATGTGGTTTGTAAATATGGATGTCACCAGACTGCAGAACAAATCTACCTACGGGTACAAATAAAGTAACCTGAACCTGAACATACCTGTTCCCCCAATTCTAACACAAAATGTTTCTCCCTAGGTTCCAGCACTCTGAACGGGCCGTCGTAGGGCGGGCGCAATGGGGTCCGGTGGGCATTGTGCCTGACCAACACAAACAATGCGTCCTTCAAGGTCCTTGGCTCAAAAGCGTGGAGTAAACAGTGGTGGGCCGGGTCGAGTACCGTCCCTGCCTCTGCGCCATGTAGTGAAGGCAGGGATGGATTGTGTTCGGCGTGGGGTTGTCCGGCAAAAATTTTCCGGGGAGCCACAGTGGCTGGGAAAAAAACAGCTCTACTGGGGAGGCTGCCAAATCCTCCTTTGGTGCTGAACGCAACCCTAATAGAACCCACGGCAACTGGTCCACCCAATTTGCATCCGTAAGTGAAGTCCTGAGCGCTGCTTTAAGTGACGTATGGAAACGCTCGCATAACCCATTGGCCTGGGGCTTGTACTCAGTCATACAATGAATTGTGACGCCCAGGCTCTGGGCCATCGTGGACCAGAGGTCGGAAACGAACTGCTGACCCCTGTCGGACATGATATCCGAAGGGGCGCCGAAGCGTGCCACCCATGTCGTCAAAAAAGCACGTGCAACTTCTGCGGACACGGTGGAAGCTGGTGGGAAAGCCTCGGGCCAGCACGTGGTCGGGTCCACCACTGTCAGGAGGTGCGTGAACCCCTGCGATGGCGGGAGGGGGCCCATGTGAACGTGGTTGAACCTCTTAGCCGGGACATGGAATGGCTCAAGGGGGGCCTTTGTGTGCCTGTGCACCTTGGCATGCTATGCAGGCTCCAGCCCACTCTTTCACCTGTTTGCGCAGGCTCGGCCAGACGAACATTGCTCCCACCATTTTGACTGATGCGTGCACTCCTGAGTGCGCCAGGAAAGGAACCGACTCAAAAACGTGGCGGCGCCGAGCCTGTGGGACCACCAGGTACGGGCGGCCTGTGGAGACGACACAGATTGGGTGGGGGGGGGGCGTCTTGCAGTACTCTGTTCTCCAGCCTTAACCCTGTTGGTCCAGACTGGAGCGCGCAAACATCTGCATCGCCAGTCTGCTCAGCGGCCATGGCCTTGTAATCTATCCCTACATAGACTGGGGCCACGAATGCTCGCGAGAGGCAGTCTGCCACCACGTTGAGTTTACCGGCCACATGCTTAATGTCGCTCGTAAACTCCAAGATCACAGCCAGCTGTCTCTACTGCCGGGCTGACCATGGTTCTGAAACCTTGGCCATAGCGTACGTTAGCGGCTTGTGGTCCACAAACGCAGTGAAGGTGCACCCTTCCAGCCAGAACTGGAAGTGGCGTATGGCCAGGTGGAGAGCCAGTAACTCCTCGTCGAACGCACTGTATTTACGCTCATTGTCGCGCAAAGACCTGCTAAAAAAGGCAAGCAGCTGCCAAGAACCGGCGATGCACTGCTCCACGATGGCCCCTATGGCCATGTCCGATGCGTCGGTAGTGAGCGCTATCCGAGCCGCCGTGTCCGGGTGCGCCAGTAGTGTGTCGTTCGCTAGAACTGTTTTGGCCTCGGAAAACGCTTGCTCTCGCTCAGGAGTCCAGTCGACTCTGTCCACTGGTTTCCGTTTCTTAAGCGCAGCGTACAATGGCTGCATGAGCTGGGCTGCGCGGGGGAGGAAACTGTTGTAGAAGTTAACCATCCCCCAAAACTCCTGCAGTGCCCTGACCATCTGAGGCCAGGGAAAATCTGCCACTGTGCACACTTTGTCCGGTAAGGGTATTGCGCCCTCTGGTGAGATGCGGTGGCCCAAAAAAAATCAACTCCCGTAACTCCAAACTGGCACTTCGCCAGGTTGATTATTAACCTGTGCTCCTCCAACCTCTGGAAAGCCGTCCTGAGGTGAGCTACGCGTTTGTCCTCGGACGCTCTGGCCACCAGGATGTCACCCAGGTAGACAAACACCAACGGCAGATCACGCAGCACCGCATCCACCATGCGTTGGAATGTCCGCGCCACACCTTTTAACCCAAAAGGCATGCATAAGAACTCAAAATGACAAAACAGGGTTATTACTGCCGTTTTAGGTATGTCCGCCACGCGCACCGGGACCTGGTGGTAATCGCGGACTACGTCTATCTTGGAAAAAATGCATGCCCCGGTGAGGTGGATGGAAAAATCCTTAATATGGGGGATTGGGTAGCGATCGTGCGCTGTGGCGTTGTTTAATCTGCAGAAATCTCCACATGGTCGCCACGATCCCTCGGCTTTAGGCACCATATGTAGCAGAGATGCCCATGGGCTGTTTGAGCGCCTGATGATGCCCAACCTTTCCAAGTTGGCAAACTTTTTGCGTGCACTGGCCAGTTTAGCTGTGTCCAGGTGCCGAGGTTGTGCGAAAACGGGTGGCCCCATGGTGGTAATGAAGTGCTCCACCCAGTGTTTAGTGACGGCCGCTGAAAACGTTGGAACCGTGAGCGCTGGGAACTGGGTGAGTAGTGTGTGGAACTTACCCCCTGGAGCTGTGATGTTGGCTAATGTTGTGGACCCGGCTCCTCTAGATGTTCAGGGCCGAGAATCAAAAGACATTGCATTAACCAGGCGTCTGTTAGCCACATCGACTAATAGTCTGTGTGCACACAAAAAAATCTGCGCCCAAAATGGGGAAGTTATATGACGAATGTCCATTGGTATGTACGGCCGTGCAAGGATATAGTCCGTGTCCTCTCACCAAAAGTCTTAATGTCTGAGCCGTTTGCGGCCGCCAGCTCGGGGCCACTACTTCCTGCCAGCCGGTCTGCGTAGGATGGCAGGATGAGGCTCTTTTGGGAGCCGGAGTCCACAAGGAACCGTCTCCCCGAGCGTGAGTCTGTCACATAGAGCAGCTTGTTTATGTTACTGGCAGGTTTGCAGTTGTTGGCGCAGCAGGAGCCCTGAGGTGAAGAGACGGAGATGCCCGGAGAGGGCTCCACCCAAGGACTGAGGGTTTTTTGGTTTTGTGTGTTTACCCTAGTCCTGTATGTGTTGTTTTACTGTTGCTATGGTACCCTGATCTAAATTCAAAAAAAAGAAAGAAAAACAGAGGAGAAAGGAGAAAATGAAGAGTAAGAAGTACAGTGTTTTGTGACACCTGGGAGTTAAATTTTGTTTTAAGGGGCCTGAATTGTGAATGTGGGATCTTATAGGCTCAATGACAGTAATTTAATGGATATATTGGAATTGAATTTTACTAATGTGCTAATTTTATGCCCGAGTTTAGGGTGGTGGGGTGTGTTTACTCTGTTTAAGATGTTTATTTGTGTTAATTTACATACCCAAAGGTTGAAGTGTAATAAGATGTACCCATTGAGGGGGTGAGTGTTGGGGGGGGGGGGGCGCCAGTAGTTGTTATGTGTTTTGTAGTTTTGTATGTCTTTTATGTGGAGCTGTTCCAGGATTATTTTAGATGCACAGCTTTGCTTTGCATATTTGGCGGCAGAATAATCCGCCCAGCTGTGTGGGGGTGCTGGTAGTCTACCTGGCCCCCCAGCCTAGTTGTGTGCATGGATCGGTAGTTTATTACCTCCGCCAAGGAGGTAATGTTTTTGACGGGGTTTGTCTGTCTGTTTGTCTGTCTGTCTGTTGGTTAGCAAGATAACTCAAAAAGTTTTGGACGGATTTCGATGAAACTTTCAGGCGTTGTTGGAAATGGTACAAGGAAGAACTGATTAAATTTTGGTGGTGATCCGGATCACCGTCCAGAAGAAAACCGCCATTACGGAAAATGCCATTTTCTTGAATAACTACTGAACCACTAATCCTATCATTGTCAATCCAATTGCTAGTCATATGTTTTCATGGTCAAGGAATCTAAAAACCTACACACAAACACTGTATGGGGGGAACTGTGGCGCTTGGCGGAGGTCTGCGCTCTCCGAGTGCTTTTCTAGTTGGTTTCTGTAACTGTTTTGTTTTAGTGTGTGAGTCGGGAAGCAAATTGGGGAGGGCCGTCTGGGTTAGGGTTCGGGAAATGTTGTGGATATAAATAGGGTGTATTACCAAGATAGCGGCGGGGTTGGACATGGGCTAGACCAGGGTGGCTAACTACCGGCTTCCGGTGGCGACACCGCCCGAGGTATAAAGGAGGTGGGCGGAGGAGGCTCTGCCTCTTTCATCATGGAGTCACCTGGCATGCAGGCGAGTGCTGTAAGCCTTTTTATGTATATGATGCACTTGAATGAATGAATGAATGAATGAATGAATGAATGAATTTATTTATTTCGGATAGTACATTACAGGTTAAAAGAAACTGTATAATATAACAACAAGGTCAAATTAGACAAAGACTCCTTCTACTATACAATTCCACGCAAGTTATCCGAAATGGGTGATGGCTGAAGCCGCAGCTTATATTGCCCACCCATATTCCATCCAAGAATTTAAAGGAGAAAAAAGAGAAAACAAGACAAGAGCGATTACAATTTAAAACAAGGCTAAGACAAAATATGACTGAGAGAAAAGAAAACTGAGCTAGTCTAAGTTAAGCGGTTACTATTCAAAAACAAATCTAAGACATAGTGTCACAGAGAAAAAAGAAAAACTAAGCTATAACACAACACAGGCTGGAAATGTCAATCCTTATGTGAGTTTACATGTCGTCTTGTAAATATGTTTGGAGTATTTCTTCCTTTAGTTTTTGTTTAAATTGTCCAAGCTTTGTACATGATTTTAATTCAGGTCCAAAATCGTTCCATAATCTGACACCTTGCACTGAAATACAGTGTTGCTTGGTAGTTGTTCTCACTGTAGGCTTTTGAAATATACATGTTCCTCTGAAGTGATATCGTTTCTCCCTTGTTTGGAACAACTTTTGGATATTTGCGGGCAGTGATAGATTCTTCACTTTGAACATTATTATTGCGGTTTTAAAGTCGATCAGATCTTTCAACTTGAGAGTTTTTTGTTTAAGAAAAAGTGGGTTTGTTGGTTCCCTGTAAGCTGCTTTGTTGATTATTCTAATAGCTCTCTTTTGAAGCATAAAGAGTGGATATATGTTTGTTTTATATGTATTTCCCCGTACTTCATTACAATATGTCATGTATGGGAGTATTAATGAATGATACAAGGTGTATAGTGTGGGTTGATTCAGCAAATTTTTCACTCTGTGTAATATTGCAATTGATTTGGATACTTTACCTTTTATATAATTAATATGTGGCTTCCAACACAGTTTGTTATCAATTATTACTCCAAGGAATTTAGTTTCGGATACCCTTTCAATCTCTACACCATTTACACTGAGTTTGGGTACTGGGTAGTTGTGATGGTTGTTAAAGACTATAAATTTTGTCTTGCTTAAATTGAGCGTTAATTTGTTTGAATCAAACCACAGTTTCAGCTTTCCTAATTCCTTTCCGAGTGTATCCAGAAGTTGTTCCAAATTGTTTCCACTGCATAGCAGGTTAGTGTCATCAGCAAACAATATTAAGTCCATTTTTTCTGAAACTTTACATATATCATTTATATACATATTGAATAATAATGGTCCCAAAACTGAACCCTGTGGGACTCCACAGGTGACCTTCAGTAGCTCTGAGTTTTTGTTGTTAACACATACAAACTGATATCTATTCTTTAAGTAACTTCTTAACCAGGACAGTGCTACCCCTCTGATACCACAATTTTGTAGTTTCTTTAATAATAGATTGTGATCTACTGTATCAAATGCTTTTTTAAGATCCAGGAATACTCCAACTGAATACTCTTTATTTTCAATGGCTGTTGATATTTTTTCTGTAAATTCCATTAAGGCATATGCTGTTGTCCTTTTGTGTCTGAACCCATATTGCTGCTCACACAATAAATCATTCTTCAGTGTGAAGTTGTCAATTCTCTCATAGAATATTTTTTCAAGTATCTTGGAAAATTGCGGTAATAGTGAAATTGGTCTGTAGTTGGAGAGTTCCCCTCTGTCGCCTGTCTTGTAAATCGGAATTACTTTAGCTATTTTCATTGCATTGGGAAATATACCTGATTGGAGAGACAGGTTACAGATATACGTCAGTGGTTTCACTATGCATTCGATAACAGTTTTGACTAGTAGCATATCAATACCATCGCAGTCAGTAGATGTTTTACTTTTGAACGATTTAACAATTTCAATGACCTCTCTTTCGTCTGTGTTCTTTATGAAGATGGTGTCTTTTACAGCAGTGTTATTGCATATTGAATCACCTGTTGGCACCGTAGTGGGTATTTCTCGGGCCAGTTTAGGTCCAATGTTAACAAAAAAATTATTAAATTCATCTGCAGGTGAAGCTATATTCACATTCGGAGTCGATTTATTATTTTTTGGAATGTTAGTTGGGTAGCTGGTATTTCTGCTTTTATTTCCAAGGATACTGTTGATTATTGTCCATGTATTTTTAATATTGTCTTTGTTTTTTTCCAGTTCTTTACTGTAATAGTCTCTTTTACTACATCTTATTATATATGTTAACTTATTTTTGTATGTTTTATACCGCTGCTCTGCTTCTTTTGTCCTTTTCTTTATGAAAGCTTTATATAATAAATTTTTCTTTTTACACGCCTTTTGTAGTCCTTTGGTTAGCCATGGTTTGTCAGTAAATTTGTGTTTAAGCTTTTTTTTAACTAATGGGCAGTTTTTTTCATAAAGAGTGGTTACAATGTTTGTAAATGTGTCATAGGCTTCATTTACATCTGATACATAGACTTCTGTCCAGTCTTGCTTCAGCAAGTCCTCTTTAAAAGAACTGATTGCGTTTGGTGATTTGTGTCTGAACGATTTTGAGATTTTTTCTGGGTTGGGCCCCGTGTGGCCATGGATAAGTGCAAAGATTGGCAAGTGGTCGCTTATATCATTTATCAATAATCCACTTTCTATTTTCTTGTCGAGAACATTGACAAACAGGTTGTCAATAAGTGTAGCAGAGTGAGCTGTGATTCTACTGGGATGTGTTATTGTGGGATATAGACTCATGCTGTACATAGAGTTCATGAACTCTGTAACTACATTTTGTTGATGTGGATTAAGTAGATCAATATTGAAATCTCCACAAATTGCTACCATTTTCTTACTAGTAATATTATTGTACAGCTCGACTAATTTATCTCTGAATGTCTCAATGCAAGTTCCCGGCGTTCTGTATATGCAGCTTATGATTCGATTTTTTGTTTTGTCTAGGTCAATCTCAACAGTAACACATTCCAGAATCCCTGGTAGTGCTGAGGACATTTCATTTACAAGCTTACATCTATATAGGTCATCAATATACAGTGCAACACCACCACCCTTTTTTTGAGATCTGTTAATGTTAAACATCTGATATCCCTCTATTGCCATCAGGGGAGCCTGGTCTGCATTAAGCCAGGTTTCAGAGACTGCTATAGCTGTGAATTTTCTGTTTAGCTGTTTTAAATAGTCCTGAATCTGTGAGAAGTTTTTGTTAAGACTTCTGCTATTGAAGTGTATTATTGACAGTTTACCATCTAATTGCACTTGACTTTTGAATTGCTTTTCAGTGTAATATTCACAGTGGTTATGAATATTATTGAAAAAGTGGTTATCAGGATCAATATCATTCTCCATCTCTTGTGGTTTATGTTCAGCATAGTGGCATATTTTTAGAGTTTGAGTTTCCTCACTCTGTGTTTCATAGTCAGTGTTCATCTGTATTTATCTAAGTCAGTAGCATCTCTGATCATTATACTTTTTGCTTGCTCAGGTGTTCCATTTAGTTTAATCCAAATTCTACAATTTCTTGTCCAGGTTGTCTGTATCTTATTATGTTTCTTTAGCATCCGTGCCTGCCGTGCTAATTCAGCGTTTTTTTTTGTCAGGTGTTCATTTAGGTAAACTTGAGTTTCCTTTAGTTTTTTGGCCTGCCTCAGTATGTCATTTTTCACCCTCCTGTTCACAAAGCGCATCACAATTGATTTCTTTGTTTTGTTATCTTTCTTCGGTAAAGCATAACAGGCTGAGATCGCATTGGCTTCTACCTTAATGTCTTTATCATTAAGGAACTGAAGCACTTGGTTTTCTAAGGACATTGATTCACTTATGGAAGCATGTTCACCACTCAGTCCTGTAGCGGCATGGGCGTACGACTGATATCAGATGTCTAGTCCACTTATAACTATGTCATCAATGCGAGAACCTTGTTCAAGATCCTCGACGCGTTGCTCCAAAAGACGCCCGTGTTGCTCCAGGTCCATAATTTTTTTGTCTTTTTCTTTTATTATTGAATGTAGGGCTTGTACCTCCTGTATTAGGTCTAATATTTTGTCCTGCTGGCTAGTCACTTTGGCCAATTCTTCTAACACAAAGTTCAGAGTTTTTTTAATTTCTTCCATTTCCTCTTTTTTGGGTGGCATTTTACTGACCTGTGGATAGAAATAAGCAGAGAATCCGGCTAGGCCTCAACTAGCTCGGTCGCTACTGGACCCGCCGCTCCTGCGCAGCTTCTCCGCCGAGTGACGCTGCTCAGCTCCGCAGATCACCGCCGTCTATCGCCGGCGCCTGCCTCCGTCTACCTGGCCAGTTATGTCGTGCATCGCCGGCGCAGCCGGAATCCACCGATCACAGCCACTCGTCGCCGTCTGGCTAGGCGGCTCCTCCGCTGGGCCCCGTCCCCGTCAGTTATGTTGCACTCCGCCGGCGCAGCTCTAATCCACCGATCACCTCCGCCGATCGGTGGCCGATCACCGTCGCTCGCTGTCGTCCGGCTGGGTGGCTTCTCCTCTAGGCCCCCTCTAGGCCCCGTCACCGACCGCCGTCAGTCTGGTAGTTCCTCGGCTGGGCCTCGCAATTGGGCACCGGTTCAGGCCACTGTCCTGCTGGATCCAGGTGGCCCCCGTCTCTCACCAACGCCGCGCCCGAGCTCCCAATCGCCGCCTCGGTTGGTTCGTCCTCCTTTTAAATCCTTCTCTCCTCGGCTCCAGATGGCCAGATGTAAAGAATACCTTCTCACTGCTGCAGTTACTCTGGGTTAGCATCTGGGTTAGCATCAGAGGCGAGCCTTTGTAATAAAGCTCCCTAAACTACATTAATTGTGTGTTTGCTTTCACCAAACTATGGACACAACACCTGCATAATTTGAATTTTGTCCAATCACCGCAACTTTACCGCAAGCTTTAGCCAATTGTTGTCAAGTTCCGCCAATTTCGCCAATCAAATTTGTCTCTAGGTAGTGCGCAGATGTGTACGTCATCAGTCTGACCAATCAAATGCGGCGCTGCACCGCACTCGCTTCTGTGTTTACATTGAGTATAGACCGAACATGTCAGCAAAAAACAGCGTGTGATTTAAAAAAACAAAACAAAACACCCTCACCTGCGAGTTTCCCACATCGTTCCTTCTTCCGTCTCCCCGGCCCACCGGTGAACGTCTCCTCGAGTTTCCGTCATGACCGCGTGTATGAAGGACCGGGTTTGTGTTGAAAAACGTCCGCCTGCCTGAAAGCACCTTCGTCTCGGGAGCGCGTGCGCCCAGACACACCGTAAAACCACACAAAAAAAAACAAGTGACTCTAATATTACAGCAAGTGTTGTAACAGTTGATACGTCTTTAGAGGTAAAAGTCACTACTACATCTTGTCAGTGAGTTTTAAAGTTGGGACTCTCCAGGCTGGACATGAGCCAACGCGCGATTCAGGCAAATCCCCAAGGAGAGACCCGCAATTTACCGCAACAATAGGAAAAAAAAATCCCGCGAAATCATGGAGGGACTGACTCAGAGTAACTGAACACAGAAAAGGTGAAGAGACTCACATGAACTAAAGAGAGAATCAAATCAGAAAACCCTCCTACCACTCACCATGAAGGTCACATCTACATCACAACTTTGATTTAGTTCTTCATTCTAGCTGATGACATCAGAGAAGTTCTCAACAACAAACAGCTGCTGACAGGAAAATCATCACCATGGCAACACTCACCCTGACTCAGTTTCCAGCCTTCTGCTCTCAGCTCTGACATGAGTCCACACTTTGCTCCTTCTTCTTCTGTTCTACCTGCATCACCTGATCATGGCTGCCCCCCCCCTCCATTTACAGGAAATCATGTGACCAAGACACACGCATACCTGTGCAGGTGTGTGTGCTCTCACAGGTTAGTCTGGTTCTTGGTTTGTTCTGATGACGATCTCTCTATGGCTGAACAGGCTGAACAACACTTCACTGCATCTGCGTGTTTAAATCAGACTCATTCAGCTGTTTTCTCATTCACACCACTTTACTGATGTCAAAGGTCAATTCAGCTGCAGTTTCCCTGAGTCCATCCAAGCAGCCTCAACCAACACCAACACTGAATGGACCAGAATGGAGCTTCAACCTGAGTTCAGACCAGTAGAAAATCGCCAGATAAGATGACGACCTTAACATTTCACGATGACTGCATTTGACATTTGGAAGGAAATATATTAAAAACTTTGAAATTCATGTCAGAGAAGATAAAAGTTTACACAAAATTAATCTGAAATCTATTAAAAAATAGTCTAAAATTCATGTAAGAAGTCTGAATATTTACATGAAACAAGAAAAAAGTTGAAAATCTAAGAAAGATGTGAGAAATTTTCATGAAATAGTGTCACGAATTAAAAAGTTAGAAATGTTCAAAACAGTCACAGTGGACCTCTTGCCCACTGGAGAGTAATCACTGATCTCTGGGGATCAATAAAGTATACAAAATAAAAATTAAAATTAAAAAAAATCTCAATAAAATACCTAGATCGCTCACTGGTTGGCAGAAGTGAAGCCGCCGGAAACTCTGTGGCAGCCATATTGGTACACCCAAACCACTCAGCCAGTCAAGGGAGGATGAATTGGTTTAGTAGTAAACAGAGCCACTTTTCCCTCAATAACTTACCAAAGAATGAACAGATTTTGAATTTCTTGATATGGAGACACAGTTGATAATCTTGTGCAACCGGTGAACTCTAGAAATCCACTTGACATTAGGACGGCTGGATAATCAGAAAGGTTTAGACGAGGAGAGTAGTTATCTAACTAACTAACTAACCTGCACTTATATAGCGCTTTTCTAGTCACAAAGACCACTCAAAGCACTTTCATTAATACTAACCCTCTATTCTAAGGGCCTATAGGAAACAGATATGTGAGTAATCCATGCAGTAAGTGTGTTTAGGCGTGTGGTCATAATAATAGTTCTAATGATTGTCCTATATGAGTAAATTACAATATCATGCAGTGCTTTAATCTTGCTATTAAGTGCCTAGGCCTGATCTAATTAGCAAATTATGATGACCAGCATGCTGAATAAATTAATTTAATCAACCTAAGAATATGTTCATTCAACTGCCAGAATGTAAAAACTTCAACTAATGAGATCTCAAGTTTATGTGATAACCATGACATTGTGTTGTTGCAGGAACATTGGTTGTTCGAACACGAATTGTCTGTTCTGAGCAGAATACATGGTGATTTTATAGGACAAGGTGTTTCTTTTATGGATACGGAAGAACGTGTTATCTTAGGTCGCCCCTATGGCGGCATTGGTATCCTATGGTGGAAGTCACTTGCGAACAGTTGTGTTGTGAAAACTTACGAGTGCATAAGAGTAACAGGTATTGAAGTCAACCTGGGTGACTTTCACTGTCTTATATTGTGTGTATATTTCCCCTGTGACAGTGTTGAAAACTTGGATGAATACTTGCACTGCATGAGTCTTGTTAACCGTATCACTGAGGATTTTCCAACTCCATATGTGTATATACTTGGTGACTTCAACGCTAATACATCACGTTCAAGTTGTTTTGGAAATGAACTGGTGTCTTTTTGTGAGAGATACTCTTTACACTTCTTGGACAGGATTATCTTACCAGGTGATACCTTTACTCATGTTAGCATGGCTCTACATCATGGCTTGATCACTGTGTGACTACATCCTCAGGCCATGATAACGTGTCCAATATCAGAGTTCTGTATGGTTATGTGAGTTCCGATCATGTACCTTTATCTTTGGATATTGAGGTATCAAGTGCTGTAAGTGGCCCCCAGGGAGCTCCCTCGGCCACAACGGGCAGGAGGACATACAAATGGCGTGATGCCACAGCGTCAGAGCTGTCCAGATATAAGAAACTCACTTATAGGAAACTCTGTAACATCCGTGCTCCTACGGACGCCATCAGGTGTCACGACCGTAATTGTGCGGCACACAGGGATGATATCAACAGGTTTTACAGTGATATTGTTGATGCTTTAAATTTTTGTGTGAGTGAATGCATTCCTAGTCACAGCGTGGCCACCCAATATAACGTCCCAGGCTGGAATGATGTTGTTGGCGAGGCTCACACAGCTGCTCGGGATGCTTTTTTGTGGTGGAGGAGTAATAGCAAACCACGTTCTGGTCCAATATTTGATAACATGAAAAGTTGTAGGGCTAGGTTCAAATATGCTCTACGAGCATGCAGGCGCAATGAAGAAAGTATCAAATGTGACCAGCTAGCTAGTCATATGAGTGAACTGAACATGGTAGAATTCTGAAAACAAATGAAGGCTATGAGCTCCCACCGGTCTGTTAGATCAAACACTATTGATGGTGTGACTGGTGACGTTAATATTGCTGAAAAGTGGAAATGTCAATATGAAGCTATTTTCAACTCAGTCAAGAATGTTTCAATGAAGGATTCTGTTATGCACAATATTCGCCTGTATAATGACATGTTTGATACCTCCGATATTTCTGCTGTTACTCCCGTTGAAGTTGCTTCACTGATCAAAGTTCTCAAGAAAGGCAAATCAGCTGGCCCTGATTGTCTCACCAATGAATGCCTCATCAATGCTGATTTCAATTTGTGTATTCTGTTGTCATTGTGTTTTAACTGTATGTTTGTTCATGGTTACATGCCAGATATGTTGATGGACTCTGTTATTATTCCCTTGGTGAAAAACAAGTGTGCCAGTCTGTCTGATATGAACAACTACAGACCTATAGCTATTGCAAATGTTATATCTAAATTGTTAGAGGGTTTAATTCTGAACAGAACTGAGGATTATCTGTGGACAAATGACAATCAGTTTGGTTTCAAGTCAGCCCATTCAACTGATAAGGCTGTTTACCTACTCCATGAATTTGTTGACTACTTCAGAAGCCACTCCACTAGTGTCTATGCTACGTTTCTAGATGCTAGCAAAGCTTTTGACAGGATTAACCACTGGTGTTTGTTTAGAAAATTGATCGATCGAGGTATTCCTATTTACATTGTTAGCATCCTGTTATACTGGTACAGAAGGCAGTCTATGGTTGTTAGGTAGGGCAATGTTACCTCATCCAAATTTCATGTGACCAGCGGTGTTAAACAAGGTGGTATACTGTCACCCTTGTTGTTTAATGTCTATGTTGATGATCTCAGTGTACTGTTGAACAATACTAATGTGGGCGGCTCCATTAACGGTGCACTGTTAAATCACATTTTCTATGCTGATGATCTTTGTTTGTTAAGTTTGTCTACTGCAGCGATGCAACATCTCCTTTCGGAATGTGAAAAATTTGGTGAAAAAAATGACATCTTGTTCAACTGTACTAAATCTATGTGTATGGCTTTCAAACCGAAGGGTGTCAATACTTCGAATCCTGTTATGCCACTTTGTGGTAATAGCTTGAACTTTGTTGAAAAAGTCAAATACCTAGGTGTGTGGATTGAATCTGATAAGACCAATGTTGACTGTAACAGGCAACTCAGGAAACTCTATGCTCAAACAAATTTATTGTTGCGAAATTTCCATAGATGTTCTCCTGATGTTAAATGTATGCTGTTCAAGACCTTCTGTACCTCAATGTATTGCTCGCCTTTATGGTTTAATAGCAATGTTGCTGTTAGGAACAAAATCCGCATTGCATATAATAACTCCCTAAGAAGGTTGTTAGATATACCACGTAGGTCAAGTGCAAGCAAGATGTTTGTATCCTTGAACATTCCGTCTTTTGGTGAGTTGATACGAAAGAATGTTTACAGTTTTATGAGAAGGTTGCTGGCATGTAACAATCATCTTATATCAGCAATTGTCAACTCGTCACTCACACTTCACTCCAGCATTTGGAAGTGGTGGCGTTCTATTTTATACTGAGTTCAATATTGTATGTTATTGTGTTACAAGAGCACCGAGTGTCTGCTGATCTGTATATACTTATATTTATTTATTTATTTATTTTCTACTCGTTTTAATTCTGCATTTAATATGAACCCTGAGTTTGAAATAAACGTTTGAATTTGAATTTTAATCAGCATGCTGGTCATCATACAGTGTAAATATCTGTGAACTCTTAAATTTAAAAAGGGACCGTCACCAAAGCTGGCGAGCCACTGGTTGGGACCGTGCGTGGTCCTACAGAGACTGACATACAGACGTGGACAAAATGGTTGGTACCCCTCTGTTAATGAAAGAAAAACCCACAATGGTCACAGAAATAACTTGAATCTGACAAAAGTGGTAATAAATAAAAATTCTATGAAAATTAACCAATGAAAATCAGACAATGCTTTTGAATTGTGGTTCAACAGAATTATTTTAAAAAACAAACTCATGAAACAGGCCTGGACAAAAATGATGGTACCCTTAACTTAATATTTTGTTGCACAACCTTTTGAGGCAATCACTGCAATCAAACGATTTCTGTAACTGTCAATGAGACTTCTGCACCTCTCAGCAGGTATTCTGGCCCACTCCTCATGAGCAAACTGCTCCAGTTGTCTAAGGTTTGAAGGGTGCCTTCTCCAGACGGCATGTTTCAGCTCCTTCCACAGATGTTCAATAGGATTTAGATCAGGGCTCATAGAAGGCCACTTTAGAATAGTCCAATGTTTGGCTCTTAGCCATTCTTGGGTGTTTTTAGCTGTGTGTTTTGGGTGGTGCAGTGTTTGGGTGGTGCGGTGGTGCAGTGGTTAGCACTGCGCCAGCACAGTAACTCACCCTTGGCCATGGGATCCCTGGTTCGATCCCAGCCCCTGACCAACAGTGATCTGGGTGGAGTTTGCATGTTCTCCCCGTATCTGCGTGGGTTTACCCCAGGATTTCTCCAGTTTCCTCCCACAGGCCAAAAACATGCAGGTTAGGTTAATTGGAGACTCTAAAGTGGCCCTAGGTGTGAATGTGTATGTGAATGGTTAAGGGATAGTGCAGTACTGTGGCTGCTTCATCCATCCAGGTGGGTGCCCTCAATTTCCCCTCTGGGGATCAATAAAGTATACAAAATCAAAAAAAAAATATATCCTGTTGCAAGACCCATGACCTGCGACTGACACCAAGCTGTCTGACACTGGGCAGCACATTTCTCTCTAGAATACCTTGATAGTCTTGAGATTTCATTGTACCCTGCATAGATTCACGACACCCTGTGCCAGATGCAGCAAAACAGCACCAGAACATAACAGAACCTCCTCCATGTTTCACAGTAGGGACAGTGTTCTTTTCTTGGTATGCTTCATTTTTGCGTCTGTGAACATAGCGCTGGTGTGCCTTGTCAAAAAGTTCCAGTTTTGTCTCGTCTGTCCATAGGACATTCTCCCAGAAGCTTTGTGGCTTGTCAACATGCAGTTTGGCAAATTCCAGTCTGGCTTTTTTATGATTTGTTTTCAACAGTGGTGTCCTCCTTGGTCATCTCCCATGAAGTCCACTTTGGCTCAAACAATGACGGATGGTGCGATCTGACACTGATGTCAGATGTGTAATGACAATAAAGTTGAATCTCATCTCATCTCATCTCATGTACCTTGACCTTGGAGTTCACCATGAAATTGTTTAGAGGTTGTTCTGAGCTCTTTTGTTACCATTCGTATTATCTGTCTCTTCCATTTTTCATCAAGTTTTCCTCCTGCGGCCAACCTCCCTGGCTACAGTTCCGTGGATCTTAAATTTCTGAATAATATGTGCAACTGTCGTCACAGGAACATCAAGCTTCTTGGAGATGGTCTTATAGCCTTTACCTTTAACATGCTTGTCTATAATTTTCTTTCTAATCTCCCGAGACAACTCTCTCCTTTGCTTCCTCTGGTCCATGTTTAGTGTGGCACACACCATGTCACCAAACAGCACAGTGACTACTTGTCACCCTTTAAATAGGCCGACTGACTGATTACAAGTTTGTAGACACCTGTGATGTTAATTAGAGGACACATCTTGGTTGAACATGTCCCTATGGTCACATTATTTTCAATCTTTTCTAGGGGTGCCATCATTTTTGTCCAGGCCTGTTTCATGAGTTTGTTTTTTAAAATAATTCTGTTGAACCACAATTCAAAAGCATTGTCTGATTTTCATTGGTTAATTTTCATATAATTTTTAATTATTACCACTTTTGTCTGATTCAAGTTATTTCTGTGACCATTGTGGGTTTTTTCTTTCATTAACAGAGGGGTGCCAACAATTTTGTCCACGTCTGTATACACCAATGACCTTTGTAATGTGTCTAAACTATTAAAACTGGTACTTTTTGCAGATGACACAAATATTTTCTGTGTAGGTGAAGATTTAAAACAACTCTAACAAACTACTGAGAGGGAACTGAACATGCTTAAGTTGTGGTTTGACTGTAACAAACTATCATTAAATGTGAACAAAACAACATTTATGTTGTTTGAGAATCACAGAATAGACACACAGGCACAGATAAAAATAGATGGGGTTTCAACTGAAAGGGTAGAAGACATTAAATTTCTAGGGGTCACAACTGATGACGGGGTTAGCTGGGAGCCACAAGCCAAAGATAGTCTAGACCTTAAATCACTCCAAACTCTCTGCTGTTCCTGAGCACTGCCATATTTCCAATATTGTGTTGAGGTTTGGGGAAACAACTACAAGAATTTATTGCAGTCACTAATCATACTACAGAAAAGAGCAATAAGGATCATTCATAAAGTAGGATATCTAGAACATACTCAAACACTCTTTTTAAGATCAAATGTATTAAAGTTTATCAACATTGTGACTTATCAAACAGCACTATTAATGGACAAGTGACACTTCAGGGTCGCTGCTCGTGTGGTGACCGGTGGTACAGACAGCAGGGCGGTTCATGTTTTTATGCTGTTTTTCAACTGTCTGGATATATTGTTTGTCAGTATCTGTCTGTTCATCGTAAATGATTTGGGCTAATTAAGTGACTGTGCTATGGACCGATAAGTGCCCTTGTGGTGACGCCATTTTTGAGGCATTAACGAGGCTAGCGCTAGCTTTAGGATAGCATAGCATGGATTGTACAAGAATCCTGTGGACTTTGGTGTTCCTTTTACACCTTTTGGACTACATTTTTGTCTAACAAGTGGACACAGTTCACAGCGGATCATATACCCCAGAGACCTGGTGCTTCAACTGCGGTCGTATCCCCACCAAGCTGCCTTCATGGAGAGGCTGCCGGGAGAGATACAATGCAAACACATGCCTGGACATTCAGACACATTACATCATGAAACGAAGGTAACACGATGGGGTAAGAAGAAAGCAGGGGTCAGAGCCAGACTGAAGGGAGAGAAAGCAAAACATCGGCCACTTCCCTCAGTTATTTTGGCTAATGTACGGTCACTTCACCATAAGCCTGATGAACTGCAAGCTAATGTCAACCATGGCTGAACAAGCATGATGACAACAACGGTTTACTCACTGATGGTTTTGGCTGCTCTAACAGGAAAATCATCACAATGATAACACTCACCCTGACTCAGTTTCCAGCCTTCTGCTCTCAGCTCTGACATGAGTCCACACTTTGCTCCTTCTTCTTCTGTTCTACCTGGATCACCTGCTCATGACTGTTCCCCATCCCCCTCCATTTACGGGAAATCATGTGACCAACAGACACACATACCTGTGCAGGTGTGTGTGCTCTCACAGGTTAGTCTGGTTCTTGGTTTGCTCTGATGACAATCTCTCTGTGGCTGAACAGACTGAACAACACTTCACTGTATCTGCATGTTTAAATCAGACTCATAAAGGGTTAACCCTTTATATGCCAGGGTTTCTGATGGCATCACAAATTTGTCCTAAAAAACACAGAGAAAATGTCATATTTTCAATATTCTGAATACAAATTGAATTTTTCTTGAGGTTTATTAGAGCTTTGGA
Organism: Pholidichthys leucotaenia; assembly: GCA_020510985.1. Lineage (NCBI taxonomy): Eukaryota > Metazoa > Chordata > Actinopteri > Cichliformes > Pholidichthyidae > Pholidichthys > Pholidichthys leucotaenia. Next base: position 168,816,856 of record CM035850.1, read on the forward strand.
CATGTCAATGATTAGCAACAACACTGATTTTGATGGATTCTTTTTATTTTTGGTATGTACAATTTAAAAAAACAGCTCCACTGAAACCCAATATACTGTAACAGTCAAAGGGGCAGATTTACTAACGTGCTGCGCCATGGCAAAACCCTGTTTTGGCATGAAAAAACTACTGTTGAGATTTACTAAAGGGTGCAGGACAAAGTTAGCAATGGAAAGGTGTGGACTATGTTCATGTTGCACCTGGCCTCATTGCATATGTATTTGTAGGAGTTGTCAAAGCAAATTTGAGGGAGGAGAGTGTTTAAATGACTGGTGGATGGTGATTTATTAAGGTTTGCAGTTGTAAATCTCCTGCTAAATGTGCTAGGATTTAACGCCCCAAAAAAGCATGTCTTAATTCGTCTGCACCTGACGTGTCAGCGATCGTTGGTGCTGAGCCAGCTCCAGACCTGTGTGTGCATTTCTGAACTGCCAGTCATGGCTCACCGGTTCCCCACCCAGCAATGAACTGCAAGCCCTGAAACAGGTTCTGCAGCCTCTAAATGGATCTAATTACTGGTTTTTACAAAGACCATAAAATAAACACGTTGGTCAAATAATTAATTTATTCATGAGCAGTCCTTTTTTTAAATTATATACAAATAATACATTTATACATATTAAACAAAGGGGTCTGCCATGTGAAATGAAAATCAAAACTTTGGAAAATGACAAACAAAAATAAACTATTTTACTGGGCTTTGAGCTTAAATAAAAGCTTAAAAAGCTTTTAAAAAGCCTGTGTTGATGACCCGCTTCCTCAGGTGTGCCTGTGCGTAATTCTGCGGTGCTCTTTGTGGATGGGTGGTCATTACTGAAATGAAGAGACTGAGTCTGTGTTCATAATTTTGTGTGTTGATAGTAGATCTCTGGCAAAAACTGGCCACTCCCTGAGGCGCTCTGTCTAATTTGTGCACTCGCTAATTTGCGCTGCCTTAATCAATCTGCCCCATAGTGTTAAAAAACCCTCAAGAACACACACACACACACACACACACACACACACACACACACACACACACAGAGGTCAGTGCAGAGATCACTATGAAGCCCCTCGTGACCAAATAACATCACCCCCATCAGAACAAATGGAGGAGCTGCAGATCACAGCTTGGGAACCAAACTTAGAAATGGAGCCAGCTCCACACCTGTGTGTGCATTTCTGAACTGCCAGTCATGGCTCACCGGTTCCCCACCCAGCAATGAACTGCAACCCCTGAAACAGGTTCTGCAGCCTCTAAATGGATCTAATTACTGGTTTTTACAAAGACTGCTCACTTCCCACAGCAGCTTCTTGCAGTTCACAAGTTGAGGACATGCATTATTCATTAGGTTGTATATATGTTGGGCCTTAGAAATTAGTTTGAGAAAAGGCTTGGTCATTTTTTTTAGACGAATACCTTTTAGATTTGTAAATACTGCCTATAGTGAGACCTACTGGTGAACTCAAATTATTTGAGAAGTAGAATAGAACATCTTTGATTCAGTGTAACTGAAAAAGACTATTTAGTATTCAGTTATCAGGCTCCTCTCCTGTGGAACCAGCTGCCAATCTGAATTCAGGAGTCAGACTCAATCTCTGTTTTTCAGAACAGGGTTAAAACCTTCCTTTTTGACATAGCCTATAGTTAGGTTGGGGTCATGTGACCCTGAACCCTCCCTTAGTTCTGCTGCTAATAGGTTTAGACAGCCGGGGGACCTCCAACAATGCACTGGACTTCACTCCTTTCTTCACTCTCAATGAAATATTTTTGCTGCTCATTAACATCTGTTTGTTCTCTCCCATAGATTGAGTCCCCGTCGTGCTGTTTGCTCTCTGTCTGTTCTTTTCTTCTTCTTCTCTATTCCCTCACCCCCCAGCCAGTCACAGCAAATGACTGCCCCTCCCTGAGCCTGGTTCTGCTGGAGGTTTCTTCCTGCTAAAAGGAAGTTTTTCCTCTCCACCATCACCAAGTGCTGCTTACAGGGGATCAGCTGATTGCTGGGGTCTTTCTGCAATTGTGGGGTTTCCCCCTACAGTTTAACAGTGCTATGAGACGACTGTTGTTGTGAAATGGGGCTATATAAATAAAGTTGAATTGAATGAACTTTCTATTGTATCTACTCAGATGCTGTTTTACATACTAACAGCATGTCTGTGTCAGAACAAGGCAGGTGTTAAAATGTGGTCAGGATCAACTATTTTCTCATGAGTGCAGCAGTGAAAATGTTCCTTCACCACTAGAGGGCGTGCTGAGCTCCAACATGCAGCATCAGCCACAAACCAGCTGAGATGTTCAGCATCACATTGACTGCAGGAGACTTTCTACGCTGGAGGACATTCAGCAAGAAAACCCTGTATTTTAGTACATTTAGTCATGCTTTGAGTTATTTTAAGTGAGTCACGTTTACTGTCATCAAGTTGAAATCATTCTTCCATTCTGGCTCAGCAAATATTGACATTGTTTTATAATATGATATGGATTGTAATAAATTGTTAGTTTGGGTAGTTTGTATTTTATTTTCACTTCATTTCCAATCATTACTGGAAAACATGAACAAGATTAAACTTTTTTTTTCTTTTAACACTAAAAATTTTTACATTTTAATTTGTGACATTTTCCTTGCTAATTTGCAGCATCTTTTGTCAAATCTTTTCTTTTTGTTCTTGTCCATTTTTGCTCTTCTCTCTTCAATACAGTAGTGGGCCAGTCATGTTTCAGCCATCATGTGTAGCTGGGCTCCAGGGCAGTTTCCTGGTTTTTAGGGGGGGTCTACCAGATTGTTCCTTGGGACCCACTATTGCATCAGTCTGGTAACCAGTAGGAAACAAGCTTCCCATTTCCCAGCAGCCCTTGTGGGTGATGGCACATGTTCATGTTGGAAAATCAGCCTCATCTGCTCAGTGTGACTGGAAGTGGACTCTGTGTTCCTGTTGTCTGGACGCTGTCATGTTTGACTTTGAACTTTGATGCACCATCAGAGGCTTTTTTGGTAAATTAGTCTGGCAGGAAAATTCAACCTTTTTCAGGACATTTTCCAGCTTTTGTCATTGTTACTCTGCAACATTTAACTCGTAAATGTCATGGCGCCCGCAGGGCCATCATCAGTCTCAGCTGCGTGCACACCTTTTACTTATGCTAACTACCTTTGTTTTCAAAATATTGCTTTTCATTCAATAAAAATTTATCAGACCACAACTGTTGTCAATTATTCCAAGAAAATGAAATTACTAAATATTTTTAGTGTGATACTTGAAAATCTCATAACTGTTGTCATCATTTGGACGTTGCTGCAATCCTGGGTATTTGAACAGGAGAGAGAATTATTTTTATTTCTATTTTTTGTAATTTAATTTTTTTTAAATTTGAGCATACTCATGGCCATAAATTATCATTTTAAAGTTCAATTATCGGTAATACCCCTTTAGAAATTATAATTATTCTCTGTATTACTGATGTCAATATCCTTAAAAATAATGTATTCCGTATCATTCATGTCTCCAAAAAAATGCAGTTTTTTATCATTTTATTTTGTCTTGTATCAGCTGGCAGGTCATTTTCAACAATAAGAAAATCAATAGAAGCAACTGATAGTCCACATTTTTTTTAAAGATTTTTGTCACAAAAAGTAGTCTTAACTGGTCTGACACAGATGTCCTATAACTATCAAAAATATTACAATAATTATTCTAACAGGAAAAAGTCCAAATGAGTGGCAATGAATGCGATGTATTTAGTTGCAGCTGAAGCGTGTCATGTGGTCTTTGACGGCCTGCTGTTATCTGGTCTTTCACAGCTGAGCTGAGCAGCAGCCTTGTCGGTTTATCAGACACAATTTCTTCAGCTTCATCCAAGAACTCGTGTTCACACAGAGACTGAACAATGGTCAGCAGATCATCCACATAAACTGAAAGACAATATATGTCATAATAGAAACATCTGTAGATGGTGCCAGTGGATAAAAATTCAAACATCTGTCTCCCAGACTTCAAAGGAAGCATACAGTAGTTGTGTAAATGAATGAAAGAATTCAAAGTGAGCTCATGAGTTCAAAAACAATATTTTACCATAACTTGCTTCTTCTAAGACCTTCCTGACAATGTGGCCGCCCTTCTTGGACTTCTGATAATGAACGCCATAAACTGGTCCCCCATCCAGTGTGACAGACTGAGCTCGGTGGGCGTTCTCATTAAAGTGAAGGGCTGCTAGTGCTGTCCTGAAAAAGGTTATAAACATGTTTCATATTTTATTAATTTTGAAGTATAGCTTGTTTGAGAAATAACATTCAGGTAAACATCACTATGCTGACCTGCATTCCATTCCAGTAATGGAGAAACAGGTCATCTTGGGTGCAAAGTGGTTTACCAAGCTATGGAAAGCCTCAACGTTGGATGTTTGGTGTGAAGAAGACAGACGAGCAACGTCTTTGCAAAGGCTGGGGTTGCTCACAATCTTCTCCATTTCCACTGCAACTTTTGTACCTTTCAAACATGGAAGATAAAAATGTTTTTGATATTTTTACTAACATTTGATCTGCGAGACAATATAAATGCTTCAATATTGATGTTATTTTAGAATAGATAAATGCTCAAACATGTGGCATCAACAAGCAAATTGTATGTTTAAAACTCAATAACACAAATTTACCAGAAAATAATTATCATTACAAAATTGGAAGATGACAACTTACATGGTTGCAGCCAAGCTTTATGTTGTTGCCGTTTGTCAAGACGTGGATGATCACATCTTTTGCAGCGGCCAGGGAAGCCCTGGTGTTGGTCTAGGATATGATAGACCACAGACTGCCACTTGTCCAACACCAGTTCACCATCATGTGGAGGCGACGACACGACAGACCAGTAGAGATGATTGACAATGCTGGCAACCCCCCCTCTCAAAGCCTGGCACTCCTTCAGTTGGGCAGCAGCCTGGAGCTTCTTCTTCACACCTGAGAGTGAAAAACAAATTAATAATCGGAGTCAAACATTCTTAAAATTATCTACGTGGACAAAAGATTAAATATGGAAATGTTTGCTCCATCATGGCTTACAATTTATTTTTCTTTAATTAAAATAAGGAAAAGTTTTTAATTTGCAATAAAATATGCAGACATTAGGAAAATGTATTAGCTTTAGCAACATGCCATATGTGGAATAGATGGTCAATGTCAGGATGATGGACTCTGAGGAACTTATTGGAGACGTGCCTGTCAGTGATGAGGGTGTCAACAGCCACAAAGTTTAAGATCCGCTTCAAAGATCTGGATCAGCCCTCTTCCTCCATATGGTAACTACTGCCAACTTCGTTACTCTGAGGAAAATATAGTAAAACTGCAGATACTGCTATAATTTTATATTCATATTTAAAATAGAATAGACGGTTTCTCAACTATAAAAGATGAATCAAAATGAACGTTTTATGCTATATAAGTGGCAGTGCAGCATGACTCCATTTAAAGGTAATCTTGTGAAGTGAACCTGTACAATCTGTACATCAATAACAGCCTTCTTCTGCAGTTCCATCATGGTGGAAGTTCCATATTTGGCAGCGTGTCCAGGTGAATCAGCCCCACCGTCCCCACCACACACTATACCATGGTCCTCCGTCTGGAAGGCACTGAGCAGCCACAGCTGTCTCTCTCTCCATGGCTGCATCACTGCTCTGTGGAACACATGCTGCTGGTGCCGGAAGAATGTTCCAACAGAAATTACTGCAGTTCCCATATGTGTTAGAACTCTCAACACTTTGGTGGCTGTTGCTCCAGCAAAGAGAGTAGCTGAAGATAGAAGAACGTTACCAGCTGCGACTCTTCCAAAGTACGGCTGGCTGCTCCAAGCATCACCGTGACCACAGTCTAGACATCTGATGGAGAGCTTCAGCAGAGCTCCAGACTCCTGTCTGCTCCGGACCACTCTTCTGCTCCCACAAGAAGGACAGCTGCACCAACAGAGCAAAAGCTTAACAAGACATGACCAACATATGAAGTAGATCCGACGGTCCTGATCAGGAGCGTCATGATCCTGTTGTGAGTTCTGACTGGATGCTGCTGCTGGATCTTCCTCCGTGGAAGGTCAGAAGGATCACACATCATAGTCAAGGTCTCCAGCATCATTCTCTAAGAAGCCACACTCACTGTTATCATCTTCTTCTGCTTCTGAAGATGCAGGAAACATCTTTAAAATACCAGCACAAAATGAAAATTATGTCAAACTATTGATTAAATTAATTTTAAAGATTGCGACAAAAATTCATAGTGTAAAATTTATTATTGACAGGCGAAAACTTTCAGTTAAAACAATTAGTATGTATATATAGAATTTAAAATTAAAAGCGATTTAAAATCCAATATTTAGATATTTCATTTATCAGAGAAATCACTTTACTCACCAGCAGTTGCAGGAATTTCATTTTCCGTCTGAGTGGAGACGGTCGCCTTAACAGGCTGCTCTGAACACGTCTGAATACCGACATTGAATTATATTGTGTCATTGTTATTTATCATCATCATATGACATATCATCTGAAACAAAACAAGGTATAAAAGAAAAATAAATGTTATGACCCGAGCGCCGGTCTTGTCCGCGCTCGGGCTACGAATAGCTCGCTGCCGGCTTTGACAGCTGTGGGTTATATTCTGGCTGCACCGGGCTCTTATTGTGAAGGCGCTCGGTGGGGATCCCGGCTGTCAAGGTCGTCCAGCTGGCTGTCATTACTGCTCGTTAGCGTTCGGCTTTATTAGGCGGACGCTGATGGCAGTTAGATTGCAGGAGTATCGTCAAACCTTGTCAAGTCTTTGTTGAGTTTGGTCATCGTACGTTCATCAGACTTTCATGTCAGGTTCGTTTTTATCCTTGTCATGTCATAGTTTAGCTCGTAGTGGCTGGGGTTAGCCTTACGAGCCCCTGTATCTCGTAGTGTGTGTTTTTGCCCTTAGCGGCTCACAGTCTTGTGTTACGTTCTGTCTTGTTAATAAACACCATCATTGCAAAACTCACCGGCGGACTCTTGGCGTCTTATGGTGATCCGCGAGGATCACCACATGACAGTATACTCCTGCCACAGACGACTAAACGGAGACGTCACACTGAGACGCCTTTCACCGTGAGTTTTTTGCTGAATTGGACTATTGTTCTTCCCTGCCTGGGTGTGCACGCTGAGGAAAATGCTGTCATCCAGGAGCCGTGGTCTGCGTCTGGACCGTGAGCTGGCGGACGCTCTGGAGTATGTAGACGGAGCGCTCCTCGCCACAACTTTTGACGTCAACTCCAGCTATATGCGCTGGCATCTGGACGTTGCTGAGGATCTCCTGGACAATCTTCCTCTCCTCTACGACGATCACCCAGAAGTGATGACGAGGAGGGATGAACTCGCCACACAGCGCGAGATGCTCCGTGGGCTGGAGGAGGAAGAGAGCAGGAAGCAGAGGAGGAGGCATCCTCGCTCCCCGCGTTGGAATCCCGTTCCGGTCCCTGACCCGGTCCAGGAGGTCGCGCCACCTGGAGGTCGTCGACGATGTCGGCGCCACGGCCAAGGAGAACCTTGGCAGAATCCCCAGCTGGACCCGCTGCCAACGAAGCCCGTCAGCAAACCTCTGAGAGCGGCTCCACCTCGTCCTTCCAGGGGGCCCTCTGTCGCCATCCAGCGGGGAGAGGGAGGAACAGTGCCCCCTACAGCAGGCACCATCTTTCCTCCAGGAGAAAGGCAAGTGCAAGTTAATTTATTACACCATTATTGTAACCTGCCTTGTCTGACTCCTGGGGGTGGAGTTTGGGGTTCGCAGCCCCCCAAGCTTCCTCCACCTGCTGTAGTTAAAATAACTAAACCTGCTGCCTCTGTGTCTTCCCCTGCTGAGTGGTCTGCGATGCCAGGCCTACGTCGTGGGGGGGGGGGGGGGGCTGCGCGGCTGGAAAGCCTGGATCCAACCCAGCAGCCACGTCCTGGACAGAGGAGGAGAGCAGACTGCGGCCTGGAACCTGTGCCGACGGAGAAGCGTCCCCGGGTTTCCTCGCCGGAACGGTCTGAGTCAGCGGGTCGAGTGTCCCTTGCCCCCACGCCATACGGGTCATCGGCATGGACATCAGCGCTGGAGGAACCTCAGGCTGCAGACGTTATTTGCCAGCTGCGGAGCCCGATGCAGTTGAGTTGGAGCCTGTGAACGAGAGTCGCCGCCCTGAACCTGGATCAACGAAGTCCTGGGTGGCACCAGAACCTGAGTGCAGGCAAGTGCTCCCTCTTGTGTCTCTGTCCTCTGTTTCGGAGCATTTGTGCCTGCCTCTCAGGGAGGCGAGTGAGGAGCAGCTGCCTGCTGCGCCCGAGCTCGTCTCGCTGGGTTCTGTTGCTACCGGTGATACTGATCCCGGTTTTCTTGTTGTGTGTGAGCTTCATTGCAGTGTCGCCGGCATGGAGCCAGTCGGGGTCACTGATTTGGAAGTTCCAGGTTCGGGGGTGGAGATCGTCAGCGGAGCTGCACCGACCCAGCCGGGGTCCGTTGTGGAGGCTGCAGTGGCCCAATCGGGGTCCGACGGGGGGGCGCCCAAGACCCAATCGGGGTCCGACGTGGGTGCGCCAGAGGCCCAATCGGGGTCCACCGCAGGCGCGGTTCTGGCCCAATCGGGGCCGGACGGGAGTGTGCCCGAGGCCCAATCGGGGTCCATCGCGGGAGCTGCTTTGGCTCAATCGGGGTCCGATGTGGGTGCAGCCGGGACTCAATCGGGGTCCAGCGGAGGTGCAGCACCGGTGTGGTCCGCGAACAGTGGAGGAGCTGCAGACCCTTCGCCGTCGGACAGAGTTTGGGCTCATTTTTGCCTTCTAGTCCCTCTACTGAGTCGTCGACCCTGCGCATCATCGCCAGGGGCCGTGGGGGTCCCTTCTCGCTCGCCCCAGCTCTCCCGAGCTTTGTCTCCACCAGGGAGGTCGCCGCGGGCTGTTTTCCCCCGATACTGGTGGTTGAAGGATGCAGGTCGGCCGCCTGAGGAACTGCTTTGCCGGTTCGGCGCTTCGGGTCGGCCACCCGACATGTTATGTGTTTTGCTGGGCGACCTGGCTCGGCCACCAGAGGAGTGGACGTGCTGGGCTTTGGACTGTGATGAGCCGCCTGGTCATGTCCCGCCCCCTATGACCACCCGTCGGCTGTTGGACGCGGGGAGACCACCTGAACTGTTCCTGTGGCGCTGGGTCTCCGCCATTCGGCATGAACTGTTGGGGGGGGTAGAGGCCACTTTTTGGTAGGGGTTGATCCAGTAATTGTTCTGTTGTTTTTTTTTCTTGTTATCCTGTGTTTTTGTAATGGTTATTTGTGTATCTGTGAGTATTTGTGGTTTATCCTGCAGTTGCCTTATTTTGTTTTGTGTGCAGTTAGGTTTGACCCAGTAATTGTTCTGTTTTTCTGTATTTGGTTATTTGAAAATTCACTCGAGCATTCACACAGGTGAGAAGCCATTTTCTTGTGAAACATGTGAGCAAAGATTTAATTTTTTCTTGCCGTCCTGTGCTGTTTGCTGTAATTGTTATTTTGGCATTTAATCTGATCTGAGTGTTTGGTATATTTTTTTGTCATTGTGCTGTGTTAGTTTTGTTTCCCTTGCCTGGTCTTGATTGTGTTTTATTGTACTGTTTCTGGGTTTGGTCTCTCTCTCCTCCGGGCCTGCCCCCAGCCGCCCACCCTAGAGGGGGGGGCAGGGTGGTCTATGGGCGTTCTGGAATCCTGCTCTCGGAGGGAGGGTACTGTTATGACCCGAGCGCCGGTCTTGTCCGCGTTCGGGCTACGTATAGCTCGCTGCCGGCTTTGACAGCTGTGGGTTATATTCTGGCTGCACCGGGCTCTTATTGTGAAGGCGCTCGGTGGGGATCCCGGCTGTCAAGGTTGGCCAGCTGGCTGTCATTACTGCTCGTTAGCGTTCGCCTTTATTAGGCGGACGCTGACGGCAGTTAGATTGCAGGAGTATCGTCAAACCTTGTCAAGTCTTTGTCGAGTTTGGTCGTCGTACGTTCGTCAGACCTTCATGTCAGGTTCGTTTTTATCCTTGTCATGTCATAGTTTAGCTCGTAGTGGCTGGGGTTAGCCCTACCAGCCCCTGTATCTCATAGTGTGTGTTTTTGTCCTTAGCGGCTCACAGTCTTGTGTTACGTTCTGTCTTGTTAATAAACACCATCATTGCAAAACTCACCGGTGGACTCTTGGCGTCTTATGGTGATCCGCGAGGATCACCGCATGACAATAAATAACAGTTGATAATAGTAAAATAAAAATATAACAGACAGATATAAATAAGGGAAACTAAAATATATTAGAAATGATTATTAGCAGAAAACCTTCAATTACAAGGAAAAAACTTAGATAAGGTAATTGAAAATAAATGATGTTTATAATATTATAGGACACCATCATGAGCATCATAAATACATGCAAAAACCTCTACTGACAATTTTCTTTGTCTCTAGGTTTGGCTCTGACTGAAACACTTCTGTTCTGCTTTTTTTCAGCACTGTTTACTTGGCAGCTGGCATCACAATTCTGTAAAAATGAGATGAGATGAGATTCAACTTTATTGTCATTACACATGTATGAATAAATACATGTAAAAATAAATGTAAAAATAAATCAAGAAATACAATTTTAAATCTATAATGCCAACATAATAATTTGATTTGACATAAATATCAATGTGACCTTGATTTGAGTAAAATGAAATGAAATTCATGTCAATATAATTTCTCATAACAAAAACATAGCAGCTTTTCATCTTCAGTCTCAGCATGAACAATGTTTTCATCTTCTTCTATGGCATCAGTAAGGAGCTGAAAAGTAAATGAAAACTGAAAAGTTATAAAGCTGAACAGAATAAATTACAGAATCAAAAGGACCGATGGTGCCAGAGGTAGAAACAAAAGTAAAGGAAGAAAATTCTGATCGTGCAAAATTTGGACCACAGCAAAAATGAGGTTTCTGGTCCTATTTGAAAAAAAATATTGTTCACAATGTTTACCCTTGACACTCTTATTTTAAATATATATCAAAAAAATTCTGATAAATGCGGATGTAATCTATTATAACTTGGTTATCATTTCAGAATATAAATAGAATGAAGTCATATTTTTGAAAAAGTGGGAAGATTAACTTAAAATCTGATTTTTTTTTTCTTTTTAGTAAAATTAAATAAATGATCATCATGATTTAATTTTCTAAAAACATATGCTTTTCGATCTGTCCCTGTATCTTCTTTCTCTTTACTACACAGATGTCAGGGCGGGTTGGGATGAGCAGCTGGAAGCCTCCAAACTCGCCCCCTGGTCCTGTTCAGCTGCTCACCTGCTGACTGCTGCAAGGTCCAGGCTTAGACTGGCAGATGCTGTCAGGGACCTGGGCAGCACTGAAGGTCCAGCCGTAGGCAGCAGCACACGCTTGTGTTGCACCGAACAACCAAGTGACTCTTTTATGGAGGGAACAAAATCACAACAGTCCAACTCAAAATGATGGGAGCACAGAAGAGACGTGGGGGAGGGCTCCCACTTGTCACGGCTACATCTGACCTGCTTCACCCACTTCGAATGTAACTCAGGATCTTTAGGAAACTTAAATAAACTCACACCGTCCTTACGAGTTTTGGAACAAAAGCCTGCAACACAACGAGAAGGCAGAGCTGTAAAACTTAAACAAGAAAACAAAGAAAATGTGCTACAAAGCTGCGTGCAATCCAGTTAACACCGGAGTCCGTTCTCCTGCTTACGTCATGGGGGTGCTGTTGTGCCGAGTTCTGCTCTCTTGCCGAGAATTGCATCCCACCATCGCAGACACGCGGAAATGGGCAGGACTGGCGCGCAACCGTGTGCGACAACGCGCATCTAAGGGAGTGACGCTGTAAAACCACCAACTCTAAAATAGAACCCGACAGCCAGGCTGGTAAATGGGCTTTAAATTATGTTTATTTTCCAGACATTTTAGTGTTTCAAAGGGGGTTAGAAATCACAGTGATCCAAGTCTACATGATAACAGAATAAAATGATTATCGTGATTTTTTTCCAGATTCTTTGAGACTCTTGGATTCTTTAGTTCATCCACATGTTTCAGGTTTGAGGGTCAGTTTATCATGAATGTGTCAAGCTGGTGCAAACTTGTTTTTGAGCATAATTTATTCACATTTTATTGTCACATATGCATTATTTTTGGTCATTTATTTTCAGTTAATGTTGTAATGATGTTCTAGATACAAGTTTGATGATGATGGAAATTGTTTTTCATGTATTGTTCATTGCTGAGTCAGCTTTCCAATAAAATGTGTTAATTCCAGCTGATGTCTGAGTGTGGATTTATTCAGCTAGATGAACTTCTTTGTAAGGGGGATTCGTCTTGATATGTGTCTGTTGGATGAGACTTTAAATTTATTATCATATTTTTCTCATTATCAGCCACTTAGGTTTGTAAAAATTCTGGCAAATTATTACCTGTCAGCTTAATTTTCATGTCAGATGCCCAATAGCTTCACTTTTAATCATGAACCTACAGATCCAGTCTGCATGCATTTATTGATGTATTAATTGAACTGATGACATTTTTGACATTTTGCAGATGTAGCAGAACAGAGACTGAGTGCAGCTGTACACAGACAGGAGAACTTTTATAAAGACTGAACACACAAACATGAGACAACTGATATTTAATCAGCACTATAAAGTAAAAAGGTTGGAATTATAATCAAAACTGACAATAGCTCAACCACAGTGGGATCTGTCAAAATAAAAGTCAGCCTTCAGATTACTGCTCAAAAACAAGTTTGCACCAGCTTGACACATTCATGATAAACTGACCCTCAAACCTGAAACATGTGGATGAACTAAAGAATCCAAGAGTCTCAAAGAATCTGGAAAAAAAATCACGATAATCATTTTATTCTGTTATCATGTAGACTTGGATCACTGTGATTTCTGACCCCCTTTGAAACATTGAAATGTCTGGAAAATAAACATAATTTAAAGCCCATTTACCAGCCTGGCTGTCGGGTTACATTTTAGAGTTGGTGGTTTTACAGCGTCACTCCCTTAGATGCGCGTTGTCGCACACGGTCGCGCGCCAGTCCCGCCCAATTCCGCGGGTCTGCGATGGTGGGATGCAATTCTTGGCAAGAGAGCAGAACTCGGCACAACACAGAACCATGGAGTGGAAAGAACAGGTTTATGCTCCATATTCTAAAGATGGTTAAAAGGCGCCATCTGGTGGAGAGCAGTAAAAACGATCAATTCCAGCCCAGATTGACACTAATGCTGTGGATTATTTTAATGGCATTGAGATTAAAAATTCCACTTTGAATGGGTTTCAGTGGCACATTTTTTTTGTGCTTAACAGTATGAGTGTAACAATTGCTTTTCTGGGAAATTTAGGAGGAAACACTAAGATCAAATTCAAATACACAGTCTCCAAAATCCATGACATACGCATGAACACAACAAAAATTATCAAAAAAAATGAGGGTTAATATTATTATCTAACTAACAAGTGAATGTTTAAATTATTTCTTTAAAACCTGTTTTTGACCAGTGTACACTTATAAAGCCAATGAAGCCATCATCAAAAATCAGAATCACTTATAAACACATTGTGTGTTGTATAATACAATTATTATATACTGCTCAAAAAAAATTTAAAAAAAATAAAGGGAACACTCTGAAAACACATCAGATTTTAATGGGAAAAAATTAGCTGGAAATGGAAATTGGGGCAGGCTAGTCCAGTTTACTCAGATTAAAGGAACACTTTTTAATCTGGGTAAACTGGACTAGCCTGCCACAATTTCCATTTCCAGCTTATTTTTTCCCATTAAAATCTGATGTGTTTTCAAAGTGTTCCCTTTATTTTTTGAGCAGTATATTTAACAAAATTGATCAGTAAAAATGCATAAACCACATCTAACAACACCTAACACTGCCAATTAAAAAAAACCCCAAAACGACTGTTGTTTAAACAGCCAAAGAAATCAGAAATAGCTGCTGTGTGAAATCCACGGCTGTTTCTAGCTTTTTGGGGCCCTTTGCAAGATTGTGTTTGGGGAAAAAAATAAACTTGGGCCATTAGATGAACAGACAAAAAAATTAAATAGAATAAAAATGTATCCCGCATCCATGAACACTGCAGATTTATCAGAAAAAAGTCTAATTTATGAGGAGCGTCTTCCACCCCACACTATAGGTTCATCCCTGGCAAACCTGGAGCGAAGGCGCATCTTCATTTGGTTTATTACCCCCTAGCACTCTGGCACCGTCCTGGGTTCCTCTCCCTTCTCCTCATTTCCATCTCTCACCTCCTTCCCCCAATTCCCCAAAGTCCTGGGTGGAGGGAGATCTCCTGTTGTGTCACCACACAGCCCCCCCCCCCCCCAACACCCAGAAGGGGCTTTAAGATTCATGGCTAAAAAAATTATTGATGGATAATATTCAGTTAAAACAAACTCAGATCTTAGAGGGGGAATTAAAATCAAAGGTGAAATTCATGATTATTTTAATTAAAGATTTTTTTTAAAATAATAAATGAAAAAAGTATTTAGAAACTTACACAACGTAAGTCTTCCATCCATCCATCCATCTTCTTCCGGCTTAATCTTTTTTGGGTTGTGGGGGGGCTGGAGCCTCTCCCAGCATCTTTGGGTGAGAGGCAGGGTCCACCCTGGACAGATCGCCAGTCCATCGCAGAATGTAAGATGGACTAGGTCGTAATTTTGCCCGTAATTTTAATGTTGTCTAATTTCACCAGAATCAGAATTTGATAGTTAGCATTAGTTTATGATCTGTCGAACAATGGATCTGTTGTTTACGTGATCAAACATTTTTGACGTTTAGAAAATAAATTGCTTTTACATTGTGTTCGATGATCTTACCCCAATGTCTCCCCATTTACTGAAAGAAGCACGCTTTGCCCGAAATGTTACTGTGTCAATGTATGTAACTGTATATAGACTGGACATAGATGCTGCCGTCACTGTTTGTTCAGGTTTTTTT
This sequence comes from Pholidichthys leucotaenia, assembly GCA_020510985.1. Taxonomy (NCBI): domain Eukaryota; kingdom Metazoa; phylum Chordata; class Actinopteri; order Cichliformes; family Pholidichthyidae; genus Pholidichthys; species Pholidichthys leucotaenia. The sequence goes on from CM035850.1 coordinate 168,831,861, forward strand.
AATCCAGCCTAATTCCTTTCTTTTTATAAAATGCACACCAATGTAGAGAGAGAGAAACGCCATTTCAGTTGTCCTGTATGTCCTGCACGTATAGTAGTATTGACAATAAAATCTTTGAATCTTCAGCTAATGATCTTGCAGGGGAACAGGTCAAGTGGACCCCTGACCATGTGAGCCCCCATGTGGACCCCGGTGTCCAATCTATACATGTACAAGTACATTTGTCTTTTTTTGGTTTGTTTTCAATGCGTGTTGTCAGCCTAGCAGCCCAATGACGTTGTGGTTTTTGGATTTACTGAGCCGACTACTGATGACAAATACAGTTGTAAATGACCTGAACTATTGTCTTTTGTTGGTAAAAGTATAACTATAAAAAGTCATGTAATATGTTGCTCCATAACTAAATGAAGAGGCTGATGTCATCTGTTTACAGGTATTTTGGCAATTATGACCCGATCACATCTACTCCTGTAAAACCAAAAAGGAAACGTACCGTGACTCCATTGCCACCTGTATCAAGTCTACCAGGGTCACTTTCACCGGAACGGCACTCATGGGTAAGTGGGGATTAAAATTCTCTGGCTGAATATTTTAATTAGTGATGTAATTGAAAATGCAATCTGTCATTCAGACCGTGGCATTTTTCCTGGTGTCAAGCAAAGCTTTGACATGTGGCCTGGGGCCAAGAATCTAAAAGGATCTCATCTGGAAGTCTTGCCAATCATTACAATATCCTAACTATCCACAAATGAATTAGGAAAGATCAAAGATGGATTTGTGTCTGTCCTCTTCAGGCAGGTAAAACGAAGGGTCAGGCTGGATTGCTTCTGTGGCTGCGTGATATCGTCAATCATTTTTGGTGGTGCAGCAACAAAGCTGCAACGCATGACGACTTCATGGTAGGTGCAACATTTCTTGTATTACTGCAACAACACAAATAACTGCTACCAGAGCCATTGTGCCTATCAGTGAGTTTGTTAAGAAAGTCTCACCCTTGATGGTCAGTTTTTCTTTGTTGGAGACTAAATGGGTTATACAGCTGTTATTGTTATCAATCAGCCCACATATTAAAATAAAGGGATCACAATTTATTCCCAAGTAAATTTAATGTGTGGAACTGAAAATCTTTTTCCTGTTCTTGAATCAGGTCAATGCTGCAGCAGGAGTGAACACAGCACACGGCACACAGGTACAATCCAGTTCCATTTCTCTCCCCACTCTTTCTGTCACCAACAGTATATTTAGCATCAGTAGACCAAGCACACTCATTCTAGCAGATTTGGAATGTTTAAAAAATGTCTCCAAGTTCAGATTATGTCATATTTTCATGCAGTTTTTATTTCTAGGTGTGGAGGACTCTGCTCAGGTAACCCTGATTGTCGTAGTGTAAGAGGTAATTTTGGAAAAGGCTTTTATTATGAAGGAGGAGTGAGCCCCAGTTTCACCTGCAGCAGTGCAGGATCCACCTGGAGGAATTTCACTGCCCCCACCATTCTGCAATGACGGTCGGGAGTCCTTCCAGTTATGGGCTCGCCGCTATGAGGTAATTCAGGCCGTCCGGTACAAGCATTGCAGTGTTGATTTGGATGCAGTGTTGGCATTAGAGCTGCCCACAAGACTGCAGCCTGAACTGTTCATTGTACGGGACAACCTGCCTTCCACCACACAGCGTTCCTATGCAGATACAAAGAAACATCTTCAGGCTGCTTTTGGTCAAAAGGACATTATCGCTTCTTTTCAGACATTCCCAAATGTCCGCAGTAGAAAACCAAATGAGGCCATGGAGGTTTATGCTGCGGATGTGTGCAGACTGGTGAAGGAGGCTTTCCCTGATTTTGAATACAAGGCATCCAAGTACCTGAAAATGTCTCGCTCCATTGCTGGGTTGGATCAGGAGCTCCAGATTCAGTGTCATGAGAGAGGAGTGAAAAGTCTTCAAGCGGCTGTGGAAGTAGCCGCTCTAGCTGAGCTCGCCAGGCTGCAAGGTTGGTGACACCAGTCTGCCCACATAATGTCACTACCAGAGATGTTGGCAACACAACCCAGTCAGTTAATTCTGTCACTGACAATGACACGTATGTGAGAACAGCTGTCCAGGACCTCACAGCCACCGTCCAACATTTGAGCAAAGATCTTGTTGCACTGAGGATAAAACTGGAAGAGCAAAGCAGAACATACCAGCCAGAAACGCAGGGCTACAGACACTCTCACAGGTCTCCTTTACATTATGGGCCTAGTCCAGCTAGATACACTGAGATCCACAATGCACGTCTCTCCTCAAGACGCTCTCCCTCCTCCTCACCTGAATTTAACTATCGACATTCACCAACCCACCATTACAGAGCTGAAAAATACCAGCGCTCGTATAGCCCAAATGCAGCAACATATTCAGCGGACAAGTCACGTAGCCAAGAATCCTATTATTCTCCCCAACAGTATAATAACAGAAGTGGAGCTCACTGCTCTCTTTCAGGGCCCCCTTTGAGTTTGCGTCAGAGGAGCCCAAGTCCCCGCCGTGAACATGTTTCATTCCAGGACCATCAGAGGGGCAGCCATGGATTCCAACACCTGGTTCGTGGCCATCAGCAGCACTCAAACTATGACTTCCTGGGCCCACAAACCTCTCATCAGGGAAACGGGCACTAGCTGAAGACGTGGGGCCCTCTTCAGCTGGGCCCTTAGGAGCCCCAAATGAAATTGATAAATCTGCACCACACATCAGTACTGCTTTGCTGCCCTCTAGTGACAACAGAGGTACTACATTTTCCCCTGCTGGAAATCAAACACTGTTGCAGTGGTAAATGAGATCCCCTTTTCTTCATATGTAAATGGACTTGTTGAGGGTACAGATGCACACATTCTGTTAGATTCAGGCTCCCATATCTCATTTATCAGTGAAGCAACCAGAATGTCCATTTCAGTACGAGCCAAAAAGCCTCTTATGAAGCACTACATTCTGTCTAAAGCAGTAACTGGGCACAGTTTAGATACTTTGGGCACCATTGATGTGGCTCTGAAATTAGGCTCCCATACGTTCCATCATAACATGCAGGTGATAAGAAATGTTACTCAGAGCACACTGCTGGGCCTAGACTTTCTTCAGCTCCATAAGGTCACCTTGGATATGGGCAAGGGTGTCTGTAGTCTTTATGGGGAGGAACTGCCACTGTTAAAAACTACACAGCTGGTCCCTGATAACTGTACGGCAAAGGTTATGGAATGCACAACTGTACCCCCACGTTGTAAAATGAACTGCCAGATCGCATTAAACCCTCCCACCAGATTTGACTGCGTGTCAAGAACAGAGGAAGTGCCAAATGTTGCATTATGGCCTGGGCTGTCGTATCTGCAGTCACCACTCACAAGTGCTTTGTCATTTACTGCTGCAGCACTGCTTCATTGTGTGCTTTCTATACTTCATTCACCTCAGGGATGACATATGCTTTCTGTATGTTAAACTGTTCTCTCTGAGTGAGAGATTCAAGACCAATAGTGTCACATATCTCTACAAATGCATTGCACTCATTCCTAGTGGCAAAACTGGCTGCAGGGATGGCAATACTGCACTCCATGGTGCCACTGGCCAAGCGCTATAAGTTCCAAATGAACTCATGGCCACTGATACATTCAGTTATTATCATGCCAAATCCACTTTTCCTAAATGTTGGTGACTGGACTGAACATTTACCACAACCTTCAAAGTGGCAGATACAGAAACTCTTTCAGAGTTCTTCAATGCTGACTCTGATGTTTCTGTCCTGGAATGTTTTCAGGTCTGCATCTGCTGCATCACTCTCACTACTGATGCTCTCACAGTCACTCATGTGGAAGTCTTCGTCCATCTCAACACTACAAACTTCCTCCACTGAGTCTCCAGCAGATGACTCCAGCTCACCACTCTGACAGGGGAGAGGTTGCCATGATGGTGGTACGACATCCTCTGCTGCTTTTCCATATGGATGATCATGCCTCATCATTTGTAGAAATTCAGTGTCATCTGTCACTGTCCCTTTGTTCCTGAAATTCACTGTTGCCAATGTTTTATTCCAGCCAACACTCTTCTGTTTGTGAACCAACATTTACTTTCTCTACATCTACCTGCTCCTCAATCTCGCTGTCGCTCTCCCTCTCTAGTCTGCTGCTGCTGCTGCTGCTGCTGCTGCTGCTGCTGCTGCTGCTGCTGCTGCGTCATAATTGGGTGATTCTCCAACTATCAAAGAATTTGTGTCCCAGGCAGAAATAAGAAAAACAAAAACACGTTTGTCATTTTTTATTCATGCTACACTTACTAGACACAAAGACGAACTTACAACAAATTTATGAAAAAAATACTATTTTTATTATATAAAATATGGTTTTATATTGAGTGTTTTTGCTATATGTCCTTTGTCCCTTGGCCAGGTTTTGGAGTCTCAGTCCCTCATAAGACTGAAATTAAATTTGATTCAACAGTAACTTTATTGACAAATGGCACAGAAATTCCTTATTTTAATGAAAAATATCATGTGCTTGAAAGATATATTTATTTTTCATAAAAAGAACACCTGTCCCTAGGGATCGCTGTCATTTCCACCACCCACCACCAAATGTACCTTTTAACTTTTTCTTTTTTAACCTTTGTCTGCTTGCAGCCACATCAGTTGTCATGTGGCAGCAGAGCTCATGGCAGCACAGCAGTGATGCTCCATGGAAGGAAGGCAGACAAGAAAAAATCAAGGAAAGTTTTGCAAAACCAAGAGTAGCTTTATTGGTCGTCATTTCCAAACACCTCATATTTCCTTTGAATGTACAAATAATGAGAAAAATACCATTTTATATTGTGTATTTTGAGTATATTTTATGCTCACTCTAAAACAGAGATTAGCATGCTAACATGTCATGAGATTTTAAAAGAAATGCTAAACATTGTCATTTCCACAACAGTCATTTCCATCACTTTATTTCTTGTGATGGAAAAGACAATGTTAGTGTTATAAATGCATTTATTTGGCTTATATCACTTAAAATACTGTGTATTCAATTATGCAAAAGACTTTATTCACTATTTCAGACTTTGTATAAACACAAACTACAAGAAAGAATAAATACTTAAATGTGACGCCATCTGTTTTTTAGATGGCACGCAAGACCACAGCAGAGAGATTAAAAGCATATAGAGAAAGGATCAAACCAGATCCACTTAAATACCAAGAGTTTCTCAGAAAAGACAGAGAAAGATACCTGGAAAAAAAAGAACAAGGTGTTGTCAAATCTGTCACTGAATTGACACACAGGGAGAAAATAAAAGTTAGAAGACAATGGAGAACAGCTCAACAAAACAGATGCAAAAAACTGAGAAGACTGGCTGAAGTTAGGAGTTTTATGGCTGGAACTCCACCACCACTGTCACCAGAGGACATTGGTGTTGAGCCGCATTCTGTCTCACTGGGCAACTGCAGCCCCACCGAACCACTGATCCACCTCAACTGCCTGAACCCAAAAACCGCACACAGAAAAGAGGGAAGAAAAAGGTTGCAAAGACGAGGGCAAAGGTAAATTTCACTGCATCCTGATCAGTGTGTATGTGTGTAAAACATTGTTCTTATTTGTGTTTATAATATGTAATCTGATTACTAGGTGCTCCCCTAGATAGTCTCTGCAAGACCAGGAGAAATATCTTGGCGTATTCTAAGCTGCTTTTGCTCAGAGCCCCAGCTTTGCAGATGTTTTGGTGCCCAGACAGCAGACATGGAAGTAACAGGTGATACCAAGCCTCCCACATGCACAGGCACACCTGTCACCACAGCTCAGCCCACTGCAGACCTTCATGAGGGGCTGATTGGAAAATGGTGTGTGGTCACATACGATGGGGATCCGTATCCAGGCATTATACAGGATGTTGGCTCTGATAGCTGTGCTTTGGTGAAAACCATGAGTCGCATTGGCAAAAACAGGTTTTTCTGGCCAATGAGAGACGACATAATCTGGTACCAACCTGAAAATATTCTGAGACTGGTCCCAGAGCCTCAACCAGTTACAAAGAGGCACAAGATGTTGGATCCCACAGTTTGGGCAGAAATATGCTCTGCTCTTGATTATCATGGAGAAAGGAGTGAATCCATATGCAAGTTTGGCAGTTTGTTTAAAAGATTAAATCACTAATTACAGAGAGATTAATGAATGTTTGATTTGCTTCCAACAGCCAGCCCTAGTTTTGCAACTTGTTTGTAGGTTTCAGCACAAAAAGAGAAGGAGCAATGTTCTACCATCTGATTAATGTGCATTATTTTTGACGTTTAAACAACATTAAATTTCAAAAATGATGTCACTTGATGTCAAGGACAATAAAAGTGACGGATGTTCAGCAATGCTCTGTGTCACACGTCATTTCCAACATGTGCTGTCTTTTCCACCACACAATGTCACGTCCATCACAACACATATTTTTACACAAAAGTAATAATAATAACACAGCTACACAAATAATATTTAGGAGTTTTGAAAATTATGCAGTTATGGTTACAATTTATGTCTGGGATTGGAAAACTCATGATTCTGCCATGTAAAAACTTGATTGAAAGACTTCAGTAAGATAGTAAAAAGGTAATTTGTCATCTAGATGATGAGAAAATATTATCTTTTAAATGCTTAAAATAAGTACAGTTATACATTTGGGTACATCTATGTGTGAAATTTCATTAAATGTTTTGAAAACATGGGTTATGCTAGTAACTTTGTTTGAAAAACACCTTTTTTGTGGTGTGATGGAAATGATGCTTTCCTCTGAATGCTAGACTAAAATGGCAAAAAATATATAATATTTATGTAATTTCATTACAACCACTATCAGTTAATGTTTCTACACATTGTGATGAAATAGAACAAATCAAAATATTTCTAAAAATATGTGTTGGATTTTCTGAAAAATATCATGACCTAATTTGACTGTAGTTGGAGAATCACCCAAAATTCATTGCTGCAGCCAGGTGCAACACAAAAATGACCCCCCCCTCTGTCCAGTCTTCCTTTGGTTTTCCTTTTTCTCCATGGAGCTTCTGACAAGCTAACTGTAGGTGATGATCTAATGTAGGCATTCCTGACCAACCAACCTAGTGACGTCACCATCGAGGCTCGGGCAAGATGGTGATTTTGAAATATTAAAAACAGAATTTTGATGACTTATTATTTAAATCCAGTTGCACTTACAATGTTATCCCTATAATATATTGTTAGTATATAGGTCCAAGTTTTAAATAGTGATTAAAACATGGAGCGTTTCATGTCCTCTTTAGAAAGAACAAATTGCCAACTGGGAACAAGGAAGCTTCACCTTGGAAAGACCATCCCCAAACTTTAGCCCATCTGTAGTCTAATTCAGCATCGACCTGCACACATGGGTGGATGTTTCATTGCTTCACTGGGGGGACAATAAACAGAACATCTTTGTTATGTATGAATCCTGGTGTAAATGAGGAGGCCGTGGATAAAGTAGAACGTCGTTTATTAACAGAACCACTCAAGTACTACAGGCACTTTCTCCAGCAAGGGGTCGACGGCTGAAGACAGCCAGCCTCCTCCGGCCGTGCCCTTTATACCCCGGGTGATGTCATCACCAGAAAGGTGGTCCACCACCCCACACCATTCCCCGGCCAACCCGGCCACCATATTACTACTTAACATTTCCTCCCCCTTTAGAAAAATGTCAGCCACACCAATTCAGCCCTCCCAAAATTTATACCCGACTCACGCACTACTAACCAAAATATACATGTACAACAATAAATATACAAACCTATCCATCCATACAACACAAGCTAGAGGGGCCAGGTAGACTGCTGGCCCCCTCAGCACGGCCGGACACATTATTCTGCCGTCCTAAATTAATGTAGTCCAACAATCAGAAAAAATAAAGCCGTGCTCCTAACACCAATTTAATCCCTCAAATACTATACACAATAAAACACAATTTCCTATGAACACACTCATCGGCGGCCCCCACCCCAACACACCCACCCATAACCCGGGCATACACAATACAAACAGTGCTGGGTCATCACTTTCCACACTCTTTTCTTTTTTTTTAAACAATCCACACAGGGTTCACACCCGATAGTTTCACACAGTAAACTATATACATACAGTATGTCTAGGGTTTTGAGATTTCTAAAGTAGTCTTAAATTCTCCAAGACATCAGCTGTTTGTGGTACATCAACTGAATCAGTATTTTGTTACAAAGCTATTTGACTCAGAAAAGTTATCAGAATGTAACGGCTAAGAACAAACTATCAAATCCATGAATAAGCTAAAGTACTTAGAAGTAGCTTGAGCAGCGTGGTTTTGTCTTTTTCTCTTCTTTTGTTGATATTGTGTCATCTTGTGCAAATTGTGTGGACCTGTGTGCTGTAAGAAAACCACTTAATTGGATGATTAAAATTCTCATCTTTGTATTTGTGACAGATTGGACAGGGAAATGCAGGCACCCACATTCATCAACCAAGTATTTGGCGGGTACCTGAGATCTAGAAGTCACTAATTAATGCTGATTTGAATTTTGTGTATTTTTTTCTTGTTGTAATATCATGTTTTAATGTTTTATAGTTTGTGCTATATGAACAACTTACTGAGGTCTTGTCTTTTCAGTCGAATGTTTAAACTGCAAAGCTGTGTCAGACACCATTGAGGCTTTTCTGGATGTTCCTCTGGAAATTCAGGTGACTGGAAAACATTGATGATCTCATAGCTGATATAAATCATGTCTGATTGCTGAATACTGATTGCTTTTACTCTTAATGCAGACGGCTTCCAGTGTCCCCAAAGCCTTGGAGCAGTTTGTGAAGCCAGAACAGCTGGAGGGAGAAAATGCCTACAAATGCTCTCAGTTACAACATGCACACAATGCACACAAGTTACAACTGATGGGAGGGCTATTGATTTAAAAGCTGAACATGATAGTTTTGTAAAATAACTAATTTAACATGAATTTCTCTCAGGTGCCAAAAACTTTTGACGGCCTCAAAGACTCACGATCCATCAAAACCCCAGTGTGCTCACTCTCACACTGAAACGCTTCACAGTCTTTAGTGAAGGCAGAATCACAAAGGTTCACCACCACACATAAAGAATAGAATCACTGAACATGATCAGATATAGAACCTTTCCCCAGTGTATTGCCAGATCATCTGACTGATTTTTCTGTGGCCAACAGGATGTGAAATATCCTGAGTATCTCAACCTGCAGCCATTCATGTCTGAGTCCCCAGGGGAGCCCCAGGTCTGCAGACTGTATGCTGTACTGGTCCACTCTGGACCCAGCTGTAGTGCTGGGCTCTGCTTCTGATTATGTTAAGGTACCAGCAAATCACAATGACTACAAGGGCTTTGACATGACTGAGGTAGCACCGCATCTTTTTCCTTCGACGTTAAATCAAGGAGCTTTTAAACTGTGTCCATTAAAGTTTCTTGGTTAAATCATAGTAATGAGTAATAGGTTTAGTTTTGGATGTGGCCAATTTAAACATGCAGCCAATGTTTGACTAAAGCGCTTTTAAAATCAAGAATCCCTTGACGGCAGTCAGAGAGCACATACCTCTGCCAAGGCCCCCCTCTCTCAGAATGTTATTTGGTTTGTCTGTCTCTGTGTCTGTTGGCAGGATTACGCAAAAACTACTGGTGTGGCGGTTTGGTTAACCCCCACAACAGACTGGGACAGACAGCTCGCTACTTCTGGGTTTTTTCCGCTGCACTGCTGTGATGTAATGTGCCATTCATGCATTGTTTCTCTACTGTGATGCTAATGTGCCATTCATGCATTGTGTTCATGCATCCTGTCCTTACTGTGATCTAGACACTGATAACAATATGTAGATGTGCCTTGTAACCTCCTTTGTCCTGCAGCTGGAGCAGAGGCGAATTCCTGGCCAGCAATCTCCTTATTGTTATGTATGTCTCTCATATGCAAATGCCCATATCTACTGCTGTGAATGCCTTTGATGCATTGTTTGTAGCTGGGTATTTAAGCTCACTGAAATCCATGTTCACTCTCTCACTCTCTCTTCAACTGCTGCTGCTGACACACACTGTGTCCCTTTGCTGGAGAGCCTCCGGGCTTGCCCACTGGGCGAGCCTCGTGAAGGCAGTATGATAATAAACCTGCTTAAAACCTCTCATCGCTGCCTTTATTTCATCATCCGCCTCACTGGATGGATTCTTATGAGATTTTCACCAGAGGTGGCTAGGAATGGGTATCGTCAGGATTTTATCGATACTGATGCTGCTTATCGTACCAATACTGATCGATACACTTATTGATATTACTCTTCATAATTTGGTGCAGAAAATAAAACGCGATCCGGGTCAGGATGCAGATTCTGGATCACTTTTTCCACTTTCTTTTAACTCTGAGATAGGGCCTTGGTGGAGTTATGTGCTCGTGGGATGTAAAGAAATAGAAGGCACTCAGAGAGCACATACCTCCACCAAGGCCCTATTCCACCCATAGCCCAAGGGCTGAAAATGTGATCAAAATCCTTCCAGGAGTTTCTTTGTAATCCTGCTAACAGACAAACAAACGCCGGCAAAACCATGACCTCTGCTCCTTGGTGGAGATAACAGTGATTGGTGCACATGCACGCTCACCTGAAAAAGCACATGCACACATCTATGATGTTGGAAACTAAAAGCAGATCACTTTTTTCCCAATAAACCTTCACCTCAACTTTGAGGCCTGACACATGCAAGCGGTTAGTGGCAGATTGAATTATGTACGTCACCCGTGTTCCCGTGGAAACAACCAATCAATAATATAAAGCTGAAATATTGCTGCTTCTTATTTTACTGTAAATACACTGTATCTGTTGTGTTTAAAATTAAATTAGTATGTTTTCATATTAACATAAAGCCAAAATATCCTGTAGTTTTCATAGATTGTGCAGCTGTGAGCAAATCTATTTTTAAATTTTTAATGCTAGGATAAAATTTCTGTCCTTTTTTCCATAACGTGCTGAATATAAATCCATAGTTCCATGTTTGTCTGGAAGTCAGTTAGCAGTGTAGTGTTAATTGGTTCATGTTCATCAGTCTGTCATCAGTGAACCCACCAGACAAAGGCAAATTTGAAAATGAAATCTTTCTTCTGTGAAATCAAACATGAACAGTATGGATGCTTTGTGTCAATAATTAACGGAGCAATAAAGACCCGATTATCCTTTGGTTCTTTCATCACGTGGGAGAACTTTCTTTCTATAAATGCAGTTTGTAGTGAGCATTTATAGATGTGTGGGAAACAGCCGTTACACAACTTATTGTCAGGCTGTATTGTTATGGATGCAGAAACCAAGCTGATATTGAATGAGTCCATGGTGTAGGGAGCTTGAAAAAAGGAAGTGAAGTGATTTTATAAATCAGGTTTTATTGTCGGCTTCCAGTCCCTAACATGTCTCATCTCAATGCAAAAGCAGAAAAAGAGGCTGAGCACAGTCAGACCTTCATACTTATACATCACACAACAAAAGACATCGCATAACAAAGCCGACATCACACATCCACGTTATCTCCTTCTACTGTCCTCTCTCTCCTCCACCTGACCCTGGGGGGTCAGGAAGTCCATTCAGGTCTCCACCGCTGAGTCTCCGTCTGCTCGTTGATCTTCGCCGGTGGTCGAGACCTATTGTCCTTCTCTGAGACGTGAGGTCATTCCACATATGCAATCTCTAAACATTCCTCTTATGTCTATACATATGTAGGTATGGATATATGAATAATATAAGCCACAGCCCCCCCCCCCCAAACGTCTAAGAAAAGGACAATAAAATTAAGTTTACAGCTTAAGGTAACATCCATGACATATTATACCGTTATTCACATCAACAGGAAAAAGGAAAAATATCTTCAGTAGCCATGCCAACCTTCAAGCTATACAGCATGCTCATGTTAAAAATTCAGTGGTAACAACAACAGTATAGTTTATGTCATAAGTCAGCCCTAAAACTGCAATGGCACAATTCGACAGCATAGTTAACAACCCTTTGTCAATTTTACATCAGTCTATGTGTCGTCTGGGTTTCAATCTTCTCCCAAATCTGCTGTAGGCCCGCTTTGGCATCTTGGCGGGGTCGTCCTGTAAGGAATCTGCAGCTTGGGGAGGAGAGTGGTTATTTGGTCCCTGCGGGGAGGTTGAGGTGTGTCTCTTGGGGGGTCTACCCCGTCGAGGTGCTCTCGCCACCCGTGCAGGTTCGTCGCTCAACATGAAAGCAGGCTTAAGTCTGTCAATGCTGACTGTTTCTTTTCTGTCCCCTAAATCAAGCACAAAATGCTTATCACCAGGTTCCAGCACTCTATATGGTCCATCATATGGTGGGCGGAGGGTTGGTTTTAAAGCTTCGTGCCTAACAAAAATGAACTCGGCGTTTTTCAAAGCTTGGGGAACAAAAACCCGCGGAAAAGAGTGATGTACGGGTCCGGGGAGCATGTCCGGTCCCGTGCTGCTTAGGGGCCTCAGGGCTGGGAGGCGCCCGGGCTCTGGATGTTCTGGTAAGAACTCACCCGGGAGCCTGAGAGGTTGTGCGAAAACTAATTCTGCCGGGGAGGCGTCTAGATCCTCCTTAGGCACCGAACGCAACCCTAATAAAACCCAGGGAAGTTTATTTACCCAATCTGTATCCGTCAGTGAGGCCCTGAGGGCGGCCTTTAAAGACTTATGAAAACGCTCGCATAACCCGTTAGCCTGAGGGTGATACGCGGTGGTGCGATGAATTGTCACCCCTAAGCTGCTGGCCATGGCTGACCATAGCTCTGAGACAAATTGAGGCCCCCTATCGGACATGATGTCCGATGGGACGCCGAAACGCGCCACCCAGGTTGTTAAAAAAACGCGAGCGACTTCCGCGGCTGTGGTTGACGCCAGCGGGACCGCTTCTGGCCAGCGTGTGGTACGGTCTACCTGTCGTGCGGTGGCTCTCGCGAGCCACCATAAGACGCACAGAGTCACCAGTGAGTTTTCAGTGAGTTTTATTACGGTGAGAAAGTAACAACACAAGATGCAGGGGCAATGACACATAAGTCTACACACATCCGGAGGCGTAAGGCTAAACAGCTCTCTTACAGGTCCATAGAGGAAACGGTCATACACAGGCAATGGTTGTTAGAGAATGGCTACACAGGCTGCTGAGGCAGAGACACACAGAGGTCTACTCTCACCGGGAGGGGTAAGGCTAACAGCTCACTTACCGGTCCACGGGAAGCGACGGTCAACCACAGACAGACGAGGTAGGTAATTGTCCAAAGCATTCGTAGCTCAGACGTAGAACGACTGACACTGCTGCGTCCTACCGTCGCCAGTGCTGGGCTTAAAAAGGCGAAGCACTAACGACGGTAATGACACTCAGCTGACCGGCCGTTGACAGGCGGAAGCCCCACCGAGCGCTTTCACAATAAGAGCCCGGTGAGGCCAGAATACGGCCCGCAGCTGTCAAGGCCGGCAGCAAGACATAACTTAGCCCAAGCGCGATCAGAACCGGCGCTCGGGTCATAACACTACCATTGTTAAAAGGTGTGTGAACCCCTGCGACGACGGCAGTGGGCCCACGAGGTCGACGCGTACGTGGTCAAACCTCCTGGCCAGGATTCGAAAAGGTTCTAGAGGACCTTTTGTGTGTTTGTGAATTTTGGCGCATTGGCAAGACATGCAAGTCCTTGCCCACTCCTTTACATTTTTACGCAGGCCTGGCCAAACAAACTTCTCCGCGACCATTTTCACCGAGGCGCGCACCCCTGGGTGCGCGAGGGAGTGCACTGAGTCAAAAATGCGACGGCGCCACGCGGCTGGGACTACCGGGCGAGGTTGACCGGTTGACACGTCGCAGATTAGGGGGGGCACACCGTCACGCAAACCCCTTTCCTCCAGCCTTAACCCTGTTGGTCCAGACTGGAGCGCGCGCACGTCCGCGTCACTGCTTTGTTCCGCTGCCATGGCCGCGTGTAATATAAATGTATGTTAAATGTGTGCCCTGATTTGTTTTTCTCAGTTGCTTTTAATATGCTTTGACAATCCAGTTCCTTTCTCATGATGGATTTATCTCAAGGTACACAATGACCTGGACAGTATGACCTGTTCTTAGAAACTGCTACTCCCTAGCACAGCAAGTTTTCACAATGCTACTCCCTAGCACAGCAAGTTTTCACAACTGTTGCATGCTTATGAAACAAAGGCATTTCCTTTATTCCTCATGTGTGTGTGTTGCTTCAGTGTTTTGAGAGCCGAGCAGAGGAGTTGCCTGCACCAGTTGCCTGAGGGCAGGAATTGGCCTTTCCTGCCCCCACGCAATTTTATGGCAGGGGGGGGGGGCTTCCTCGGAGCGGAGAGCGGCCACTCTCCGCTCTGCACGTAGCCTCTTCTTTAAAAAGCAGGGGTTTTTTCCCCACATTTCAGAGTCTGCTGTGGATTTCGCGCGAATTGCCCAGCTGATCAATGCCGCTCTGCCAAAAAGACTGATAAGGCTCTCGTCTTTGCTGTATCATTGGTAAGGGCTGATGAAATGACATGAAATGCATTACTCCTGTGTGTATGGTGATGTGTTACATGAAATGCATTGATCCTGTGTGTATGTGATGAAGGAGATCTTTCTGTGGGGAATAAAAGATACAGTTTATTCTAGCAGTTTGGGTCTCAGTGTGAATTATTTTCCATATATGCCGACTTCTCACGAACCTGTCTAAATATTTTCATAAAACATTTTGGCGTCACGAACAGGATTCGAAGAAAATTAACAGAGGTTGGAGAGGAGCTGTATATATGGAAAGTGATGTTTAAAAAAAAGGATAAACAGAGTGAAGCTGGAGCTGGGGGCTCTCCCAGCTATTGTGTTGATAATTGTGCCGTCATTCCAGGCTGGGATGGTTTATGGGAACAAATTGGTGTATGTTTGACGAGTGGGGGCGGACACTCAGAATCATGGGTAGATTTGGTAGGGGACGGGTCGCCTTCGGTGGTGTTTAGGTGTCTTCGGGGAATTGAAGTTGCCCCGAAGGCACCGCTGAGTGGAATTCAGCGGCGGATGTGGTGTTGCGCTGCAGCATGGCGCCGATGTTTTGATAAAGAACAGGAGCAGGAAAAACAAATAGCTGATTTAGTTCAGCAATTAGAAGGATGGCAGAAAAAAGAGGAGGATTTGACAGAGCAAATCCTAAAATTGCAACAAAAATTGGAAAAGGAGAAACTCCGCTCATCTCGGTTGACAGTGATGGCAGAGCAGGGTGTAGCGCGGGTTGCACAGTTAAACAGGGAGAGAAAGAAAAAGAGACCCCATGCTACCTCCGCTGTTAAAGTGCGGTCGTATGTAGCTGGGATGGTGGACGGAGATGAGGATTGGGATCCCGATGAGTGGGATGAGTGGTGTGGGGAAGAGGAGACTCCTCCACCGGTTTCTCCGCTGTACCCCAAGTTACCGGGGAGTTATCAGGCTGCCCCTGTCCGGAGACGGCGGGAAGAGCAGCGGATTATCCCGCCTGTCCGAGAGGCAGTGGTGGATGCTGTTGGGCAGCAATTATATGATGATCAGGGACAGAGGTTATATAACCTTGTGCCTCAGAACCAGCCGGACCCTGTGGCGGTGACCATTGTTGAAGATTACACTGCTGAGGAGGTGGCTAATTTGACAGCCCGGCATCGTCAACGGGATAATGAACCGTTGGACCTGTGGGTCGCTAGGTTGCTGGAGGAGGGGGCAGCACAGACTGTAGTGGATGCACAGGATGCAATGCGGTTCTCAGGATTATCCAAAATGTCTAGGGTAAATTCAGCGTATCGGGCACAGGCTGGGGTTGATCCAGAGGGGAAGAGCATATTTGATTTATATGCTGAGGCGGTAAACCATGTTTACCGTCAACCCACTGATTGGCCTGTGTTGGATAAACAATGGAATACTTTAAAGGAAGGAATACAGCGGCTGACTCAGTTGTGTATGAGAGATGCACTCTATCTTGGTGCCGCTAATGATTATACTGATCTGCCTATTCCTAAGACCGTTAGGGATACGGTAATAAGAACAGCTCCACCCCAATATAAAGCATTGGTGCTATCCCTGTTTTTGGGTGACACTCAGCGGTCTATGTCAGAAACTAAATCACTAATGGCGGAGCTAGGGAGTTTGGGGGACTGGGGGACCCAGGCGGCTAAGCCCCAGGTGCCCCCACGGGCCCCCAGAAGAGATCCGCCCCTGGATTCCAAGGGATCCAGTGGGCCCTCTAGGAAAGATTTATGGAATGCGCTGATTGCAGCTGGGGTGCCTGCTAATACTATTGATGGTCAACCCACCGGTGTCCTAAGGGACATGTGTGCTAAAAAAGGGTTAAAGGTGAGGGCTGGACGGATTGATGAATTGTCATCGCTGTTGTCAGCTCTCAAGGATCATGTATTAGGAGCGACGGTTTTGCCTAGCGCTCCTCCAGCAGAGGATTCGGCTGACTCAGAATCCCAAGAAGAGGGGGAGGAAGTGCATGTGAGGGCGGTGCAGAAGGGGCAAGGAAGGAAAAAGAAGGGGAAAAACAAGCATAAACATCGTGATCTCCTCCTGGATTTCTAGGATGGAGGCCGAGCCCCACAGATTGGTAATTTGAATTGGTCAATGACAGACATACGGCCCCATGTAAAGGTAGAAATTTATTGGAAAAAGTCTGTCCAAAATGTGGTGGCTTTAGTAGACACAGGGGCGGAGGCCACTTTGATTCATGGAAATCCAGCTAAATTTGTTGGTCCTACAGTTTCTCTCACAGGCTTGGGAGGAAATGTTGTGATTGGAAAAAGCGTGCAGCTCCCATTAAAAGTTGGGAGTATGCCTGTAAAATGCTACCCTGTAATTATCACACCCGTTAAAGAGTGGATAATTGGCATGGATATTTTGGCAGGTTTAACCCTGCATTTGAAACAAGGACGGTTTGAATTTGGAGTAACTTCTCCACCGATAGTGGACTGCAAAGCAGTCACTGTGGGGAAGGTACATATGGAGCCTTTTCCTATTCCATTGGCAAATAAGGTGGTGAGCATGAAGCAGTATCGAATCCCTGGTGGACATGATGAGATTACTGCTACCATTAAAGACTATGTGGAGGCTGGGGTGTTGAGAACATGTACTACCGCGTGGAACAACCCCATTTGGCCAGTCCGAAAATCTGATGGCTCCTGGCGGATGACGGTTGATTACCGTGAGCTAAACAAACATACTCCTCCATTGGCAGCGGCAGTGCCTGATTCTCCTACCATAATTGACCGGGTGCAGCATCATCCGGGAATATGGTATGGGGTGATTGATCTGGCTAACGCCTTCTTTACGATTCCGATCCCAGAAGATAGGCAGGAGCAGTTTGCGTTTACTTGGGAGGGACGACAGTATACGTTTACTAGACTCCCACAGGGCTATCTCCATAGTCCTACCATCTGTCACCGGACGGTGGCAGAGAATCTGGACGGGCTAACAACACCCCCTGGGGTATTGATATCCCATTATATTGATGACATCATGGTACAAGGGACCTCTGAGAAAGAAGTCCAGCAGGTACTGGATCGGCTGATCCAGCACATGAAAGGTCACGGTTGGGAGATTAATCCAGCAAAGGTGCAGGGCCCCTCCCAGAGGGTGAAATTTCTGGGAATCTGCTGGAATAAGGGAGAAAGGGAAATCACAGACAAAGCCCGAGAAAAGATAATGGCTTTTGCCACCCCGCACACCAAAAAGGATGTGCAGCGGTTTATTGGGTTGTTTGGATATTGGAGGAGTCACATTCCTCATTTAGGGCAAATTTTGCAGCCTTTATATCAAGTGACAAGGAAAAAAGAGCAGTTTGAATGGACAGAAAAACAGCAAGTGGCTTTTAACATGGCCAAAGAGGCCATACAGCAAGCTCTATCATTAGGAAAAATGCAATCTGGTCCGGTTGAGTTGCAGGTGTCGGCCCGGAATGATTATGCAAATTGGAGCTTATGGCAAAAACAAGGCAAACAACGGAAACCTTTAGGTTTCTGGTCAAGGAAGCTGCCGAGTGCAGGAATTCGTTACACGCCCTTTGAAAAACAATTATTGGCGTGTTATTGGAGCTTGGTGGAAACAGAGGCATTAACTGCAGGGCATGAGGTGCTCATGAGGCCATTGATACCTATTCTGACGTGGGTAATGAGTGACCCCACCACACATCGGATAGGTACCGCCCAGGAGAGTAGTATCATTAAGTGGAAATGGTACGTGTCTGAAAGAGTGAAATCTGGACAAAAAGGAGTTTCGGTCTTGCATGAACAAGTTGCTGATGTCCCAGAGGCAGATGAGTCTTGTTTTGAAGTTGAACAGCTGCAAGAATCTCCTGTATTAACAGGGCCCCGCTATGATGAACTCACAGACGAGCAAAAGAGTAGGGCGTGGTTTGTGGATGGCTCTTCTCAGTGGGTAGCGGGAAAACGAAGGTGGAAAGCCGGGGCTTTCAACCCTCATCTGGGGCAAATTTTGGAAGAAATGGGTGAGGGAAAAAGCAGCCAATGGGCCGAGTTGAAGGCCGTGCACATGGTGATACAACATGTGGGTGTGTCAGGAGCATATATCTACTCTGACTCCTGGTCAGTGGTTAATGGGTTAACCACATGGATGCCTACATGGCAGTCCAATCAGTGGCGGATTCAAAAGAAAGAGGTGTGGGGTAAAGAGTTGTGGGAGGAAATCTGGCAAAAGGTCCAAGGGGTCACTATCCATGTCACCCATGTTGATGCCCATACTCAAAATATGGACTCAGAAGCCCTCCACAACCGTTATATTGATGGAGTGGTCAGAGCAATGTCAGTGGAAAGGCAATCCACTGCGGATTTGGCCCGGTGGGCCCATGAAAAGAGTGGACATTGGGGAATTCAAGCTACCACCAAATGGGCCAGGGATAGAGGCATTGATTTGAAAACTGATGATGTAAAGACAGCCATTGAACAGTGTGAGGTCTGTCAGCATCATAGAAGAGGTGTCCCACAACATCTCACTGGACATATACAAAGGGGAAAGAGCCCAGGACAAATCTGGCAAATGGATTTTATTGGTCCCCTTCCAGAATCACAACGATGTAAATATGTATGCACGGCTGTGGATACATTTTCGGGTGTGGTAGTGGCACACCCAGCCAAAGTGGCTAATCAGAAGGCCACGTTGGCCTGTGTGGAACTAATTGAAAAGTTCTATGGGCTACCTGTACAGATTCAAACTGACAACGGGACCCATTTCACCGGAAACCTGGTGAAAGATTGGGCCAAACACAATCATGTGGAATGGATTTATCACGTTCCATATCATCCCCAAGCTGCGGGTTTAATTGAGAGAATGAATGGGTTGTTGAAAACCACCTTGAGAAAAGGAGGGACAAACAATAGTTTGGAAGGGTGGAAAAAACGCTCACCACAAGCGCTGAAACAGCTAAACAATAGACCCATTGCACCTGGTACAACACCACTGAATCGAATGATCACTGTCAATCTTGAACACTCTGAAGGACAAATTATTGAGATGTGGAAAATTAACCCAGAGGCAACACTACCAGTGCGAGCGACGAAAGGCTCGGCTGGATTAGATTTAAGAGCTATGGAAACTCTCACCTTAGTACCAGGAACACCCACTGTGGTAAAAACCGGACTAGGGTTGAAATGTCCGAATGGAATGTATGGTCACATATTGCCAAAGTCTGGATTATCCCTGAAAGGTTTAACGACTCTGGCCGGTGTGATTGACAGTGATTATCAAGGAGAACTGGGAGTGGTGTGCTTTGTACTGGGATCAGAGCCCATAACCCTGAATAAGGGGGATAAGGTGGCCCAATTGGTCATTATACCATGCCTAATGACTGACCCTGAAGAGATTGCTAAGCCGGCTGTGATGACGCAGAGGGGCGAAAAAGGCTTTGGTTCCACAGATAAACCTGGGGCCAAAGTATGGGTGAGGCAAGAAAATGGCCCTCCCCGCCCGGCTGAGATCATAGCTCAAGGGACGGATCAGGTGGTGACCATTTTGTATCCAGGAGAGCAAACCTGGATAAATGTACCAATATCAAAATGTTATCTAAGGGAGAACTAATTGTGTGTTTTCTCTTCTCCTAAGTATGTGCTTGCTTTGCAGGAATGTTCGGGGGGAGACTGGTGATTGGGCACCCGCAACGTCATGGGTCTTCTTCAACACCCCCACAAGCACCGAGGACATGGCTATGTCGTCTGCTGGGACATATGCCGCCCTGCCCTCGTTGTGATCCTGTGGATGAGTATCACCGGTTGCTGGATCCAGATCCACGCCACACCAGGCCAAGAAATGTTTGAGGTGGACCAACCTGTCTCACTGAAATGGAGGGAAAGTCGGATCGGTGCCAATCGGAGTCAAGACGGCTTCTTTTGTTTATCAAACCAAAAGTGCAAGATACTGAACTTAACCAGCCACTGTCCTATTTACGTATGCCCCAAATGTATCGAATACCGATATGATGTGCCTGCGGTGGAGAAGGGGTGCATGGTTAACTTAACTGCCAATGTAACCATATGTGTGGCCAAAATGACTAATGATTCACTGAAATGTGATACTACCTTAAATGGTACAAAACTATCCATCAATATAACAGAAGATAAGGAAGTGTATTCGATGAATGGGACAATCATAAAGGGTCGACAAATCCCCTTTGTGTATCTTATTATGGCGGTCGACAAAAAACCAAAGTACATATCCCCGACGAACCTGGCACCCATACTATCGACCTGTACAACGGTGGCCACACAAATCAGCCATATCACCGTCAATTGGATGGTAAGGGTACCACCCATTCCCAAATGTTCAAAAAGGAAGAAGAGAGCATGGTATGACACATTGCTGGGAGGATTTGGCACAGTTTTGGGAATCTCCAACACCATTAACAACGAGGTAACCAGATCAATGTTGGCAGATACTGGACATCAAACGTCTTTAGGCATTCAACAAGTTGGATTTTGGATGCCTACGGTGGTGGGGCCTCAAATGGAGGCCGCCAATCTGTTTCAAAAACATCTGAATTGGGATTTGACTATGTGGAATGCTACGAGTGAATTGATGACGAACATCACTCGCGCTTTCAATTGGACTGTGAGCAACATGCAAGTTTTGGATATCAGTAGTTGGAACGTTTTACTCGCATTGTCACTACCAATCACGCTCGACAATGGCGAGAGGTGTGGAACATCACTGAAGGATGGTGGTTAATTCCGCATCCTGAAAAAACCATCTGCAATAGCACGATGTGTAGCGGGCAATGGACTCAATTAAATGTTACAGGAGCTGTTGATGTGTGCAAATATCATGTGTTACCAGTAATTACTGCCACAACATTTTGGTTTATTCAATTAAAAGGGGGATGGTTTGCTCCAGGGCAAAATAATACATATGATCTATCAGAATGTGATTTGACTGACAAAGGATATGCATGCCTAAGTCGAGCAATATATACTGAACCATGCTTAACCATGACAGAGGCATGTCTTTTGAAGAGTTGAGGATCAAATTTAATCTCAATAGAACACATTTTTTTAAATATCTTCAACTTAGAAACTTTATTCGATCAAATCAAAATAAAGCTCTCACTCGACCTATCTATTCATCCTTGGAAAAAATGTTGATGAAAGATAGTAAAAGAAAGGGTATTATTTCAGAGTTTTATAACTCATTGACACTATTTTCAAGTGAAAATTCACTGAAAAGATTAAACTACTGGAAAGAAGATCTGCAAACTGAAATTCCAGAGGAACAATGGGAACTGGCTTGTACAGAAGCTCAAACCAAATCAATAAATGTACGCCTTAAATCGATACACTTCAAATGGTTAATGCGGATGTATGTTACACCGGAGGAGTTAAATAGATATAACAAAAATATACCAGATACGTGCACAAAATGTATGGAAAGTAAAGGAACTCGATTTCATTGTGTATAGGAATGTAGATTAATAAGAATGTTTTGGGAAGAGGTGAGGGTAACAATTGAAAAAATAATCTCAAAACAAATCATATTGAATCCTAAACTGATTTTGTTGGGTCTGTACCCAGAAAAGCATAATTTTAATAAAAGCGAAAGAACATTCATAGACCTCAGTTTGCTTAATGCCAAAAAATGTATTGCACTATTATGGAAAAAGACTTATAGACCAGATGTGACTCAGTGGTTAAGACAGATGTTAACAAACCTCCCATTAGAAAGAATAACATATATACTGAAATCAAAGGAAATTGTGTTTGAGAATATATGGAGACCTTTTATTGATTATGTAAAAAATTTAAACATAACTCTTGAAGAAGAAGATGAATGATGTGTGTGGACCTTGTAAATCCCAAACTGGTGAAAATAATATGTATACCTATGTGCTGGATTGTCTAGACTAAACAGAGGAGCATTGTTGAAGATTTGATTTTGTTGGTGGTTGTTGGTGTTTTTTTTTAGTGCATTTTTTTTTTTTAGTACTTTAGTGTTAGTGTTTGATTGTTTGTATCATGTTTGTTTAAAAAAAAAAAAAAGGTTCAATAAAGATATTGTGGAAAAAAAAAACCATGACAGAGGCACTATGTGAATGGAGAATAGAAAAACCTCGTGACATGATGTGGCAAATAGGGCCCCATACTCTATGTGTAGCCACTTTAAATTTCCATCCAATGTTGCCTAGGATACCTTTCACTGGGTGTCTGCATGGTGTTCACATGTGGCAATGGCATAATCGGACATATCGTCTTACCAACTTCTCTAGTGAGGCTCACCTGACCGCCCTGCAATGGCGGGTGCTGGAAGTTCCATGGCAGGTGTCCCTGGATCGATTCAGAGGCGCACTGAATGGATCCACGGAGATACAACAGCTCATTGGTGATCATATGTCTAATGTACGTGCTGCAGTGATATCCACTGTGGTGGCCCAAGGAAAGGTATTGCATGCAGCTCATCAGATAGAGCAAGTTTCTGCTCATCACTGGTGGGATATATTCTCAGGCATGTCAGTCACTGCTCGCAAAACACTGGTGCCTCCCCTGGCTATATTAGTTGCTGTTCTATGTGTCTTAACACTATGCAATTTCAGTGCTTTCTGCTATATTAGAAGAGTAAAACAAATTCTAAGTAAAAGAATATATAACTCTCTAGCAATATGAAGATCACAGTCATTTTTCGAGATGGAGGATATGATACCACATCTTGCAAAGTAGAGGTGAGTGCTGACCCTCCTGGTCACTGGATATGTTATGATTATGTTGTAGGTACGACTGATAGATGGAGTTACTACAATAGACAATTTAATACAAGACATGAATTATTATGGTATGTTGTAACATGCATTTGGGACAACACTTGGGTGGAATTAT
Source organism: Pholidichthys leucotaenia (assembly GCA_020510985.1). NCBI lineage: Eukaryota > Metazoa > Chordata > Actinopteri > Cichliformes > Pholidichthyidae > Pholidichthys > Pholidichthys leucotaenia. The sequence continues at coordinate 168,855,203 of CM035850.1, forward strand.
CTCACCATAATCATGTCGGAATACCTTACGAGGATGAAAGTATCCCCCAAGAAGAAAGTAATTACCAAATGTTCTTCACCAACTGATAAAACAAATAAGGGTGGAAAATGCCCTGGTTTGTTTTTCAGTTGGGGAAGACAGCACTTGGTTGGTTGGGGAAGAAAGCAATTATCTTTACCAACTTACCAACTGATAAAACAAATAAGGTCAAAGGGTGGAATGTAATATAAATGTATGTTAAATGTGTGCCCTGATTTGTTTTTCTCAGTTGCTTTTAATATGCTTTGACAATCCAGTTCCTTTCTCATGATGGATTTATCTCAAGGTACACAATGACCTGGACAGTATGACCTGTTCTTAGAAATTGCTACTCCCTAGCACAGCAAGTTTTCACAACTGTTGCATGCTTATGAAACAAAGGCATTTCCTTTATTCCTCATGTGTGTGTGTTGCTTCAGTGTTTTGAGAGCCGAGCAGAGGAGTTGCCTGCACCAGTTGCCTGAGGGCAGGAATTGGCCTTTCCTGCCCCCACGCAATTTTATGGCGGGGGGGGGCTTCCTCGGAGCGGAGAGCGGCCACTCTCCGCTCTGCACGTAGCCTCTTCTTTAAAAAGCAGGGGTTTTTTCCCCACATTTCAGAGTCTGCTGTGGATTTCGCGCGAATTGCCCAGCTGATCAATGCCGCTCTGCCAAAAAGACTGATAAGGCTCTCGTCTTTGCTGTATCATTGGTAAGGGCTGATGAAATGACATGAAATGCATTACTCCTGTGTGTATGGTGATGTGTTACATGAAATGCATTGATCCTGTGTGTATGTGATGAAGGAGATCTTTCTGTGGGGAATAAAAGATACAGTTTATTCTAGCAGTTTGGGTCTCAGTGTGAATTATTTTCCATATATGCCGACTTCTCACGAACCTGTCTAAATATTTTCATAAAACACCGCGTAATCTATCCCTAAGTGAATTGGGGCCGCGTACGCGTCCACGTTGGCCATGAGCTCTGCGGCTGCGGTAGTATAATCTGCTTCCTCATGCCCTGATGATGTCACGGCGCGGGAGAGGCAGTCTGCCACCACATTAAGTTTGCCTGCCACGTGTCGAATGTCTGTGGTGAACTCTGAAATTGCAGCCAGCTGTCTTTGTTGCCTGCCCGACCACGGTTCTGAAATTTTAGCCATCGCAAAAGTGAGTGGTTTGTGGTCTACAAAAGCTGTGAAACACCACCCTTCCAGCCAGAACTGGAAATGGCGGATGGATAAATGAAGCGCTAGCAGCTCCCTGTCAAAAGTGCTGTATTTGCGCTCGGTTTGGTTTAAGGATTTGCTAAAAAATGCTAGCGGTTTCCAGGCTCCGCCAATATGTTGTTCTACGACCGCCCCTATGGCCAGGTCTGAAGCGTCTGTGGTCAGCGCTATGCGGGCCGAGGGATTGGGGTGGACCAACAATGCGGCATCCGCTAGTGCTCTTTTTACTTCCGCGAAGGCGTGTTCCCGCTCCGGGGTCCATTCGACCGTGTTGGAGGGCTTTTGTTTTCTGAGCGCGGCATACAGGGGCTGCATGAGTTGAGCTGCGCGAGGGAGGAAATGGTTGTAAAAATTCACCATTCCTAAAAATTCCTGTAGAGATCTGACCGTTTGTGGTCGGGGGAAATTTGCTACCGCGCGCACTTTATCCGGCAATGGAACTGCCTCCTCTGGTGAAACTCTGTGTCCCAAAAAATCAATTTTGACACACCGAATTTGCATTTGGCTGGGTTAATTATTAACCCGTGCTCTTCCAGCCTCTGAAAAACCGTAGTGAGGTGTTGTTCGTGTTCTTCCTCCAACGTGCTGGCTACCAGAATATCGTTGAGGTAGACGAACACGAAGGGGAGGTCACGTAATACTGCGTCCATCATACGCTGAAAAGTTTGAGCAGCGCCTTTGAGGCCAAACGGCATTCGCAAAAATTCAAAAAGACCAAAAGGGGGTTATTACAGCCGTTTTAGGAACGTCTTCAGGTCGAACCGGATCTTGGTGATAGCCACGGACCAGGTCTATTTTAGAAAAAATGCGCGCACCCGCCAGATGTAGTGAAAAATCCTGAATGTGAGGGATTGGGTAGCGGTCATGCGCTGTCGCATTGTTTAGTCTGCGGTAATTACCGCAAGGTCTCCAAGAACCGTCGGTTTTCGGGACCATATGTAGTGGCGATGCCCAAGGGCTTTTCGAGCACCGAATAATGCCCAGTTTTTCCAGGCTGGCAAACTCGTCGCGTGCTATGGCGAGCTTGGTCGCGTCTAAGCGCCGAGCTTTAGCAAACACAGGTGGGCCTGTTGTGGGAATGAAGTGTTCCACTCCGTGTTTCGCTACTGTTGCCGAAAATTTGGTAACTGTGAGTGCTGGAAATTGGGTGAGGAGTTGGTCAAACTTACCTCCTGCTGTGGTGATGCTGGCCTGCACGGGTGGTGGGGACACTCGAGCTGAACAGGGGATAGAAGAAAATGACAGTGCATTAACTAAGCGTCTGTTTGCAAGATCGACTAACAACCCATGTGCACATAAGAAATCAGCGCCCAACAAGTTAAAACTCACTGCCGCTATAATAAAGGTCCACCTATAGTTGCGGCCGTGAATGGACAGAGGCAGGTTTCTTTCACCAAAAGTGTCGATGATCGAGCCGTTAGCTGCCATCGCTCCGTTTCCACGGGGTCCTGTTGCCCGGTCTGCGTAGGACGGGGTGATGAAGCTCACCTGAGCTCTGGTGTCGATGAGGAACTGTCTCCCGGAGCGTCCGTCAGTCACGTAGAGCAGCTTGTTTGTCTCGCCGAGAGCCGTAGCTGCAAATTGGTTCCCGGCTTTGAAGTTTCCTGAGCTCTTGAAACTGCAGGGGGGCACGCATTTGTATGCCCTCTCGGCAAAACGTCGATGGTAGTAGCAGAGGTCATCCCATTTGCTGCGCCTTGGTCGTGTCGCTGCCATGGTGGGCTGGTTCTGCTCCGTCGCCTGTGATTCTCCGATGCTCTGGGCTTTCATGCCGAGATCTGCCGATGCTGCTGTGGCCATCTGCTCGCCGCAGGAGTTGATGAGCCGCTGCGCTTCTCGGGCAAGCGCGCGGAAGTCCTGCTGGGTCTTACACCGCATGTTGGCCAGGATCCTTCTCATGTGCGTCGGCAGAGTGCTGAGGAAGATGTGCTGAAAGAGGAAGTTGTCGTTGTCTGTCTCCCTCAGCTGCAGCATGTCTTCCATGAGGGCCCCCCGTGGCCGTAAATCGCCAGTATCCTCCCGGCCCTTTCCTCGGCTGAGGGGACGAAACTCTCAATGAGGGTTGCCTTCAGTTCCTTGTATTTGTCGTTGGCGGGCGGCTGTTGTATCACGCTCCGCGCACATCATGCTGTGGCGGCATCGAGTCTGGCGACGATGCGGTAAAATTTGGTCTCGTCGACCGTGACCCCCGCGAGTGCAAACTGAGCCTCAGCCTGCTGGAACCACGAGTTTGGGTCATTTTGCCAGAACTCTGGGAGTTTGACGGCAACGGCGCTTGCTTGGGCCGCCTCTGACGAGTCTGCAGTGCGAGAACGCCTTTCCTCCGTTCTCACGACAGGGTTGGGGATGGCGCTTGGCTGGGCCGTCTCTGACGATTCTGCTGTGGGGGAACGTCTTCCATCCGTTCCCCTGTCTGCGTTGGCGACGGCGCTTGCTTGGGTCGCCTCTGACGAGCCTGTAGCGGGAGAACGTCTTTGGTCCATTATCACGTCGGGGTCACCAATGTAGGGAGCTTGAAATAAGGAAGCGAAGGGATTTTATAAATCAGGTTTTATTGTCGGCTTCTAGTCCCTAACATGTCTCATCTCAATGCAGAAGCAGAAAAAGAGGCTGAGCGCAGTCAGACCTTCATACTTATACATCACACAACAAAAGACATTGCATAACAAAGCCGACATCACACATCCACGTTATCTCCTTCTACTGTCCTCTCTCTCCTCCACCTGACCCTGGGGGGTCAGGAAGTCCATTCAGGTCTCCACCGCTGAGTTTCCGTCTGCTCGTTGATCTTCGCCGGTGGTCGAGACCTATTGTCCTGCTCTGAGACATGAGGTCATTCCACATATGCAATCTCTAAACATTCCTCTTATGTCTATACATATGTAGGTATGGATATATGAATAATATAAGCCACACATGGATTTATTTGATTGATGTGTTTATTGACTATTTGGGACCAACTGCTATTTTTTCAATAGCAGAATTCACCTGGAAACTTCTGTTTGGGATTCGTTCAGTCTGTGTCTCTATTATAATTTCTCTGGCTTGATTTAAATACTCAAAGCATGTTTATTTATTGATCACATGTTTGTGTCTTTCTTCTGCTGTCAGCTTCAGTCTGAAGGTTTTCAGGTGTAGCTTCATCTCTCTCTCAGTAGGAAACATCCTAGAGCTGATCTCAGTGCAGCTTTACTTTTCCATCCTTCACTACATTTACTGTGGAAACTCCTGCTGTGGTTGGATGTTGCACATCTGAACTGAAGCCTTTCATCAACTCAGCAACAGTTCAATGGTCATAAAGCCGTTCTAGTTCTGATTGTGTGGTTCTGGTTCTGACTGGATCAGCTGATCACTGCTGTCCCTCCTCTCTCCACTTGCTGTTAATCAGCTGCGTCTCTGCTTTGGTCCTTCATCAAACAGCAGAAAACCCTGATGTGTCTGCTTCTGGATCCAAGCTTCCTGCAAAGAGAATCCAGGCTGTCTTTGTTTCACATCAACATTTAAACATGTTGATCTCTTAGTCTGAACACTATGAAAGAGAAGAAAGAAAAAACAGACCAGATGATTCTGGTTTGAAGATACAAAACTGAAAAATCTGACACTTTTCTTTTTCTGGTCCAAACCAGATGAGTGAAATTTTTCAGTGTTTGACTTTCATGTTCTGTCAAATATGAAGAAATTAAAACACTACAAAAGTTTTTCTATTCTGAGATCAGACGTTGTAATGTTGCCTATGGTGGCCCTGAAGGACAAATCACTCTGACAACTAAAAGGAAGCAGCAAAAGTGAAAAGCTGAAGTCAGAGCAGAGCTGAAACCAAGGATCAGTGCTGATTAGACGGAAACACTGTCCACCTGTTAAACAGGAAGGAAGTAAAGCTGCTGCTTCAGCTTCTTCTCTGCTTTGACTTCATCTTGTCTTTTCTCTTCTGCTGTTGGCTTTGGGCATTTGCTGATGTGATTTGGCCTTCAGGGCCACTGTAGTGAGGGCTACAACTAAAACTGACCAAGACTCTTCTGATGGGATGAAAACTTCTCAGATTCTCTCAGCCACACATCTTTGATTTTTGATTGATCACTTTATTTTATCATTGTATTGATTGTGCTGCTCTAAATCAGCTCTGTCTATGGAACATTAATGAGACAGCAGAGTGTTTTGGCATCATTCTGTAGTGCACGTCCAGAGCAATGATCCAGTGGACAGAGTCAGCTCTCCTCCATCCTGGACTCCTGTCTTCAGCAGCATGTCAGCAGAGCTCACTAGCAGACTCTGCTCTGCTGACGTCATGAGAATGACCTCATCCTTTGTTGCTTTGATCCTGCTGACTTCATTACTCTCCTGTTTCACACACAGTTTATCCAGCTGCCTCACTACTGATATTGTCATTCTTTTATTATAATTATGGGACGATCAGTTCTTCTCAAATGACCTTCCCTCTATGTTTGGACTGGCCGTCCTCACAATTACAATTCTATGAAGGAATGAACATCACAGTAAAAAGCAGATGAATAGAAGAAAGAGAAGAAAGAAAATGTTAAAAATTCACTAACATATACAGGAGACAATCTGGAAAAGTGGAGACTTGGGTACCGAAAACAGTCATCAGTGTTTAAATGAAATAAAAATGTTAAAGCTGAACAGATTTTCTCAGATTTTAGGAAAATGACCCAAAAAACAAATATTGAAGGACAAAAATCACAAACAGGCAAAAGGACAAAATCTGAAAACTGCAGAAAAAAAAATCACTAAATCCAAGAAGAATGAGACTGAAAGTGAGAAAAATCTTCACTTTCCCTGTGAACGTTTTTCACAGCTCTGATGTGTAAAGTCAGCAGCTCCCCTGCTGTATTTTCAATGATAAACCTGCTCCACTGCTATTGACTTGATTCTGTTCTGACTTGGATTTTGTTTTGTTTGACTGTATTGAACCAGATTAAACTGCTGTATATAATAATGACAAAAGTGGTTTTCGGTGACTGAACTGGTAACTCCACCCTCTGACCAATAGATGGTGCTGTAAAACCAACATGATGGAGATGAGGACTGACAAACCAAACAGCAGAAGAAGATACAATTAAAAAAAAAAAACAAATTGATTCAATTAAAGGAAGATGTCAAGGAAATGCATAAATAAGAGCAGAAGAACAATTAAATGAAAAATGTATATTTTAAATGAATAAAACATTTAAAAAAAATGATACACATACAGTGGGGGAAATACAGTGGATATAAAAGTCTACACACCCCTGTTCAAATGCCAGGTTTTTGTGATGTAAAAAATGAGATCAAGATAAATCATTTCAAAACTATTTCCGCCATTAATGTGATCTATAACCTGTACAACCCAACTGAAAAACAAACTAAAATCTTTTAAAGGGGGGAAAAAAAATGACAACCTGGTTGCATAAATATGCACATCCTTAAACTAATACTTTGTTGCAGCACCTTTGGCTTTCATTACAGCACTCAGTCTTTTGGGGTAGGAGTCTATCAGCATTTCACATCTTGATGTGGCAATATTTGCCCACTCTTCTTTGCAAAAAACGCTCCAAATCTGTCAGATTGTGAGGGCATCACCTGTGCACAGCCCTCTTCAGATCACCCCACAGATGTCCAATCGGATTCAGGTCTGGACCATTCCAAAACCTTACTCTTCTTCTGGTGAAGCCATTCTTTTGTTGATTTGGATGTGTGCTTTGGGTCATTGTCGTGCTGAAAGATGAAGTTCCTCTTCATCTTCAGCTTTCTAGCAGAAGCCTGAAGGTTTTGTGCCAACACTGACTGGTATTTGGAATGGTTTATAATTCCTTCCACACTGACTAAGGCCCTAGTTCTAGCTGAAGAAAAACAGCCCCAAAGCATGATGCTGCCACCACCATGCTTCACTGTAGGTATGGTGTTCTTTTGGCAATGAGCAGTGTTGTGTTTGTGCCAAATATACCTTTTGGAATTATGGTCACAAAGTTCAACCTTGGTTTCATTGGACCATAGCACATTTTCCCACATGTGCTTGGAAGATTTCACATGTGTTTTTGCAAAATGTAGCTGGGCTTGGATGTTTTTCTTCGTAAGATAAGGCTTCCGCCTTGCCACCCGAGAGGACAGATTGTTGTCACATGTACTAAACAGCCAGTACTTGCCAGAAATTCCTGCAGCTCCTTTAATGTTACTGGAGAGGTGGCCTAGTTGGTACAGCATCTGCCCCACATCCGGGATTTCGTGGGTTCAAATCCCAGCCGGGTCATACTAAAGACCATGTAAAAATGGTACTTTCTAGTTTGGTGCTCAGCATTGTAGAATGGGGAAAAGAAAGTACCTTTTAACTGTGAAGATTTCTTGGACAGATTGCTCCCCCAGTGGCACAGCGCAGCACTGTGCCTGTTAACTGATATGATGTGCCAAACTCCCCCCACCTGGACTGAGGATCTGTACTGATCATGCCAGTTCACAAGGTGGCTGACACGGAATACACCGAAGAGGAAGAAATCCTTCTTCTTTGAGATTAGAAAAACATGGACGCTACCCATAGCTGTGGACACACTGAAATCGCAGTCGGAGGAGCAAATGCTCCCGAATTTGCCAAATATGATTCAAAAGAGATTATTTAGCTTATGAAGGTAAATGTTTACATTTTGTTATAACAGAGGGTGCGTGAAGCTCGTTGATTTCACCTGCCGGCGCCCCGAGCGCCACGTGACCAGGGGGACAATCACTCCAGTTCCTTGCCGTTTTATAAGATAAAGAGAGCCAGAATAAAAGCGAAATTGAAGTGGGATAATCGTAAGAGTGTCTGGATGTGGGAGAAAAACCACAAATGCCCTACAGAAGAGAAAATAACGACCAGCATGGACAAAAATGGAAGAAGCGAGAGCCACCTTTGCCAGCAGTAAGTGACGAATGTCTGTTTGTTTTATTGTTTTGCTTACATTGTACTGCATTGTACTAATTTTCTGGTTCATATACTTTGAAGATAACAAAATGCCCCAAACAAGAAACGGTGACAAAAAGCAGAACCATTCTTTGTGTAAATATGTCCAAAGTCCACTTTTGACCTGTTCTGTAATTTGATGCTTGCATGAATTGAAATTCATGCTTGGTTTGTGCTCTGAGATGCACTGTCAACTGTGGGACTTTATATAGACAGGTGTGTGCTTTTCCAAATCATGTCCAATCAACTGAATTTACCACAGGTGGACTCCAACTAAGCTGTAGAAACATCTCAAGGATGATCAGTGGGAACAGGATGCACCTGAGTTCAATTTTGAGCTTCATGGTAAAGGCTGTGAATACTTATGTACATGTGATTTCTTAGTTTTTTATTTATAATAAATTAACAAAAATCTCAAAAACTTTTTTCACATTGTCATTATGGGGTATTTTGTGTACCCCATTTGTGTAGAATTTTGGGGAAAAAATGAATTTAATCCATTTTGGAATAAGGCTGTAACACAAAATGTGGAAAAAGTGAAGCACTGTGAATACTTTCTGGATGCACTGAGTCATCCTTGCTCTGGATCTCCAAGCAGGATTTCACCTGGTGGGGTAAGGATGATTCTGAGAAAGGTGAGGAATCAGCCCAGAATTACACAGGAGGAGCTTCTCAATGATCTCAAAGGAGCTGGGACCACAATCACCAAGAAAACCATTGGTAACACACTTCACCATAATGGATTGAGAGCCTGCAGTGCTCTCAAGGTCCCTGTGCTCAAGAAGACACGTCTGAAGTTTGCCAATGAACACCTGAATGACCCAGAGAAGGTTTGGGAGAATGTGATGTGGTCAGATGAGACCAAAATTGAGCTCTTGGCATCATCTCAACTCACCGTGTTTGGAGGCAGAGAAATGCTGAATATGACCCCAAGAACACCATCCCCACTGTCAGACATGGCGATGGAAACATCATGCTTTGAGGCTGTTTCTCTACTAAGGGTACAGGAAGACTTCACCACATTGAGGGGCCGATGAATGGGGCCATGTACCATAGAATCTTGGATGAGAACCTCCTGGCCTCAGCCAGAACACTGATGATGGGTCGTGGATGGGTCTTCCAGTATGACAATGACCCAAAACATGCGGCCAAGGCAACAAAGGAGTGGCTCAAGAAGAAGCACATGAAGGTCCTGGAGTGGCCTAGCCAGTCTCTGGACCTTAATCCCATAGAAAATCTGTGGAGGGAGCTGAAACTTTGAGTTGCCAAGTGACAGCCTGGAAACCTTCAGGATTTGGAGAGTATCTGTAAAGAGGAGTGGACCAGAATCCCTCCTGAGATGTGAGCAAACCTGGTGACCAACTCCAAGAAACGTCTGACCTCTGATGCCAACAAGGCTTTCTCCACCACGTACTAAGTCACGTTTTGCTCGGGGATCAAATACTTATTTCCCTCCATCAAATGCAAATTAATTTATAATCCCCATTTAATATTTTTCTGGATTTTTTGTTGATCTGTCTCTGTTAAAATAAACCTGCCATAAAAATTATGGACTGTTCATTTCTTTGTGAGGGGATAAACTTACAAATTCAGCAGCGGATCAAATAATTCTTTCCCCCACTGTATGCAACAGTGTTAATTTTGTCCAGTAAAACAATTTAGGCGACTCAATTTTTGCACATAAAACTAGACTAAAACCATTGATAATGAGCAGACTAAAATAAAACAAAGACTAAGACTAAACCAGACAAACTCTTGACTAAAATTGGTGTCAAAATGAAGTAAAAATGGTCATTTTAGTTTAATTTCTAGCTTTCATTGATAATAATTTTATTCAATTTCAATCAACAAAATTATCACTGATATACATAAATACATTCAAACACTTAAAAATGTGATTTTTTTCCCCTCAAATTTTCACCAACTGAGGTGCAAATTTGAGGACGACTGTGTCCTCATCTGGACCCACAGTTGTGCTGTTTTTAACACATCTGTTTTTAACACACTGTTTTAAGAGCGGACCGTCCCAAAACAAGAACAAAAATCAGGTTCTATTAACTCAGGGGGTTTCAACCTGTGGCTCTGGATCCACACCAGGCACCACGAGAACCACAGCGTCTCCTGGTGGGTTTGGCAACAAAATATTAAAAATAAAAAAACAAAAAATCACAAATACTTCAGAAAGAAGAAGACACAATTTTGGAGGAAAAAAATCAGAAAAAGTAACAAAACTTGAAGAAAAAATGTCCCAAATTGTCAAGAAAAGCTGAAGATTTAACAGCTAATTCTCACAAATTTAAAGAGAAAAGAGCAAATTGATGAGAAAATTGTCTGGCTTTCATGATGAAGAAATGTCCACAAATTTACATGAAAATTTTCCAAACTTGAGCTAAAGCCCAAAATGCACAAATACTCTGTCAGAGGAGTAAGAATGAAAACATTATTGTGAGTTCTAAACTTTGAATGAATGAATGACACATTTACAGTGATGAGGTTTCTCCACATGATTTCTATTGGAATTAAAGTCCATCTAAAAACAGAAGTCAGGAGGCAGTTGAACAGCAAGTTTAGAGTCTGCAGGTTAAACAGCTGATTTTGACATCAAATGTTCTAAAAAAATCAAACTTTAAGGCACCAACTTTACACCAAAATCCAGAATCTGTTTGCAGCAGCTGAGAAACTTCAGTGAAGCTTTGACTGAATCCAGATGTTGTTCAGCTTTGATCTTCTTCTTCCTCTTTGTTCCAGCAGTGATTGATCTGTGGTCACATGACCAGCTGCTGGTGTTCAGAAGAGAAGAAGAAGCTCGTCCTCTCTCAGCACACACACCATCAGGTTTATAATCTCCAGCTGCAGAGAGAATGAGAAATGAGAGAGGAGAGAAATGAGTGTTTCAGAGACTCACTTCATCAGCTGTCAGTCAGTGATGCAGCACATCCAGCACATTTCAGCATCTGGATGAAACCAGTGACACAAGGACACAGATCCAGATGTGATTGCTGGACTTCAGCAGAGCTTCTGGTCTGGAGGAAGAGCTCATGGTTCCTAAATGTAACGCTGGTTCTCTGGAATCAGAGCCAGTGATCAGAGGCTTCAGTCAGACTGATCTCAGAGCTGTGACAGAGATGAAACTGATCAGCTGTTTAGTGTTGAAATGAGAGAACAAAGAGTGAGAGATCAGATTTGATGCTGCCACAGTTTGATGAATGACCACCACTGTCTCTATACATGTTGAAGCTGCAGCTGCAATCCAGCTTTATTTCCTGCAGACATGAACACAACAGCAGCAGTCGTCTTCACATCAACTCAAACACATGATCACAACAAGCTTCTGGATGATCTGATTGGCTGACTGTTGTCTCCCTCTCTGTGTTTCTGTCCAATCCTGAAGCCTGTCTCCATTCTCCTCTCACAGCTTCACTGAGGAAAGCAGCCACTGAGAAGCTGCAGCTTTACAGCAACACTGGATCTTTGCTTTCACACCAACTGGCTTTAGTACAATCCTGCTGAAAGCAGCACAGACTGACTCCAACCCTCTACTGACCTCAGATCCTCCAGTCTGTAGTCTGGACTCTTCTGAAGGTCACACAGCTGCTGAACATCTGGATCCTTCAGGCTGTTTCCTCTAAGGTAGAGCTCTCTGAGACAAGAAGGATTTGACTTCAGAGCTGAGACCAGATAATCACAGCTGATCTCTGACAACCTGCATCTCTCCAGCCTGAATAAAGAATAAAAGACGTGAGTTTATCAGACAAAGTTTCATCTTGAAATCCTTCAGTGTTTCAAAAAACAAATTTAAAGTAAAAACTTAGAAGCATAGTTGTTTGAATTTATGAGACATTTAAACAAATCTTTAAATGCATGTTGAAAAAGTCACAAATTTATGAGTGAAAAAGTTGAAAATTCACAAGAAAACCCTCAAATCTTTACAATACCCCCAAACTTTTTAAAGAAATCTGTCATATGCATCAGACCAAAGTAAATTGACAAGAAAAACTACAAATTTGTGACAAAAATTTGATAAATTACACAGGGTTACAAAATAATTTTTTTGTAAGTTGTCTGTGTTTTTTTCAACTGATTTAAGACAATTTTGCACCACTGAATCTGAAAATAACATCCGTTTCTCTCCATCAGGTGCTCAGTACAAACCTGGACTGACTTAGTCCTGTGCATCTACTGACCTTTATATAAAGGTCAGTAGATGTAAATTGAATGTTACGTCATCATTGTTCAAAATTCAGAGAATTTCAAGACATAAAAAAGAATTTTGCATCATATAAAGTGAAAATCCCCGTACATGTAAACAAAAATGTCTAAAACAACATGTGGCCATAATGGATTTTGGATTCAGCACATCAGTTCTAAAGGTTTCTATCATTTCTAAAGGTTTCTGGGTCAGCAGTCTGGTTCTCTTGGAGTCATTCCACACTTTGGAGTCAGAGCATCATGGTGCACGTTTCCCAGCTGTAGACAGAGAAACGTGCACGGAGGCTGATTGCTGCAGCTTGATAGTGGCTGGATGTGAAACCTGCTGCATTCATGTCTAAATGTCACAATCATGTGTTCATGTGTCACTGAAGTTGTTTTGCTGCCCACAGCTGCTGAGTCTCCGTCTTTCTTTGACTTGATGGACAAATGCAGCTTGAAGACAGAGTCCAAACATGCACAAAGACATGCAGCCTATCACTGGACTCCATCTAGAAACCTCCAAAAACCACATTTACACCACTCAAGCTTGCTTTAGAATGACCTTTGACCTCCAACCAGCATTCTTCTGCCTTCCTGTGGTTGCATGAAGGAGTCACACATCAGCAACTAGTTACATTTCCTCCACTACATTTTCATCACATCCACATGGAGACACTGGATGTGCTCAAAGGGCCACATGTTGGAGAGCCGTGTTCTCCAGCACAGCTCAGGAACCTGAACTCCACACAGAGCCAGACTGAGGGGTTCTGGTCCAAAACAAACCTGCATGGAGGCAGAAAAATCTCAAGCTGCAAACTAAAGTCAAACAGCACAAAACTGCCTTCCTTTTAGCACCAAAATCAAACTTTGTCCAGGAAATTGCAGTTTTTTGCAGCTTGGGTAAATTTTTGGTTGCCAGTTTGTGGGCAGCTTTTCCTCATTAAATTGCAACTTTTCTCCAAAATGTCGGAAATTGTTGGTAGACATTTTCTCAGTTTTGATTCAATTTGTCACATTTTCCTTTCCACAATTGTTACCTTTTACTGTGGAGGATTAAATAAGGGTCACCAGTGTGGCAGATGAGATAAGGGAACCCAGATGTGGGGGCACGGAATAAGTGCAGGCAGGACACGGCGAATTGAAGTTTAAAAGGGTGTTTTATTCATCCTCCATCACGAGAGCTCACCCCAGCGCTGTGAGAGCGCGCTGGAGCGAGCCTTGTGTCTCAGTCAGCAAACAGGCAATGCGTGTGATCAGCAAGCAGGAAGAGAGTGAGCAAGCGATATGGTTGACTTATATACCCAGCTAGACAATGCATGCATGGCACATTAACATCACAGTAAACTGTAGGAAGGCATGGACATTTGCATTAGAGTCACACATATCAATAGCAGGATTACTGGTGCCAGAACTAGACAAAGAGAGGCTGCCTATTGATATCAGTCCATACATCTCACTGTTCTGCTAATTGCTCCAGCTGAGCGCTCTGCTTGTCCGTAGGCTGTGGGGGTCACCTACACACTCCCCCCCAGAGGGCTCAGCAGGGGGCTGAGGCCTCGATCATCCGGCTTTGGTAGCGAGCTGCGGGGAAAGTTCTGTGCAGGCGGAGGTGGAGGGAGGGGGGCTGGGGGTAGCAAGTGCCGGCCTGGGACGGCGAAGTTGTCTGGGCTGTGCAAAAATTGCATGTGGATCCATGATGTTGAGGGGCTGTCCCGTTGAACGTGGCGGAGATCCACGGCGGCTGTGAGAAGAAAAATTTGTCTCTGACTCGTCTCGCGGCTCAGTTCTGCGAGGAGCGTAGCGGCTGTAAGAAAAACAAAAGCTGAGGGACTTGGTGGGTTGGCTTTAGGTGCGGGTGCAGCCCTAAAGCCCTCGGGGACAGCAGACGGCTGAATTCCCATTGTGCGCCGTGGCTGAGACCCATACAAAATCCTGTGAGCGGGCTGCGTGTGTGCTTCAGGTGTGTGAGCAGCCCTGAAGGTTCCGAGGATGGCGGTCGGCCGTGTCTCTCGGGCGTGTGCAGCGGCGGAGGACGATGGCGGTGTGTGGAGCCGGTATTGTCCCGTGCGTGGTGCGCTGTCCTCGTAACCCCCTGGTGTGCGTGCGGGGGTTCGGTGCGTGGGTGGTCCGCTGTTGAGAGGTGAGTCAGGGTCAGGGAGCTTTCTGGAGATCAGCGTCGTCGGCACCGATGATCCTCCCTGTTCGGGCTGCTGCTGTCGTTCACTCGTGCCGGGTCATGGTGCGTTCTGGTCCACGCGCTGCGTTCTCCGTCGGCCCTGGAGGTCGCCGTCGTGGAGAGAGGACGAGGTGCGTGCGCTCTCGTGTGGATGTGGAGGAGCTGTGAGAGCGGCCGGTCCCAGCGTGGATGTCCAGATCTCAGGCGAGGGTCGCATCATGAAGCTTTCTGCCGCTTTCCTGGTCGTGGATGATCTCCGGAGAGTTCGCCTGGTGTTGGCTCTGCGTCGAGGTCTCCTGCGTGGCAGAAGGGAGGGCAGATCATTTGCGTCAGGCAGCTGCGTTCGCTTGTCGTTGGAGTCACCGCCGGGGGGCTGCGTTCGATCGTCGTCAGCGTGTTCTTTTCTTCGGGGTCACCAGTGTGGAGGCACATTAACATCACAGTAAACTGCAGGAAGGCATGGACATTTGCATTAGAGTCACACATATCAATAGCAGGATTACTGGCGCCGGAACTAGACAAAGAGAGGCTGCCTATTGATATCAGTCCATACATCTCACTGTTCTGCTAATTGCTCCAGCTGAGCGCTCTGCTTGTCCGTAGGCTGTGTAGCTCACCCACATTACAGCTAAATTTGTAGACATTTTCATATCAATTTCCAGGAAAGTTTTTCCAGGAAATTTTTGAATTGTTTCTTTCATATTTGTGAGGCTGGTTTTTATTTGGTCTACAATATTTTTTTTACAAAAATGTTTGATAGTTTGGACTAAAATTTTCTGATTTTGGAATATATTTTTCTGTTGTAATTTTTTAACCTTTTCATGTAAAAAAAGGCTGCAGATTTCACACATTTGTGACTTTTTAAAATAAAACTTCAACTTTATTTCCCATGAGAAATTTTGTCACTTTTCTTTCTAATTTTTGGCTGTTTGATGCTAATTTATGTTGAATATTTTGACAGAAATTTTCTCTTTTCCTCATAAATTTGACATATTTCTTTCTATAATTTTGTTATGTTTTGTTTTGTTTTTTTTTTTTGTTACTTATTTGTACCTGTAGGTAGATTTGGTTTGCAGTCTGGTGACAAGCCACCGGCTGCTGGTCGCTGCGTGCGCGAGCGCCCTAAACCTACATGTTTTTGGTATGCGGGAGGAAACCGGAGAAATCCCGGAGTAAACCCGCGCAACACGGGGAGAACATGCAAACTCCACACAGCTCACTGTTGGTCGGGGGCTGGGATCGAACCCACGATCTCATGATCCCCGCGATCCCCCGGCCGAGGGTAAAACTGTGCTGCCACAGTGCTAAACCACTGCGCCACCGTGCAGCGGTGAAAATTGCAGCATTTCTCACATTAATTTGTTGTGTTTTTTAATATAAAACTGGAACTTTTTCCAGTAAATTTGTCAATTTTATTTTAAATAGGTGACTTTTAAATGCAACTTTATGAGTAGAAATCAATAAATTTCCAAATAAATGTCACAAACTGACAAGAAAGTGACTTTTTGAAAGAAAATTTGATGAGAGAAAAAACTGAAGTGAAAGAAAAAGATAGATTAGTTTATTTGACAGGGACAGTGCAATAAACATAGACAATTAATCAATGACAATCAATCTGATGTGTTGCACATAGAGTGTATAGCTATTAGCTAATTTGCAACTCTTGTCCCTGGATGGGCTTTAGAAAAGAGAATCAAGTAAAGAAAAGAAAAGAAAAAAAAATACACAATAACCACATACATCAATGCAAAAAGATTATAAATACACAATTATAAATATTATAAATATTATAAATACACAAATATAACAACCTGATTCACATTTGCCTATTTCAGGCCTCCCTCCCTTCGTCACTCACTATAAACAAACACATTCATTCCTTCCCTTCATTCACTCTCACCTTGCAGACAATCAATTCATACATGAGTACATTCTTGTTTATTTTTCAGCCAGTTTTTAACCTTTTTAGTGAATGTTTTAAAGTCCGTTATTATTTTAATTACATTTGGCATTGTGTTCCAGATGTGACTGCCCTTTATAGAGAAAGCTGTTTGTCCAAATGTGGTTCTGCGGTGGAATATTTTACAGTTATTGTTAACAGAACTCCTGGTGGCTCTGCTGCTGTCCTGTCTTTGGACGAAACCAGCAAGTGGCTCGGGTGCTGATTTATGGAAACATTTGAACGTTAATTTCAGAAAACAGAGGTCAATGAAACTCTCAAAACTCAATAGGTTGTATTTTTTTAAAACATTACAGTGATGCCACCTAATGGGCTTTTTGTCCAAGATTTTTAGGGTTTGATTATATAATGAACCTATATGTCTTATTGTGGAAGGGGCTGCTTGAGCCCAGACTGTCAAACAGTATGATATATGAGAAAAAACCATAGAATGCATATACAGTACAGCTGCTTCGTAAGGTATGTAATATCTAATTAATTTAAAGCAGTTCAGATTTTTTTTTACTGTTTTTGAAATTTTCTTTATATGAAGATTAAATTTGAGTTGAGGATCTAGTACAATGCCAAGGTATTTGAATTCTGTAGCTAAACTGATGTCATGATCATGTATATTAACTTTAAAACATTGCAGGTTACATTTTTTGATTGAAAAGCACATTGAGACTGTTTTCTGAAGGTTCAGCAATAGATGGTTCTGGAGGAGCCACTCTTGGACATCAACCATACTTGTAGACAGTACATCTGCAGCCTGTGCTGGAGTCTTGGCAGCTGTGTAAATAACTGCATCATCTGCATAAAGTTGGCATGTTGCAGCTGAGCAGTGTAACGGCAAGTCATTAATAAAAATGCTGAAAAGTAAAGGACCAAGAATGGACCCTTGTGGGATACCCATGCGGTTGTTTAAAAATGAGGATTTATCCTGGTGAACTTTTACACACTGTTCTCTATTCTGGAGATAAGATGCAAACCATTCTAATGTATCTGGAGAGAAGTTAAAAGATACCATTTTGGATAAAAGCAAACTGTGGTTTACAGTATCGAAAGCCTTTTTGAGCTCTAGAAAAACAGCTCCTACCACATTACCCCCATCCAAGGACTGTTTGACATTTTCAATAAGGCAACAATTTGCTGTTTCTGTTGAGTATCCTGGTCTAAAACCAAATTGATGTGGATGAAGAAGTTGACTGTCTTGTAAGTAGTCTATCAGCTGTGTAGCTACAACTTTTTCAAGAACCTTAGACAGGACTGGTAAAATAGAGATTGGGCGGTAATTGCATATATCGTCTTTACTGCCTGATTTATGAACTGGTATGACGACAGCTTTTTTCCAGCCAGATGGAAATGTACTAGACCTAATGGAGAGATTAATGAGATGAGTCAGTGGTTTGATTAATATTTTGCTGTGCGTTTTGAGAAAGGAGGTGCTCATATTGTAGATATCATTAGTTTTTGAGTTTGACAGTGTTTTAACAATACCAGCAATTAACTCCTCATTTACCTCATCGATGTGAAAAGAATCTGTTGGAAGTATGGAATAAGCTGATAATGGAAAAAGCTGATATTTTACAAGGAAAAACATTTGGTCAGTAGATGTAAATTGAATGTTACGTCATCATTGTTCACAATTCAGAGAATTTCAAGACATAAAAAAGAATTTTGCATCATATAAAGTGAAAATCCCCGTACATGTAAACAAAAACGTCTAAAACAACATGTGGCCATCATGGATTTTGGATTCAGCACATCAGTTCTAAAGGTTTCTATCATTTCTAAAGGTTTCTGGGTCAGCAGTCTGGTTCTCTTGGAGTCATTCTACACTTTGGAGTCAGAGCATCATGGTGCACGTTTCCCAGCTTTAGACAGAGAAACGTGCACGGAGGCTGATTGCTGCAGCTTGATGCTAATTTATGTTGAATATTTTGACAGAAATTTTCTCTTTTCCTCATAAATTTGACATATTTCTTTCTATAATTTTATTATGTTTCGTGGGTAAAATTGCAGCATTTCTCACATGAATTTGTTGTGTTTTTTAATATAAAACTGGAACTTTTTCCAGTAAATTTGTCAATTTTATTTTAAATAGGTGACTTTTAAATGCAACTTTATGAGTAGAAATCAATAAATTTACAAATAAATGTCACAAACTGACAAGAAAGTGACTTTTTGAAAGAAAATTTGATCAGAGAAAAAAACTGAAGTGAAAGAAAAAGCTGATATTTTATAAGGAAAAACATTTGGTAAAAAGATTGAATGAAAGTTTTGCATGAAAAAGTCTCAAATTTCAGCTGAAAGTGACCAACTTGTGATCAGACATTGATGCTGATGCAGTCCACTGAGGGAGAAGGACAAGAACAGAATCTTCTGATCTTCACTCTGGATTATATTGAAGATTTAAAGCCCCAAAACTGCTGTTGTGGACAGGCCTGCAGGTTGAAGACCTTTAATCAGTCACATCCAACCTAGGGTCCATGGAGCACATCTGGTCCACCACAGGGTGCTGACTGACCTCCTGACCTTTCCTTGATCAGAGAGAGGGGACCCCTATTAACTGGCAACCATTCTGACTCCCAGTTCTCACTTCAGGACACAACCATTTACAATCCACAACTAACTCTCTTTAACAGCTCACAAACCAAATGTGCTCCACGGGCCACAGCTTGAACCTCACTGCTTAAAGCTTGTAAATGTGTAGGGCTGTCCTCAGACCAGTGTTGGCACTCTTCATTCAGCAGCAATCCAGAGTGAAGATCAGAAGATTCTGGATTCTCTTTCTTCTCCTCAGTGGACTGCATCAGCATCAATGTCTTCTCCAGCTTCTTCTTTAACGCTGACCCACTCTCCTCTCCACACTTCTGGCAGCTCTCCACCTCCTCAATGCTCTGCTTGGAGCACATCTTCACTTAGTCCAGGCTCACAAACCTCTACAACCAGCTGCAACATCTGGCCTGAAAAAGTGGCTCTGGAGGCATTTGGGCCCAAAAAACTTCTGCATGTAGAGAGCAGTGAATTCTATTAAAGCTGGAAAATTAAATCAATGACAGAAAAAACTGGCCTGTCAACATCCACAACTTTTTCTGCTCTGAAATAAGTCACATTTCTCTCAGAAAATTACAAACTTCTTTCACATAAACCTTCATTTTAACCAAAATTGGTCATTTTCTCCCATAAAATCAGAGCTTTTCTCATTATTTTAGACCTGGTTCTTATCATTTTTTAAATTTTACTGAGAATTTTTTGTAGATGTTCTAATTTTTTTTCATAAAATTTGATGTTTAAGTAATTTTTCATTTATGTCACAACAATTTCCTGCTTTTGTCCTTGGAAATGTGACTATTTTTGTAGTAAATTTATCAATTTTCTCCTCTTAAATAGACACTCTTTTTCATGAATTTGTGATCATTTTTCTAGTTTCTGTCCAAGTCAGAGGGAGACGCTGGTTCTGGACAACAAAGACACATGTGGACATGAGCTGCAGGTTGCAGAGCCCTGAACACACAACACACATGGACACAACAAAAATGAGGAGTCTGACCTCAGAGCTTCAAGTCTACAATGTGGACTCTCCAGAAAACCACACAGCTGCTTCACTCCTGAATCCTGCAGCTGGTTGGTACCCAGGTCCAGATGTCTGAGATAGGAGGGGTTGGACTTCAGAGCTGAGACCAGATAATCACAGCTGATCTCTGACAAACTGCAGTTCTCCAACCTGAATAAAGAATAAAAGATTTGAGTTTATCAGACAAAGTTTCATCTTGAAATCCTTCAGTGTTTCAAAAAACAAATTTAAAGTAAAAACTTATCAGCAAAGTTGTCTGAATTTATGAGACATTTAAACAAATCTTAAAATGCATGTTGAAAAAGTCACAAATTTATGAGTGAAAAAGTTGAAAATTCACAAGAAAACCCTCAAATCTTTACAATACCCCCAAACTTATTAAAGAAATCTGTCATATGCATCAGACCAAAGTAAATTGACAAGAAAAACTACAAATTTGTGACAAAAATTTGATAAATTACACAGGGTTACAAAATATTTTTTTTGTAAGTTGTCTGTGTTTTTTCAACTGATTTAAGACAATTTTGCACCACTGAATCTGAAAATAACATCCGTTTCTCTCCATCAGGTGCTCAGTAAAAACCTGGACTGACTTAGTCCTGTCCAGTCCATTGAATGTTACGTCATCCATCCATCCATCCATCTTCTACCACTTTTCCGGAGGTCCGGGTCGCGGAGGCAGCAGTTCAAGCAGAGAAGCCCAGACTTCCCTCTCCCCAGCCACCTGCTCCAGCTCTTCAGAGGGGATACCAAGGCGTTCCCAGACCAGCTGGGAGACATAGTCTCTCTACCGAGTCCTGGGTCTGCCCCGGGGTCTCCTCCCAGTGGGACGTGCCTGAAACACCTCAAGTGGGAGGCGTCCAGGAGGCATCCTAATCAGATGCCCAAACCACCTCAACTGACTCCTTTCAATGTGGAGGAGCAGCGGCTCTACTCTGAGCCTCTCCCGGATGACTGAGCTCCTCACCCTATCTCTGAGGGTGAGTCCAGCAATCCTACGGAGAAAGCTCATTTCAGCTGCTTGTATCCACGATCTCGTTCTTTCGGTCATTACCCAAAGCTCGTGACCATAGGTGAGAGTAGGAACGTAGATTGACTGGTAAATCAACAGCTTTGCCTTAGAACTAAGCTCCCTCTTCACCACAACAGACCGGTACAACGTCCGCATCACTGCAGATGCTGCTCCAATTCATCTGTCGATCTCTCGCTCCATTCTCCCCTCACTCGTGAACAAGACCCCAAGATACTTAAACTCCTCCACTTGGGGCAGGAGCCTGTCCCCAACCCAGAGAGGACAATCCACCTTTTTCCGGCTGAGGACCATGGACTCGGACTTGGAGGTGCTGATTCTCATCCCAGCCGCTTCACACTCAGCGGCAAACCGTCCCAGCAAGAGCTGTAGGTCATTGCTGGATGAAGCCAACAGGACAATATCATCTGCAAACAACAGAGATGAGATCCTGTGGTCACCAAGCATGACACCCTCCATTCCCTGGCTGCGCCTAGAAATCCTGTCCATAAAAATTATGAACAGGATCGGTGACAAAGGGCAGCCTTGGCGGAGTCCAACTCTCACTGGGAATGACTCCGACCGAGTGTTGGCAATACGAACCAAACTCTCACAACGGTCGTACAGAGACCGAATAGCTCGTAACAACAAGCCCGATACCCCATACTCCTGAAGCACCCCCACAAAAATCCACGAGGGACGCGGTCAAATGCCTTCTCCAAGTCCACAAAACACATGTAAACTGGTTGGGCAAACTCAAACGAACCCTCGAGAATTCTCGAGAGGGTAAAGAGCTGGTCCGATGTGCCACGGCCAGGACGAAAACCACATTGCTCCTTCTGAATCCGAGTTTCGACCAACGGCCGGACTCTCCTCTCCAGTACCTTGGCATAGACCTTGCCAGGGAGGCTGAGGAGTGTGATCCCTCTAAAGTTGGAGCACACCCTCCGGTCCCCTTTTTTAAAGAGAGGAACCACCACCCCGGTTTGCCATGCCAAAGGCACTGCCCCCGACCTCCACGCAATGTTGCAGAGGCGTGTCAACCATGACAACCCAACAACATCTAGGGCCTTGAGGTACTCAGGGCGAATCTCGTCCACCCCCGGGGCCCGGCCACCAAGGAGATTTTTAACCACCTTGGTGACCTCAGCCCCTGTGATAGGCGAGTCATCCCCCTCGTCCCCAAACCCTGCTTCCACTGTGGAAGGCGTATCAGTGGGATTGAGGAGATCCTCGAAGTATTCCTTCCACCGCCCGACGATGTCCCCAGTCCAAGTCAACAGTGTCCCATCCGCACCATACACAGTGTGGACGGGGAGCTGCTTTCCCCTCCTCAGCCGCCGGACAGTTTGCCAGAATCTCTTTGAGGCCGACCGAAAGTCTTGTCCCATGGCCTCACCGAACTCCTCCCATACCCGGGTTTTTGCTTCAGCAACCACCCGAACTGCACTCCGCTTGGCCTGCCGGTACACCTCAGCTGCTTCGGGAGTCCCACAAGCCAACCAAGCTTGATAGGACTCCTTCTTCAGCTTAATGGCCCCCCTCACCACTGGTGTCCACCACTTGGTTCGGGGGTTGCCACCACGAGATGCACCGACCACCTTGCGGCCGCAGCTCTGGTCTGCCGCTTCAACAACAGAGGTGGAGAACATGGCCCATTCAGA
Source organism: Pholidichthys leucotaenia (assembly GCA_020510985.1). NCBI lineage: Eukaryota > Metazoa > Chordata > Actinopteri > Cichliformes > Pholidichthyidae > Pholidichthys > Pholidichthys leucotaenia. The sequence continues at coordinate 168,877,932 of CM035850.1, forward strand.
CTCCATGTCTCCAGACTCCCTCGGAATGTGGTTGAAGTTCTTCCGGAGGTGGGAGTTGAAGACCTCCCGGACAGGGGCCTCAGCCAGACGCTCCCAGCACACCCTCACTATACGTTTGGGTCTACCAGGTCTGAATGGCTTCCTCCCCTGCCATCGGATCCAACTCACCACCAGGTGGTGATCAGTTGACAGCTCTGCACCTCTCTTTACTCGGGTGTCCAAGACATACGGTCGCAGGTCTGATGATACGATAACAAAATCGATCATCGACCTGCGACCTAGGGTGTCCTGGTGCCAGGTGCACATATGGACACCCTTATGCTTGAACATGGTGTTCGTTATGGACAGACTGTGGTTAGCACAGAAGTCCAATAACTGAACACCACTCGAGTTCAGATCGGGCAGGCCGTTCCTCCCAATCACCCCCCTCAAGGTTTCACTGTCGTTGCCCACATGCGCATTGAAGTCCCCCGGTAGGACAATGGAGTCTCCAAGAGGAGCACCCTCCAGCACCCCAGTCACAGACTCCAAAAAGGGTGGGTACTCTGAAACATCATTTGGTGCATAGGCACAAATGATGGTCAGGACCCGTTTCCCAACCCGAAGGCGCAGGGAAGCAACCCTTTCGTCCACCGGGGAAAACTCCAATATAGAGGCAGCAAGGTGGGGCGATACAAGAATACCCACCCCTGCTCGTCGCCTCTCGCCCGGGGCAACTCCAGAAAAGGCCAAGCTCCAGCCCCTCTCCAGGAGACTGGTTCCGGAACCGGAGTTGTGTGTTGAAGTGAGGCCGACTATATCTAGCCGGTATCTCTCAACCTCGTACACCAGCTCAGGCTCCTTCCCCACCAGAGAGGTGACATTCCACGTACCAAAAGCCAGTTTAGAAAGCTTGGGATCAGTCCGCCAAGGTCTCCGCCTTTGACCGCCACCTGATCCACATAGCACCGGACCCCCATGATCCCTCCTGCAGGTGGTGAGCCCACTGGAGGGCGGACCCATGTAACTCCTTCGGGCTGAGCCCGGCCGGGTCCCATGGGTGGAAACCCGGCCACCAGACGCTAGCCTTCGAGCCCCTCCCCCAGGCCTGGCTCCAGGGTGGGGCCCCGGTAACCCCATACCGGGCGGGGTACACTGAATCCTTGATATACAATTCATGAGAGTCTGTTGGATCGTTCTTAGTCTGGCCCTTCACCCAGGACCAGTTTGTCTTGGGAGACCCTATCAGAGGCAAATTGCCCCGGACAACATAGCTCCTGGGATCACTGGGGCACGCAAACCCCCCCACCACGATAAGGTGACGATCCATGAGGGGGTGTTACGTCATCATTGTTCAAAATTCAGAGAATTTCAAGACATAAAAAAGAATTTTGCATCATATAAAGTGAAAATACCTGTACATGTAAACAAAAACGTCTAAAACAACATGTGGCCATCATGGATTTTGGATTCAGCACATCAGTTCTAAAGGTTTCTATCATTTCTAAAGGTTTCTGGGTCAGCAGTCTGGTTCTCTTGGAGTCATTCCACACTTTGGAGTCAGAGCATCATGGTGCACGTTTCCCAACTTTAGACAGAGAAACGTGCTCAGAGGCTGATTGCTGCAGCTTGATAGTGGCTGGATGTGAAACCTGCTGCATTCATGTCTAAATGTCACAATCATGTGTTCATGTGTCACTGAAGTTGTTTTGCTGCCCACAGCTGCTGAGTCTCCGTCTTTCTTTGACTTGATGGACAAATGCAGCTTGAAGACAGAGTCCAAACATGCACAAAGACATGCAGCCTGTCACTGGACTCCATCTAGAAACCTCCAAAAACCACATTTACACCACTCAAGCTTGCTTTAGAATGACCTTTGACCTCCAACCAGCATTCTTCTGCCTTCCTGTGGTTGCATGAAGGAGTCACACATCAGCAACTAGTTACATTTCCTCCACTACATTTTCATCACATCCACATGGAGCCACTGGATGTGCTCAAAAGGCCACATGTTGGAGAGCCGTGTTCTCCAGCACAGCTCAGGAACCTGAACTCCACACAGAGCCAAACTGAGGGGTTCTGGTCCAAAACAAACCTGCATGGAGGCAGAAAAATCTCAAGCTGGAAACTAAAGTCAAACAGCACAAAACTGCCTTCCTTTTAGCACCAAAATCAAACTTTGTCCAGGAAACTGCACATTTTTGCAGCTTGGAGGAATTTTTGGTTGCCAGTTTGTGGGCAGCTTTTCCTCATTAAATTGCAACTTTTCACCAAAATATCTGAGATTGTTGGCAGACATTTTCTCAACTTTGATTAAATTTGCCACATTTTCCTTTCCACAATCGTTACCTTTTACAGCTAAATATGCAGACATTTTCACATCAATTTCTGACATTTTTTCATATAAAACAAAAGTTTTTCCAGTAATTTTTTGAACTGTTTCTTTCATATTTGTGAGGCTGGTTTTTATTTGGTCTACAATAATTTTTTTTTACAAAAATGTTTGATAGTTTGGGCAAAAATTTTCTGATTTTGGAATATATTTTTCTGTTGTAATTTTTTAACCTTTTCATGTAAAAAGGCTGCAGATTTCACACATTTGTGACTTCTTTAAATTAAACTTCAACTTTTTTTGTCATCAGAAATTTTGTCACTTTTCTTTCTAATTTTTGGCTGTTTGATGCTAATTTATTTTGAATATTTTGACAGAAATTTTTTCTTTTCCTCATAAATTTGACATATTTCTTTCTATAATTTTGTTATGTTTCATGGGTAAAATTGCAGCATTTCTCACATGAATTTGATGTGTTTTTTAAATATAAAACTGGAACTTTTTCCAGTAAATTTGTCAATTTTATTTTAAATAGGTGACTTTTAAAGGCAACTTTATGAGTAGAAATCAATAAAGTTACAAATAAATGTCACAAACTGACAAGAAAGTGACTTTTTGAAAGAAAATTTGATGAGAGAAAAAACTGAAGTGAAAGCAAAAGCTGATATTTTACAAGGAAAAACATTTGGTCAAAAGATTGAATGAAAGTTTTGCATGAAAAAGTCTCAAATTTCAGCTGAAAGTGACCAACTTGTGATCAGACATTGATGTTGATGCAGTCCACTGAGGGAGAAGGACAAGAACAGAATCTTCTAGTACTGGAATCTACTAGTACTAGAATCTTTTAGTACTGGCGCCCCCCAAGGATATGTCCTTTCCCCACTGCTCTTCTCCCTCTACTCCAACGACTGCACCTCAGAGGACCCTTCGATGAAGCTCCTGAAGTTTGCGGACAACACCACAGTCATCGGTTTGATCTGGGATGATGATGAGTCTGCATACAGGCGGGAGGTGGAGCAGCTGATCCTCTGGTGCAGCCAGAACCATCTTGAATTTAACCCAGCCAAAACGGTGGAGATGACTGTGGATTTCAGGCGACACCCCCCTTCATTCCCCCCACTCACCATCCTCAACAGCACAGTGTCCACTGTGGACTCCTTCAAGTTTCTGGGTACCACAATCTCCCGGAACCTGAAGTGGTCCTCCCATATAGACATTGTCCGGAAAAAGGCCCAGCAGAGGTTGTTTTTTCTGCGTCAGCTCAAGAAGTTTGATTTGCCTCAGGAGCTGCTGGTTGTCTTCTACACCGCCATCATCCAATCTGTCCTCTGCTTTTCCATCACTGTCTGGTTTGGATCTGCCACCAAACAGGACAAGACCAGACTGCAGCGGATCATTAAGTCTGCGGAGAGGATCATTGGTACCGACCTACCCTCCATTGAGAACTTGTATCGGTCCATAACCAGGAAACGGGCGGGAAACATCTGTGCTGCCCCGTCACACCCCGGCCACAAACTGTTTGAACTTCTATCTTCTGGTCGTCATTACAGATCACTGAAGGTCAAAACCACCCGTCACAGGAACAGTTTCTTTCCTCAAGCCATCACTCTGATGAACTCCTAACATTCACCTAGTCCTACCTGTTGCTGTACTCATGACTTTTCATCCATTCTTACGTTGCACATAACTCTCACACTGCTTTTTACTTCATTCACATTATATCACTGAATCTGAGTTCACATTGAAATACTGTGTGACTGTATATTTTTTAATATATTTCTGCAAAGTGTGAATAGTCTGAGTAAATAAGCTGCATATATTCCTGTATATATTTGCATCCTTTTATAGAAACATGGACAGACTGTAATTTACTGTACATACTCTGTTGTCATTGAATCCTTATTTAAATCTTATTTAAATCCTCCACCTGAACAACGAAAGCAAGTTTTTAGCCAAAGTCAAATTCCTTGTATGTGTTGTGCATACTTGGCCAATAAAGCTGATTCTGATTCTGATTCTGATCTTCACTCTGGATTATATTGAAGATTTAAAGCCCCAAAACTGCTGTTGTGGACAGGCCTGCAGGTTGAAGACCTTTAATCAGTCACATCCAACCTAGGGTCCATGGAGCACATCTGGTCCACCACAGGGTGCTGACTGACCTCCTGACCTTTCCTTGATCAGAGAGAGGGGACCCCTATTAACTGGCAACCATTCTGACTCCCAGTTCTCACTTCAGGACACAACCATTTACAATCCACAACTAACTCTCTTTAACAGCTCACAAACCAAATGTGCTCCACGGGCCACAGCTTGAACCTCACTGCTTAAAGCTTGTAAATGTGTAGGGCTGTCCTCAGACCAGTGTTGGCACTCTTCATTCAGCAGCAATCCAGAGTGAAGATCAGAAGATTCTGGATTCTCTTTCTTCTCCTCAGTGGACTGCATCAGCATCAATGTCTTCTCCAGCTTCTTCTTTAACGCTGACCCACTCTCCTCTCCACACTTCTGGCAGCTCTCCACCTCCTCAATGCTCTGCTTGGAGCACATCTTCACTTAGTCCAGGCTCACAAACCTCTACAACCAGCTGCAACATTTGGCCTGAAAAAGTGGCTCTGGAGGCATTTGGGCCCAAAAAACTTCTGCATGTAGAGAGCAGTGAATTCTATTAAAGCTGGAAAATTAAATCAATGACAGAAAAAACTGGCCTGTCAACATCCACAACTTTTTCTGCTCTGAAATAAGTCACATTTCTCTCAGAAAATTACAAACTTCTTTCACATAAACCTTCATTTTAACCAAAATTGGTCATTTTGTCTCATAAAATCAGAGCTTTTCTCATTATTTTAGACCTGGTTCTTATTATTTTTTAAATTTTACTGATAATTTTTTGTAGATGTTCTAATTTTATTCATAAAAATTGATGTTTAAGTAATTTTTCATTTATGTCACAACAATTTCCTGCTTTTGTCCTTGGAAATGTGACTATTTTTGTAGTAAATTTATCAATTTTCTCCTCTTAAATAGACACTATTTTTCATGAATTTGTGATCATTTTTCTAGTTTCTGTCCAAGTCAGAGGGAGACGCTGGTTCTGGACAACAAAGACACATGTGGACATGAGCTGCAGGTTGCAGAGCCCTGAACACACAACACACATGGACACAACAAAAATGAGGAGTCTGACCTCAGAGCTTCAAGTCTACAATGTGGACTCTCCAGAAAACCACACAGCTGCTTCACTCCTGAATCCTGCAGCTGGTTGTGACCCAGGTCCAGACGTCTGAGATAGGAGGGGTTGGACTTCAGAGCTGAGACCAGATAATCACAGCTGATCTCTGACAACCTGCAGCTGCTCAACCTGAATAAAGAATAAAAGATGTGAGTTTATCAGACAAAGTTTCATCTTGAAATCCTTCAGTGTTTCAAAAAACAAATTTAAAGTAAAAACTTATCAGCAAAGTTGTTTGAATTTATGAGACATTTAAACAAATCTTAAAATGCATGTTGAAAAAGTCACAAATTTACGAGTGAAAAAGTTGAAAATTCACAAGAAAACCCTCAAATCTTTACAATACCCCCAAACTTATTAAAGAAATCTGTCATATGCATCAGACCAAAGTAAATTGACAAGAAAAACTACAAATTTGTGACAAAAATTTGATAAATTACACAGGGTTACAAAATAATTTTTTGTAAGTTGTCTGTGTTTTTTCAACTGATTTAAGACAATTTTGCACCACTGAATCTGAAAATAACATCTGTTTCTCTCCATCAGGTGCTCAGTAAAAACCTGGACTGACTTAGTCCTGTGCATCTACTGACCTTTATATAAAGGTCAGTAGATGCACATTGAATGTTATGTCATCATTGTTCAACATTCAGAGAATTTCAAGACATAAAAAAGAATTTTGCATCATATAAAGTGAAAATCCCCGTACATGGAAACAAAAACATCTAAAACAACATGTGGCCATCATGGATTCTGGATTCAGCACATCAGTTCTAAAGGTTTCTATCATTTCTAAAGGTTTCTGGGTCAGCAGTCTGGTTCTCTTGGAGTCATTCCACACTTTGGAGTCAGAGCATCATGGTGCACGTTTCCCAGCTGTAGACAGAGAAACGTGCACGGAGGCTGATTGCTGCAGCTTGATGGTGGCTGGATGTGAAACCTGCTGCATTCATGTCTAAATGTCACAATCATGTGTTCATGTGTCACTGAAGTTGTTTTGCTGCCCACAGCTGCTGAGTCTCCGTCTTTCTTTGACTTGATGGACAAATGCAGCTTGAAGACAGAGTCCAAACATGCACAAAGACATGCAGCCTATCACTGGACTCCATCTAGAAACCTCCAAAAACCACATTTACACCACTCAAGCTTGCTTTAGAATGACCTTTGACCTCCAACCAGCATTCTTCTGCCTTCCTGTGGTTGCATGAAGGAGTCACACATCAGCAACTAGTTACATTTCCTCCACTACATTTTCATCACATCCACATGGAGCCACTGGATGTGCTCAAAGGGCCACATGTTGGAGAGCCGTGTTCTCCAGCACAGCTCAGGAACCTGAACTCCACACAGAGCCAGACTGAGGGGTTCTGGTCCAAAACAAACCTGCATGGAGGCAGAAAAATCTCAAGCTGGAAACTAAAGTCAAACAGCACAAAACTGCCTTCCTTTTAGCACCAAAATCAAACTTTGTCCAGGAAATTGCACATTTTTGCAGCTTGGGGGAATTTTTGGTTGCCAGTTTGTGGGCAGCTTTTCCTCATTAAATTGCAACTTTTCTCCAAAATATCTGAGATTGTTGGCAGACATTTTCTCAATTTTGATTCAATTTGTCACATTTTGCTTTCCCCAATTGTTACCTTTTACAGCTAAATTTTCAGACATTTTCACATCAATTTCTGACATTTTTTTCATGTAAAACTCAAAGTTTTTCCAGGAAATTTTTGAATAGTTTCTTTCATATTTGTGAGGCTGGTTTTTATTTGGTCTAAAATAATTTTTTTACAAAAATGTTTGATAGTTTGGGCAAAAATTTTCTGATTTTGGAATATATTTTTCTGTTGTAATTTTTTAACCTTTTCATGTAAAAAAGGCTGCAGATTTCACACATTTGTGACTTCTTTAAATAAAACTTCAACTTTTTTTGTCATCAGAAATTTTGTCACTTTTCTTTCTAATTTTTGGCTGTTTGATGCTAATTTATGTTGAATATTTTGACAGAAATTTTTTCTTTTCCTCATAAATTTGACATATTTCTTTCTATAATTTTGTTATGTTTCATGGGTAAAATTGCAGCATTTCTCACATGAATTTGATGTGTTTTTTAATATAAAACTGGAACTTTTTCCAGTAAATTTGTCAATTTTATTTTAAATAGGTGACTTTTAAAGGCAACTTTATGAGTAGAAATCAATAAATATGACAAATAAATGTCACAAACTGACAAGAAAGTGACTTTTTGAAAGAAAATTTGATCAGAGAAAAAACTGAAGTGAAAGAAAAAGCTGATATTTTACAAGGAAAAACATTTGGTCAAAAGATTGAATGAAAGTTTTGCATGAAAAAGTCTCAAATTTCAGCTGAAAGTGACCAACTTGTGATCAGACATTGATGATGATGCAGTCCACTGAGGGAGAAGGACAAGAACAGAATCTTCTAGTACTGGAATCTTCTAGTACTAGAATCTTTTAGTACTGGCGCCCCCAAGGATGTGTCCTTTCCCCACTGCTCTTCTCCCTCTACTCCAACGACTGCACCTCAGAGGACCCTTCGATGAAGCTCCTGAAGTTTGAGGACGACACCACAGTCATCGGTTTGATCTGGGATGATGATGAGTCTGCATACAGGCGGGAGGTGGAGCAGCTGATCCTCTGGTGCAGCCAGAACCATCTTGAACTTAACCCAGTCAAAACGGTGGAGATGACTGTGGATTTCAGGCGACACCCCCCTTCATTCCCCCCACTCACCATCCTCAACAGCACAGTGTCCACTGTGGACTCCCTCAAGTTTCTGGGTACCACAATCTCCCGGAACCTGAAGTGGTCCTCCCATATAGACACTGTCCGGAAAAAGGCCCAGCAGAGGTTGTTTTTTCTGCGTCAGCTCAAGAAGTTTGATTTGCCTCAGGAGCTGCTGGTTGTCTTCTACACCGCCATCATCCAATCTGTCCTCTGCTTTTCCATCACTGTCTGGTTTGGATCTGCTACTAAACAGGACAAGACCAGACTGCAGCGGATCATTAAGTCTGCGGACAGGATCATTGGTACCGACCTACCCTCCATTGAGAACTTGTATCGGTCCATAACCAGGAAACGGGCGGGAAACATCTGTGCTGCCCCGTCACACCCCGGCCACAAACTGTTTGAACTTCTATCTTCTGGTCGTCATTACAGATCACTGAAGGTCAAAACCACCCGTCACAGGAACAGTTTCTTTCCTCAAGCCATCACTCTGATGAACTCCTAACATTCACCTAGTCCTACCTGTTGCTGTACTCATGACTTTTCATCCATTCTTACGTTGCACATAACTCTCACACTGCTTTTTACTTCATTCACATTATATCACTGAATCTGAGTTCACATTGAAATACTGTGTGACTGTATATTTTTTAATATATTTCTGCAAAGTGTGAATAGTCTGAGTAAATAAGCTGCATATATTCCTGTATATATTTGCATCCTTTTATAGAAACATGGACAGACTGTAATTTACTGTACATACTCTGTTGTCATTGAATCCTTATTTAAATCTTATTTAAATCCTCCACCTGAACAACGAAAGCAAGTTTTTAGCCAAAGTCAAATTCCTTGTATGTGTTGTGCATACTTGGCCAATAAAGCTGATTCTGATTCTGATTCTGATCTTCACTCTGGATTATATTGAAGATTTAAAGCCCCAAAACTGCTGTTGTGGACAGGCCTGCAGGTTGAAGACCTTTAATCAGTCACATCCAACCTAGGGTCCATGGAGCACATCTGGTCCACCACAGGGTGCTGACTGACCTCCTGACCTTTCCTTGATCAGAGAGAGGGGACCCCTATTAACTGGCAACCATTCTGACTCCCAGTTCTCACTTCAGGACACAACCATTTACAATCCACAACTAACTCTCTTTAACAGCTCACAAACCAAATGTGCTCCACGGGCCACAGCTTGAACCTCACTGCTTAAAGCTTGTAAGTGTGTAGGGCTGTCCTCACACCAGTGTTGGCACTCTTCATTCAGCAGCAATCCAGAGTGAAGATCAGAAGATTCTGGATTCTCTTTCTTCTCCTCAGTGGACTGCATCAGCATCAATGTCTTCTCCAGCTTCTTCTTTAACGCTGACCCACTCTCCTCTCCACACTTCTGGCAGCTCTCCACCTCCTCAATGCTCTGCTTGGAGCACATCTTCACTTAGTCCAGGCTCACAAACCTCTACAACCAGCTGCAACATTTGGCCTGAAAAAGTGGCTCTGGAGGCATTTGGGCCCAAAAAACTTCTGCATGTAGAGAGCAGTGAATTCTATTAAAGCTGGAAAATTAAATCAATGACAGAAAAAACTGGCCTGTCAACATCCACAACTTTTTCTGCTCTGAAATAAGTCACATTTCTCTCAGAAAATTACAAACTTCTTTCACATAAACCTTCATTTTAACCAAAATTGGTCATTTTCTCCCATAAAATCAGAGCTTTTCTCATTATTTTAGACCTGGTTCTTATTATTTTTTAAATTTTACTGATAATTTTTTGTAGATGTTCTAATTTTAGTCATAAAATTAGATGTTTAAGTAATTTTTCATTTATGTCAACAATTTCCTGCTTTTGTCCTTGGAAATGTGACTATTTTTGTAGTAAATTGATCAATTTTCTCCTCTTAAATAGACACTCTTTTTCATGAATTTGTGATCATTTTTCTAGTTTCTGTCCAAGTCAGAGGGAGACGCTGGTTCTGGACAACAAAGACACATGTGGACATGAGCTGCAGGTTGCAGAGCCCTGAACACACAACACACATGGACACAACAAAAATGAGGAGTCTGACCTCAGAACTTCAAGTCTACAATGTGGACTCTCCAGAAAACCACACAGCTGCTCCACTCCTGAATTCTGCAGCTGGTTGAGATCCAGGTCCAGACGTCTGAGATAGGAGGGGTTGGACTTCAGAGCTGAGACCAGATAATCACAGCTGATCTCTGACAAACTGCAGCTCCACAACCTGAATAAAGAATAAAAGATGTGAGTTTATCAGACAAAGTTTCATCTTGAAATCCTTCAGTGTTTCAAAAATCAAATTTAAAGTAAAAACTTATCAGCAAAGTTGTTTGAATTTATGAGACATTTAAACAAATCTTAAAATGCATGCTGAAAAAGTCACAAATTTATGAGTGAAAAAGTTGAAAATTCACAAGAAAACCCTCAAATCTTTACAATACCCCCAAACTTATTAAAGAAATCTGTCATATGCATCAGACCAAAGTAAATTGACAAGAAAAACTACAAATTTGTGACAAAATTTGATAAATTACACAGGGTTACAAAATAATTTTTTGTAAGTTGTCTGTGTTTTTTTCAACTGATTTAAGACAATTTTGCACCACTGAATCTGAAAATAACATCCGTTTCTCTCCATCAGGTGCTCAGTAAAAACCTGGACTGACTTAGTCCTGTGCATCTACTGACCTTTATATAAAGGTCAGTAGATGCAAATTGAATGTTACGTCATCATTGTTCACAATTCAGAGAATTTCAAGACATAAAAAAGAATTTTGCATCACATAAAGTGAAAATCCCCGTACATGTAAACAAAAACGTCTAAAACAACATGTGGCCATAATGGATTTTGGATTCAGCACATCAGTTCTAAAGGTTTCTATCATTTCTAAAGGTTTCTGGGTCAGCAGTCTGGTTCTCTTGGAGTCATTCCACACTTTGGAGTCACAGCATCATGGTGCACGTTTCCCAGCTTTAGACAGAGAAACGTGCACGGAGGCTGATTGCTGCAGCTTGATAGTGGCTGGATGTGAAACCTGCTGCATTCATGTCTAAATGTCACAATCATGTGTTCATGTGTCACTGAAGTTGTTTTGCTGCCCACAGCTGCTGAGTCTCCGTCTTTCTTTGACTTGATGGACAAATGCAGCTTGAAGACAGAGTCCAAACATGCACAAAGACATGCAGCCTATCACTGGACTCCATCTAGAAACCTCCAAAAACCACATTTACACCACTCAAGCTTGCTTTAGAATGACCTTTGACCTCCAACCAGCATTCTTCTGCCTTCCTGTGGTTGCATGAAGGAGTCACACATCAGCAACTAGTTACATTTCCTCCACTACATTTTCATCACATCCACATGGAGCCACTGGATGTGCTCAAAGGGCCACATGTTGGAGAGCCGTGTTCTCCAGCACAGCTCAGGAACCTGAACTCCACACAGAGCCAGACTGAGGGGTTCTGGTCCAAAACAAACCTGCATGGAGGCAGAAAAATCTCAAGCTGCAAACTAAAGTCAAACAGCACAAAACTGCCTTCCTTTTAGCACCAATATCAAACTTTGTCCAGGAAATTGCACATTTTTGCAGCTTGGGGGAATTTTTGGTTGCCAGTTTGTGGGCAGCTTTTCCTCATTAAATTGCAACTTTTCTCCAAAATATCTGAGATTGTTGGCAGACATTTTCTCAGTTTTGATTCAATTTGTCACATTTTCCTTTCCACAATTGTTACCTTTTACAGCTAAATTTTCAAACATTTTCACATCAATTTCTGACATTTTTTTCATGTAAAACTCAAAGTTTTTCCAGGAAATTTTTGAATTGTTTCTTTCATATTTGTGAGGCTGGTTTTTATTTGGTCTAAAATAATTTTTTTACAAAAATGTTTGATAGTTTGAGCAAAAATTTTCTGATTTTGGTATATATTTTTCTGTTGTAATTTTTTAACCTTTTCATGTAAAAAAGGCTGCAGATTTCACACATTTGTGACTTTTTAAAATAAAACTTCAACTTTCTTTGTCATCAGAAATTTTGTCACTTTTCTTTCTAATTTTTGGCTGTTTGATGCTAATTTATGTTGAATATTTTGACAGAAATTTACTCTTTTCCTCATAAATTTGACATATTTCTTTCTATAATTTTGTTATGTTTCATGGGTAAAATTGCAGCATTTCTCACTTGAATTTGATGTGTTTTTTTAATATAAAACTGGAACTTTTTCCAGTAAATTTGTCAATTTTATTTTAAATAGTTGAATTTTAAATGCAACTTTATGAGTAGAAATCAATAAATTTACAAATAAATGTCACAAACTGACAAGAAAGTGACTTTTGGAAAGAAAATTTGATGAGAGAAAAAACTGAAGTGAATGAAAAAGCTGATATTTTACAAGGAAAAACATTTGGTCAAAAGATTGAATGAAAGTTTTGCATGAAAAAGTTTCAAATTTCAGCTGAAAGTGACCAACTTGTGATCAGACATTGATGCTGATGCAGTCCACTGAGGGAGAAGGACAAGAACAGAATCTTCTGATCTTCACTCTGGATTATATTGAAGATTTAAAGCCCCAAAACAGCTGTTGTGGACAGGCCTGCAGGTTGAAGACCTTTAATCAGTCACATCCAACCTAGGGTCCATGGAGCACATCTGGTCCACCACAGGGTGCTGACTGACCTCCTGACCTTTCCTTGATCAGAGAGAGGGGACCCCTATTAACTGGCAACCATTCTGACTCCCAGTTCTCACTTCAGGACACAACCATTTACAATCCACAACTAACTCTCTTTAACAGCTCACAAACCAAATGTGCTCCACGGGCCACAGCTTGAACCTCCCTGCTTAAAGCTTGTAAATGTGTAGGGCTGTCCTCAGACCAGTGTTGGCACTCTTCATTCAGCAGCAATCCAGAGTGAAGATCAGAAGATTCTGGATTCTCTTTCTTCTCCTCAGTGGACTGCATCAGCATCAATGTCTTCTCCAGCTTCTTCTTTAACGCTGACCCACTCTCCTCTCCACACTTCTGGCAGCTCTCCACCTCCTCAATGCTCTGCTTGGAGCACATCTTCACTTAGTCCAGGCTCACAAACCTCTACAACCAGCTGCAACATTTGGCCTGAAAAAGTGGCTCTGGAGGCATTTGGGCCCAAAAAACTTCTGCATGTAGAGAGCAGTGAATTCTATTAAAGCTGGAAAATTAAATCAATGACAGAAAAAACTGGCCTGTCAACATCCACAACTTTTTCTGCTCTGAAATAAGTCACATTTCTCTCAGAAAATTACAAACTTCTTTCACATAAACCTTCATTTTAACCGAAATTTGTCATTTTCTCTCATAAAATTAGAGCTTTTCTCATCATTTTAGACTTGATTCTGAACATTTTTTAAATTTTACTGATAATTTTTTGTAGATGTTCTAATATTATTCATAAAAATTAGATGTTTAAGTAATTTTTCATTTATGTCACAGCAATTTCCTGCTTTTGTCCTTGGAAATGTGACTATTTTTGTAGTAAGTTGATCAATTTTCTCCTCTTAAATAGACACTATTTTTCATGAATTTGTGATCATTTTTCTAGTTTCTGTCCAAGTCAGAGGGAGACGCTGGTTCTGGACAACAAAGACACATGTGGACATGAGCTGCAGGTTGCAGAGCCCTGAACACACAACACACATGGACACAACAACAATGAGGAGTCTGACCTCAGAGCTTCAAGTCTACAATGTGGACTCTCCAGAAAACCACACAGCTGCTTCACTCCTGAATCCTGCAGCTGGTTGTTACCCAGGTGCAGATGTCTGAGATAGGAGGGGTTGGACTTCAGAGCTGAGACCAGATAATCACAGCTGATCTCTGACAAACTGCAGCTCCTCAACCTGAATAAAGAATAAAAGATGTGAGTTTATCAGACAAAGTTTCATCTTGAAATCCTTCAGTGTTTCAAAAAACAAATTTAAAGTAAAAACTTATCAGCAAAGTTGTTTGAATTTATGAGACATTTGAACAAATCTTAAAATGCATGTTGAAAAAGTCACAAATTTATGAGTGAAAAAGTTGAAAATTCACAAGAAAACCCTCAAATCTTTACAATACCCCCAAACTTATTAAAGAAATCTGTCATATGCATCAGACCAAAGTAAATTGACAAGAAAAACTACAAATTTGTGACAAAAATTTGATAAATTACACAGGGTTACAAAATAATTTTTTTGTAATTTGTCTGTGTTTTTTCAGCTGATTTAAGACAATTTTGCTCCACTGAATCTGAAAATAACATCCGTTTCTCTCCATCAGGTGCTCAGTAAAAACCTGGACTGACTTAGTCCTGTGCATCTACTGTAAAGGTCAGTAGATGTAAATTGAATGTTACATCATCATCGTTCAAAATTCAGAGAATTTCAAGACATAAAAAAGAATTTTGCATCATATAAAGTGAAAATACCCGTACATGTAAACAAAAACGTCTAAAACAACATGTGGCCATAATGGATTTTGGATTCAGCACATCAGTTCTAAAGGTTTATTGTGGCACACATATTTTGGATGCTTTGACTGCATATGTATTTTGTAACCTCACGTCTTAGAAGGCACAATAAGTCTGGACCTCCTGGGGATAACAGTAGGAGGTGGAGGTACTTTTAGAAATGACTCTGAAAGGACTTCCTGACCTCCTGGGGTCAGGTCGAGGAAGAAGAGGCCTGGGGGAGAGTTATTGTCGATGGGGGGTTTGTTGACAATGTGATTCTGTTCTTTGATGTCCCAATTATAAAAGTGGGGGATTGGAGTAGTTCATTCTCTTTTCTGTTTGAGAGCTCGTTGGAGATGTGAAGATGGTTAATAAACCTGAATTGAGAAATAAATTCAGCCTCTTCATTTCACGCTCTCCACATTGGTGACCTGAAGACGTACAATGACCAGACAGTTCCCCCGAGCCAGACTCGCCAGGGACCGCTGGAGCAAGCGCGGTCTCAGTCAAGCTACCAGAATTCTGGTAGGACAACCGAGACTCGTGGTTCCTCCTGGCCGAAGCCCAGTTCGAGCTCGGGGGCATAACAGCAGATGACACAAAATTCTACCACGTCATCGCCAAACTTGACAACCGCACAGCTCGACACGTGCGGAGCCGGGTGCAGCACCCGCCCGCTGGCGACAAATACAGCGGGTTGAAAGCTGCCCTCATCCAGCGTTTCACGCCCTCAGCCGAGGAGAGAGCTAGGAGGCTCCTGGCTCTGCACGACTTGGGAGGTTGCACGCCTGTCGACCTGATGGAAGACATGCTGCAGCTGAGAGGCTCAGACAACAATGATTTTCTCTTGACACAGATCTTCCTGAGAACCCTACCATCGCAGATGAAGGCGACCCTGGCAGGCACTCATTTTGTGACCCAGCGGGACTTCCGCACGCTGGCCCAGGAGGCGCAGAGGATCCTCAACTCCAGCGAGGAGCACACGGCCACCGCAGCAGCGGCAGATCTCCGCGCAGCGACCGGGAGCAGCAGGGGGCCAGAGGCGATCCCACCAACAATGGCGGCAGCGAAGTCCCAACGCAGCGGAGGAGACGAGTTCTGCTTTTACCATCGTCGTTTCACAGAGAGGGCGCGCAAGTGTGTACCGCCGTGCCAGTTCAAGAGCTCGGGAAACGCCAGGACCGGGAGTCGTTAGCAGCGGCGGCCCTCGGCGAACGGAACAAGCTGCTCTACCTGACGGATGCGCGCTCTGGGAGGAATTTCCTCGTGGACACGGGCGCCCAAGTGAGTTTCATCACCCCAACCTACGCTGACCGGCTGGCAGGCCCCCGTGGTGACGGAGCAACAACAGCGAACGGCTCGAGCATTAAGACCTTCAGTGAGAGGACTCTACTTCTGTCCTTGCACGGCCGCACATATGAATGGACTTTTATTATAGCGGCAGTGAGTTTCAACATGTTAGGTGCTGATTTTCTGTGCTCACATGGGTTGTTAGTTGATCTTGCCAATAGACGCCTGGTTAATGCACTCTCCTTTTACTCCATTCCTTGTGCAGCTCGAGTGTCCCCGCCACCAGCACAGACCAACGTCGCCACAGCAGGCGGTAAGTTTCGCACACTCCTCACTCAGTTTCCAGCACTCACAGTTCCCACTTTTTCGGCAACAGTTGCGAAACACGGGGTGGAGCACTTTATAACTACTACTGGCCCCCCCGTCTTTGTGAAAGCTCGGCGCTTGGATGCAGCTAAACTGTCCTAAGCACGTGAGGAGTTCGCCAACCTGGAAAGGTTGGGCATCATCCGGCGTTCAAAGAGCCCATGGGCCTCCCCACTGCATATGGTCCCTAAAGCTGACGGCTCGTGGAGACCTTGCGGTGATTTCCGCAGGTTAAACAATGCCACAGCGCATGACCGCTACCCAATCCCTCATATTCAGGATTTTTCGGTGCATCTGGCGGGGGCGCGCATTTTTTCTAAAATAGACTTGGTCCGCGGTTATCATCAAGTCCCAGTGCGCGCTGAGGATATTCCCAAAACAGCGGTGATAACTCCGTTTGGACTTTTTGAGTTTTTATGCATGCCGTTTGGGCTTAAAGGCACCGCGCAAACCTTCCAGCGCATGATGGATGCGGTGTTGCGCGATCTCCCTTTTGTGTTCGTCTACCTGGACGACATTTTGGTAGCCAGCGCGTCTGAAACAGAACACGAAAAACACCTCACGGCAGTTTTCCGGAGGTTGGGAGAGCACGGGTTAATAATCAACCCAGCTAAGTGCTAGTTCGGGGTGGCACAGATCGACTTTTTGGGGCACCGCGTCTCCCCAGAGGGGGCAGTTCCGCTACCGGACAAAGTGCGCGCAGTGGAAGATTTTCCCCAGCCACAAACGGTCAAAGCACTACAGGAGTTTTTAGGAATAGTGAATTTTTATAACCGTTTCCTTCCCCACGCAGCGCTGCTCATGCAACCATTATATGCCGCGCTTAAAAAGCAAAAACTCTCCAATGCAATCAAATGGTCCCCGGAGCGGGAGCACGCATTCGTGGAGGTAAAAAAAGCCCTTGCAGACGCTGTGTTGTTGGCTCATCCAGACCCAACGGCCCGCATAGCGCTCACCACTGGTCAGATTTGGCCATAGGGGCGGTAGTGAAGCAGCACGTTGCCAGGGCTTGGCAGCCGCTGGCCTTTTTCAGCAGGTCCTTGCGCGAGGCCAAGCGAAAATACAGCGCGTTTGACAGGGAGCTGTTAGCGCTCCACTTAGCCATTCGCCACTTCCAATTCTGGCTAGAAGGTCGGCGTTTCACCCCGTTTGTCGACCACAAACTAACTAACTAACTAACTAACTAACTAACTAACCTGCACTTATATAGCGCTTTTCTAGTCACAAAGACCACTCAAAGCGCTTTCATTAATACTAACCCTCTATTCTAAGGGCCTATAGGAAACAAATATCTAGGGACAATTTAGAACAGCCAATTAACCTAACATGCATGTTTTTGGCATGTGGGAGGAAACCTGAGAAATCCCGGAGTAAACCCACGCAACACGGGGAGAACATGCAAACTCCACACAGATCACTGTTGGTCGGGGGCTGGGATCGAACCCACGATCCCCATAATCCCCCGGCCAAGGGTAAACTGTGCTGCCGCAGTGCTAACCACTGCGCCACCGTGCTCACTTTTGCGATGGCCAAAATTTCGGAACCATGGTCGGACCGGCAGCAGAGGCAGCTGGCCGCAATTTCGGAGTTTACTACTGATATTCAACACGTAGCGGGTAAACTCAATGTAGTGGCAGACTGCCTCTCTCGCGCGGTAACTGCACCGGTCCGTGCAGAGGTAGATTATACTACCACAGCCACAGAGCAAAATAACGGCGCGGAAGCGCACGCGGCCCCAGTTCACGTGGGGATAGATTATGCAGCCATGGCAGCGGATCAGGATAGCGATGCGGACGTGTGCGCGCTCCAGTCTGGACCAACAGGGTTAAGGCTGGAGAGCAGAAGGCTGCAAAATGGTATGCCCCCCCTAATCTGCGATGTCTCTACGGGACGACCGCGTCCAGTAGTGCCGGCCGCATGGCGTCGCCGCGTTTTTGACTCAATTCACTCCCTGGCGC
Organism: Pholidichthys leucotaenia; assembly: GCA_020510985.1. Lineage (NCBI taxonomy): Eukaryota > Metazoa > Chordata > Actinopteri > Cichliformes > Pholidichthyidae > Pholidichthys > Pholidichthys leucotaenia. The sequence goes on from CM035850.1 coordinate 168,896,307, forward strand.
ACCCAGGGGTGCGCACGTCTGTGAAAATGGTAGCAGAAAAGTTTGTTTGGCCGAGCCTGCACAAGCACGTCAAAGAGTGGGCACGAGCCTGCCAGCCATACAGCCGTTTCACATCCCGGCCAAGAGGTTTGATCATGTGCATGTCGACCTCGTAGGCCCCCTACCGTTGTCGCAGGGGTACACACATCTTTTGACAATGGTGGACCAAACCACGCGTTGACCGGAAGTGGTCCCACTGGCATCAACCACAGCTGCAGAGGTGGCCCGCGCGTTTTTAACGGCTTGGATAGCGTGTTTCGGGGTTCCGTCGGATATTACGTCCGACAGGGGACCTCAGTTTGTGTTTGAGCTTTGGTCAGCGATGGCCCACAGCTTAGGTGTGACAATTCACCGCACTACCGCTTACCACCCCCAGGCTAATGGTTTATGCGAGCGTTTTCATAGATCATTGAAGGCAGCCCTCAGAGCGTCGCTTACAGATGCAAATTGGGTAAACAGACTACCATGGGTTTTATTAGGGTTGCGTTCTGCACCTAAAGAGGACTTAAAAGCCTCCCCAGCGGAGTTGGTTTTTGCACAGCCTCTCCGGCTGCCAGGAGAGTTTCTGCCAGATAATCCGGCGCCAGGGCATCCCCCTGCTCAGTGGTCATTGAACGACACGGGGAGCAGACATGCTTCCGGGTCCCGTTCACCACACTTGTCCGCGTGTTTTTGTGCCCAAATCTTAAAAAATGCCAAGTTCGTTTTTGTCAGGCACGAGGCTCAACGCCCAGCCCTGCGTCCACCCTACGATGGCCCATATAGAGTGCTGGAAACAGGTGATAAGCATTTTGTGCTAGATTTGGGGGACAGGAGGGAAACAATTGGTATAGACAGACTAAAACCTGCTTTTGTGATGGCCGACGAGACTGTGCAGGTAGCGAGGGCTCCTCGACGCGGCAGACCCCCCAGGGAGCATGCCCCAGAGCTCCCGCAGGGATCAACTAACAGTTCTCATCCTGAGATAGCAGATTCACTGCAAGATGCCCGCCTACAGCAAGTTTGGAAGACGGTTGAAGCCCAGACTGCAGATGGACTGATGAATCAGAATCAGAATCAGAATCAGGTTTATTGCCATTGTTCATGTAGTACACAAACTAGGAATTTGTCTCGGTACAATGCTGCAACATTAAACATGATAAGATAAGAGAAATAAACTATACATGTAATAAGTGTAGGATAAGATTAAGTGATACTGGTCAACAGTTAAAATATATATTAGCCAGCAGCAGATACTGTGGAGAACTATATAGTGCAGTCGGTAATGCAGGAAGAAAACAGTGATGATTGACATGAGTCTGGTTGAGCTGCTGTACATGGTGCACGAGAGTCACTTAGTGTTCAGCAGTCTAATGGCAGAGGGGAAGAAGCTGTTCATGTGACGGGAGGTTTTAGTCTGGATGGACCGAAGTCTTCTACCAGAGGGGAGGGGGGCAAACAGTACGTGACCAGGGTGTGAGGGATCGGCTATGATCCGGCCAGCACGCCTCCGGGTCCTGGAGATGTACAGATCCTGGAGAGATGGGAGCTTGCAGCCGATCACCTTCTCAGCAGTGCGCACGACGCGCTGCAGCCTTAGTCTGTCCCTGGCAGTGGCTCCTGCGTACCACACGGTTATGGAGGTGGTGAGGATGGACTCGATGATGGCTGTGTAGAACTGCACTAACATCTTGGTGGGTAGCTTGAGCTTCCTCAGCTGCCGCAGGAAGAACATCCTCTGCTGGGCTTTTTTGATGAGTGAGCTGATGGTCAGCTCCCACTTGAGGTCCCTGGTGATGGTAGTGCCTAGGAAGCGGAAGGAATCAGCAGTGGTGATGGGAGAGCCTGAGAGGGTGAGGGGGGGCAGAGGAGTAGTGACTTTCCTGAAGTCTACAATCATCTCCACTGTCTTCAGAGCGTTCAGCTGCAGGTTGTTATTGCTGCACCAGGACGCCAGCTGTTGTGGTTTTATCATGTTGTGTGGACTATGTGGTATTGTTTTATCTTCGACGTTTGGGGGGGGGGGGGTTATGTGGCACACATATTTTGGATGCTTAGACTGCATATGTATAGCACAGTGATTGAGATGTTTAAGACTGCAAATGTATTTTGTAACCTCACATCTTAGAAGGAACAATACGTCTGGACCTTCTGGGGATTATAGTAGGAGGTGGAGGTGCCTTTAGAAATGACTCTGAAAGGACTTCCTGACCTCCTGGGGTCAGGTGGAGGAAGAAGTGGCCTGGGGGGAGAGGTATTGTCGATGGGGGGTTTGTTGACAATGTGATTCTGTTCTTTGATGTCCCAGGTATAAAAGTGGGGGATTGGAGTTGTTCGCTCTCTTTTCTGTTTGAGAGGACATTGGAGATGTGAGATGATTAATAAACCTGAACTGAGAAATAAATTCAGCCTCTTCATTTCATGCTCTCCACATTATATCATTTATAAAGGTTTCTGGGTCAGCAGTCTGGTTCTCTTGGAGTCATTCCACACTTTGGAGTCAGAGCATCATGGTGCACGTTTCCCAGCTGTAGACAGAGAAACGTGCACGGAGGCTGATTGCTGCAGCTTGATAGTGGCTGGATGTGAAACCTGCTGCATTCATGTCTAAATGTCACAATCATGTGTTCATGTGTCACTGAAGTTGTTTTGCTGCCCACAGCTGCTGAGTCTCCGTCTTTCTTTGACTTGATGGACAAATGCAGCTTGAAGACAGAGTCCAAACATGCACAAAGACACGCAGCCTATCACTGGACTCCATCTAGAAACCTCCAAAAACCACATTTACACCACTCAAGCTTGCTTTAGAATGACCTTTGACCTCCAACCAGCATTCTTCTGCCTTCCTGTGGTTGCATGAAGGAGTCACGCATCAGCAGCTAGTTACATTTCCTCCACTACATTTTCATCACATCCACATGGAGCCACTGGATGTGCTCAAAGGGCCACATGTTGGAGAGTCGTGTTCTCCAGCACAGCTCAGGAACCTGAACTCCACACAGAGCCAGACTGAGGGGTTCTGGTCCAAAACAAACCTGCATGGAGGCAGAAAAATCTCAAGCTGCAAACTAAAGTCAAACAGCACAAAACTGCCTTCCTTTTAGCACCAAAATCAAACTTTGTCCAGGAAATTGCACATTTTTGCAGCTTGGGGGAATTTTTGGTTGCCAGTTTGTGGGCAGCTTTTCCTCATTAAATTGGAACTTTTCTCCAAAATATCTGAGATTGTTTGCAGTCATTTTCTCCGTTTTGATTAAATTTGTCACATTTTCCTTTCCACAATTGTTTCCTTTTACAGCTAAATTTGCAGACATTTTCACATCAATTTCTGACATTTTTTCATGTAAAACTGAATTTTTAGATTTTTGTTTCAAAATTCTGAGGCTGTTTTTAGTACAAAACAATTTTTTTTCTTTCAATTATTGTTTGGGGATAAATTTTCACATTTTTGTCATAAATTTGTCTTATTTTTTGTAAATTTGTTCCTTTTTCAGGTTCAAAAATCTGCCTATTTCACATCCATTTGTGACATTTTTGTAATCAAACTTCTACTTTGTTTTCAGAAATGTCGTGACTTTTCTTGCTAATTTGTGGGGGTGTTATCCTGATAATATCGACTCTTTTCCTCTGAATCTCTCCTGGTTCCAGGATCCATGTCCTGTGTGTGTCCTCGTCCATCAGAGTGGCGTCTCTTGTCCAGCTGCTGTCTAAATGCTCCACAGAGCCTGAATGCTGCTCTCTTGTCAGCTCGGGGCCTGTGTCAGGCTGCTCTTTCTTCCTCTGCTTTAACACACACCTCAGCACAGCAGCTGGGTGGCTCGTCTCTGGAGCAGCCAGATCAGCTTCTCACACCACCATCATCATCACCACACTTCCTCACTTCACCTTCATCAGCTTTGACATTCAGCTCTGTCTTTTCTTCCTCTCAGCGTCTCTCTCTGGTTCCACAGAAGCTCAAAGTGTCTGCAGCCTGTTTTTCTCTGCTACCATCAGATCTTCAACAGCCTCATTCACACCCCTCACACACTCTCCAGCCTCATCAGTCCTGACTTCATCTTCACTGACTGATGGACCACAACATGAACCTGTGGAGGCTGAACAACTGTCCTGTCAAACATCTCCATCATGACTCCACTTCTGTCAGCCTTTAATCAACCCTCATCAAGTCTTTCACTTCTATTTGGAGCCAAAAGCAAAAACTCTTGTTCAGCTGTTTGCAAAGATCCAACATTTCTGAAAACACTGAAACTGCATCTGATTTGTGCTCAGAAAAATCCTCAATATTGATGAAAAAAGAGTTTGTAGCATCAATCAAAGATGTGAAAAAGAGAAAAACATCAACAGCTCCATCAGTGAACTGACCTCAGAACCTCCAGTCGACAGTTTGGACTCTCCAGTCCAGAACACAGAACCTTCACTCCTGAATCCTCCAGCTTGTTTACACTCATGTCCAACTGTGTCAGATGTGACGGGTTAGACTTCAGAGCTGAGGCCACAACTTCACAGTGAGTCTCTGAGAGTCCACAGTCCTCCAGTCTGTGATGAGAGAAAATATCAAAGTGTTCTTATAAAACAGAACCAGGACCCTATGATGTCAGTGATGTGGAAAACACAGAGGAACCACAGAATCTAACAATGAACATGGAGCATCTCTGAGGTCTGTCTGGGTGGACCTGTTTCTTGACTCTGGTGGGTTGCCAGGTCTGTCTAGTTCAGGTGATTTTGTTCTTTTTCCTCAGCTTATCAGTGATAAATATGAGCAGTCAGAGGCTGCTGTTTTTGTGGCTACATTTAACTGTGACGTCTCTTCCATCTCTGCTGTGTGATACACCTGTCCACCATTTACCATCATTACTTCATCACCTACAAGTTTCTACTTCATTACTTCTAACTTATCATGAAAACACAGAATTCATTTTAAAAATAAAAATGGGAAAATTGAATCTGTCAACAGATTAAAAAGTAATCAGTTAAAATCAGACTGGATTTCATGGGTCCCTCCAGACAATCTGAACACAGAGTGAATGTGATTCAAACCAGAGTGACATCATGATGTGATGAACATCTGATCTTCTCATCTGAGCTTCAGTTCATCTCATCTTACTGTGGTGACGTGACACAATGATTCTCTTCAGTCTCTCTCACACCTGCAGACTTTAATGACAATCTGTGTTTGGCTTTAATCTGCAGACAGAGGAGGGAATGACAGACAGGATGACAAAGCCCTTTGTCAAAGACTGTCCCAACACTATGCCCGTTTTGACACCTCGTCAGCTGTGTCCAACTCCCCCCCTCCCCCCAGCTCCACTGCCTCCATGGTCCCCACTTCATCAAAGGCGCCCCCCCCCGCCCTTTTCCATCAGTGAGCATTACGTGCACAGACAGTTCTCCAGACTGAACCCGCGCAAGGCCCCCGGTCCGGAAGGCGTGTCTCCCTCCACCCTGAGACACTGTGCGGAGGAGCTGACTCCTGTCTTCACAGACATTTTTAACACCTCCCTGAAGTCATGCCACGCGCCGACCTGCCTCAAAACCTCTACCATCATCCCTGTCCCCAAGAAGCCACGGATCACTGGACTTAACAACTACAGACCTGTAGCGCTCACCTCTGTAGTCATGAAGTCCTTTGAGCGCCTGGTCCTGCCCCACCTCAAGACCATCACCACTCCCCTCCTGGACCCGCTGCAGTTTGCCTACAGAGCCAACAGGTCTGTGGACGACGCAGTCAACCTGGCCCTCCACTCCATCCTGCAGCACCTGGACTCCCCGGGAACCTACGTCAGGATCCTGTTTGTGGACTTCAGCTCTGCATTCAATACCATCTGCCCCACTCTGCTCCAGGACAAGCTGTCCCTGCTCAACGTGCCTGACTCCCTCTGCAGGTGGATCACCGACTTCCTGACGGACCGGAGGCAGCATGTGCGGCTGGGAAAGACTGTCTCAGACTCTGTTAGCATCAGCACCGGATCACCCCAGGGCTGTGTACTTTCCCCCCTGCTCTTCTCCCTGTACACCAACTCCTGCACCTCCAGCCACCAGTTTGTCAAGCTGATCAAGTTTGCGGACGACACCACCCTCATCGGGCTCATCTCCAATGGCGACAAGTCCGTCTACAGGAGAGAGGTGGCCCAGCTGGCGTCCTGGTGCAGCCACAACAACCTGCAGCTGAACGCTTTGAAGACAGTGGAGATGATCGTGGACTTCAGAAAAGTCACAGCCCCTCTGCCCCCCCTTACCCTCACAGACTCTCCCATCACCACTGCGGATTCCTTCCGCTTCCTGGGCACCACCATCACCCGGGACCTCAAGTGGGAGCCGACCATCAGTTCCCTCATCAAAAAGGCCCAGCAGAGGATGTTCTTCCTGCGGCAGCTGAGGAAGCTCAAGCTACCCACCAAGATGTTGGTGCAGTTCTACACGGCCATCATCGAGTCCATCCTCACCACCTCCATCACCGTGTGGTATGCAGGAGCCACCGCCAGGGACAGACTAAGACTGCAGCACGTTGTGCGCGCTGCTGAGAAGGTGATCGGCTGCAAGCTCCCATCCCTCCAGGACCTGTACATCTCCAGGACCCGGAGGCGTGCAGGTCGGATCATAGCCGACCCTTCACACCCTGGACACGCACTGTTTGCCCCCCTCCCCTCAGGCAGAAGACTTCGGTCCATTCAGACTAAAACCTCCCGCTACATGAACAGCTTCTTCCCCTCTGCCATCAGACTGCTGAACACTAAGTGACTTATTAGACTCTCGTGCGCTACGTACAGCAGCTCAACCGGACTCATGACAATTATCACTGTTTTCTTTTTGCACTACCGACTGCACTATGTGGAACTCCACAATATCTGCTGCTTGTTAATATATTTAAAAATTGCATAGATTAGTATTACTTATTCATATTCTACCTTTTATTGCATGCATAGTTTCTTATTTTTATCTTTAGTGCTATTCCTTGTTTAATGTTGCAGCATTGCACCGAGACAAATTCCTAGTTTGTGTACTACATGAACAATGGCAATAAATCTCATTCTGATTCTGAAAATGTTCCATCTAGGCTTCCATAATGTCCCCAGTCTGTCAGTGATGGACCTGGATTCATAGAGAGCTTTTCTAATCTTAGTTACCACTCAGTGTTTTAACTACTAGTCAAATTCAGCCTCTATTCTGTGGGCTTCAGACAGACAGACACCTACAGCCAATTGAGAATCACCAGGGAACCTGACATGCATGTCTTTGGACTGTGGGAGGAAACCTGAGCATCTGGAGTAAACCCACACAGGCTCAGTGAGAACATTCAAAGTCCACACAGAAAGAGCCATGTCAAGCAGGAGGATCAAACCAGGAACCTTCTAGCTGTGAGGCAACAGTGCTAACCACTGAACCACCATGCTGACAACTTACAGAAGAGACACATGATTATATTGTTCACTTATCTGTTCAATAAAAACAGTCAGATTTTATGTCTAGAGGACACAGGGGCAGAAATGTCAGTGGAAGTTCTTGATAATTAGGTTTCCAAGCAGCAGTGCTGCAGCAAACCTGTTCTTCTTCACTAAAAGTGCACGGGGAGCGACTTCCGGTTATGGCAGCCACGTGGGAAGACGTGTTTCACACTGCTCTGCTCCTAAAAATAAAAAGTTTATTAAAATTCTCTTAATTGGAACAAAAACCCATCCCAGCGTTTAGGCACGGATATGGTAAAGACCAAGGCTGGGAAATTAGGTGGAGAAGAATCAGAATCAGAATCAGATTTATTGCCAAGCACATTTACAAGTAAACAAGTAAACATACGAGGAATTTGACTTGACATTGGGCGCGCACGAAAGGCGCATCCCAATGACGCGGCAGCCATGACGAGGCGCCTGTCATATGGGGGGGGGGGTGAAGAGGGGGGAAGGATAGGGAAAAACACAATAGGAGAGAGAAAAAAGCATTGTTGATCAAAATAGAGCTCATTTGAGCTTTTTGCTCAATAGAGCAAAAAGCAATTCGACAAAGCAACCCAAACTAACAGACTTCCACGCTCAAGGCCAAACAGGGAACTCCAGAGACTATGGTGAAGGATGGAGCCAGCGGCGGAGCGGGAACTGCTGAAGAGGGGACAAACGCAGTGCTCACTGCCATCAACTCCATGAGAACAGAGTTATTGTCTAAATTTGATGGAATTATTGTCATGCGGGGACCCTCGCGAGCCACCTATAAGACGCACAGAGTCACCAGTGAGTTTTCAGTGAGTTTATTTACGGTGAAAAAGGTGTTAACACAAGCTGCTGAGATAATGACAGGAGTCTTCACATAATAGGAGGCATAGGGCTATACAGCACACTATAGGTCCAGAGCAGGAGACAGTCACACACAGTCAGGCTTGGTAATAATTACACGCAGGCTGCTAAGGCAAGGACTTACAGAACAAATCACACCGGGAGGAATAAGGCTAATGTAGCACACTTACTGGTACCGGTGAAAGACGGTCAAGCCCAAGGCAGCCGAGGTGTGAATACAGTCCAGGCATCCGCAACGTGACGGTGGGTGAACAGTTAAAACGACCAGGTTGGCGATCAGATTGGCGACCAGACACTGCTGCGTCCTACCGACGCCAGTGCTCAGCTTAAATAGACAAGGTACTAATGACAATGATGACACACAGCTGGCCGACCGTTGACAGGCGGAAGCCCCACCGAGCACTTTCACAATAAGAGCTCGGAGAGGCCAGAATACCGCCCGCAGCTGTCAAGGCCGGCAGCGAGACATAACTTTAACCCGAGCGCGATCAGAACCGACGCTCGGGTCATAACAGTACCCTCCCTCCACGGGCGGACTCCGAACGCCCCAAGGAACCACCCTGCCCCCCCCGCCCCCCCCCCCCAGGGTGGGAGGTTGGGGGACAGGTGCGGAGGGAGAGAAACCAACGCAAGAACATGACAAAGACCAGACAAGAAAACCATACAAGAAATACATGGAAACACACAATAACTATGGAAACCAACAAGAAATAAATACAAACACATGACTCTGGGAAAAAAAAAAACAAAGGAAAGAAATACATGACCAACTGTGGAAAAACATGACTATAAAAAGAATACATGACTGCAACTATGGACACAAAAGAAATATGTGCTAAACACGACGACTATGAAAAAAACAAACACACAAGACCAAAAATACAAGTAAACCCCAGGAAACTATGCACAAAACCAAACTAAGTACTGCAAAACACATGGGGCAAACCAGATTGCCCTGACCTAACTTGGCTCTGGCAAGACTGTGGCTCTCCCAGAAAAAAAAACATGAGGCAATCCAAAATTGCTCATCTGCAACTGCAGCCGCTCACCTGAAAACGACAAAACAGGAGAGCGCCGATCTGCCAAACAAAACCCACTAATGGCCCCCAGCTGGTGGCTCCTGAAAGGGGGACAACCAAAAACCTGGACCCCCTCGAATCCTGATTGGGTCGCAGCCGCACCTGCGCTGGACCCCCACTGGACCTCGTCGGACCCCGATTGGGTCAGGACGGGACCCGATTGGGACACCGCTGCACCCACGTTGGACCCCGACTGGGTCACCTCGACCCATGCGTCGGACCCCGACTGGGTCAGGACTGCTCCGGTGACGACCTCCATCTCCGAACCTGGAACCCCCAGTCCCGTGACCTTGACTGGCTCCGGACCGGTAACGCTGTGGAGGTGCTCAGAAAACAGGAGAGGACCGGGATCAGTTCCACCGGCAGCGCCAGAGCCCAGCGAGACGAGCTTGGGTGCAGCGGCCGGCTGCCCCTCACTCGCCTCCCCATGAGGCAGGCAAAAATGCTCTAACACACCATACAGGAAAATAAGAAAGAGCACTTGCCTGCACTCGGACTCTGGAGCCGTCCAGGACTTCGCCGATCCAGGTTCAAGAAGAAACTCGTCGTCGGGCTCCCACTCGGCTGTGTCGGGTTCCACAGCCGGCCTGATGGTCTCTGCAGCTGGATCCTCACGCGCTGGCGTCCACGCCAATAACCCGTATGGCGTGGGGGCAGAGGACCCTGGACCTGCTGACTCGGGCTGCATCCCTGAGGAACCCTGGGGACGCTCTCTTGTCGGCTCTGGCTCCTCACTGCAGTCCGTTCTGCTCTGTCCAAAGCAAGGCTGCAGGGCCGGGATATTTCCCAGAGCTGCAGGCCTCCCCCTCGTTCGATGGCGTGGGACTGAGGCCGAGGACCGCTCTGCAGGAGGAGACACAGAGGCAGCAGGTTTAATACAAATGGCTACAGCTGGGGAAAGAAACTCAGGGAGCTGCGAACCCTGAGCTTCACCCCCAGGAGTCAGACAAGACAGATCACTATTATTACTAGGAAAGTGAACTTGGACTTGCTTGTCTCCCGGGGGGAGGATGTTGTCAGCTGTAGCGGACGTTGCTCCTTCCCTCGCTCGCTGGATGGTAAAACAGGATCCAAGAACAGAGCCCACCGGCACAGGACTCAGCTCACTCTCAGCAGCTGGCTGGTTGAGGGGGTCATCCCGGCGGCCCAGAACTGGATCCGGAGCAGGAGCTTGCCGAAGATGCGCCCAGCTGTGACGCCGACGCCTTCGCCGGCCCCCAGATGGTGCGAACTCCCAAAATGGATCGAAGGCAGGATCAGGATCCATAGGCGAAGAGCAGGAGTGCCTCTTCCCCTGCTTCATGCCGCGTTCCTCCTCCATCATCAGGCATATTTCGCATTGTGCGGCGATGTCCTCCCTCCTCACGTCGACTTCCGGGTGGTTGGCGTAGCGGGGAGAGAGATGACAGAGAACATCTTCGGCGGCGTCCAGGTACCAATGTATGCCGTGGTCATAGTCCAACAGGGAAGCGGAGATGAGCAGCTCATCCACGGCTTCCAAAACACTCGTCAGCACGTGGCTCTTCGGTGACGGCATTCCTCACATACACAGGACCCAGACAGGAAAAAGCAACGTCCAAAACTCAAACTCACTGGTGAATAGCGTCTCAGGTTGGCGTCACCGTAAACGCTGTTTTGGGGCAGCAGTGTACTGTCATGCGCTGGCCCTCGCGAGCCACCTATAAGACGCACAGAGTCACCAGTGAGTTTTCAGTGAGTTTATTTACGGTGAAAAAGGTGTTAACACAAGCTGCTGAGATAATGACAGGAGTCTTCACATAACAGGAGGCATAGGGCTATACAGCACACTATAGGTCCAGAGCAGGAGACAGTCACACACAGTCAGGCTTGGTAATAATTACACGCAGGCTGCTAAGGCAGGGACTTACAGAACAAATCACACCGGGAGGAATAAGGCTAATGTAGCACACTTACTGGTACCGGTGAAAGACGGTCAAGCCCAAGGCAGCCGAGGTGTGAATACAGTCCAGACATCTGCAACGTGACGGTGGGTGAACAGTTAAACGACCAGGTTGGCGATCAGATTGGCGACCAGACACTGCTGCGTCCTACCGATGCCAGTGCTCAGCTTAAATAGACAAGGTACTAATGACAATGATGACACACAGCTGGCTGACCGTTGACAGGCGGAAGCCCCACCGAGCACTTTCACAATAAGAGCCCGGAGAGGCCAGAATACCGCCCGCAGCTGTCAAGGCCGGCAGCGAGACATAACTTTAACCCGAGCGCGATCAGAACCGACGCTCGGGTCATAACAATTATAGCAGTGATAGTGTCATGGCGGCCTCTGGGCCGTCATTGGCGTCATCAACTCCAGCTGCGCACAGACCAACAGGTGTTAATCAACGGCTGTTAAAAGCCAGCGTCGCTGACAGCCCGTCATGGAGTTGTCTGTCCTCCTTGTCGGAGTATGAGCCTGAACTCCGCTCTCTGGTCTCGTCAGGAACCTCTCTTGTCTCGTCCAGAACCTCTCTTGCCTCGTCAAGAACTTCTCTTCAGCTTCAACCAAGTAAGAGAACAATTTGTTACTCAACCCCTTGTCTACACCCCTGTGCACAGGTGGACCTCCTAGGCGGCGGACCTGCGTCCCCAGCTGACGGGGTAACGCCATCTCGCACACGCAGCGCTTCGCTACCACCACGACTACCGGTACGTCTTGCTCCTCAGCTTCCAGAACTATTGTTATATCAGTTGCAGGAGTATTGGCCACCGCTATCAGTGGAGTCACTGTCATCGTTATCAGCTATATCATCATCACCACGTTCTGTGGAATCACTAACCTCGTCGTCGTCAGGACTACCATCATCCCGGTCTGTGGAGTCACAGCCGGCGTCATCACAAGGACAGCCCTCGTCACAGCCACGGGTGGTATCCCCAGCACGTTCACGGACACCTTCACCTCCATGCTGCACGGCCGCTGGAACTCAGCAGGGCGAAACCTGTGCTGTACTCAAGGTTGCCGGGTCTCCATCCAGGCTGCTCAGCTCCAGTGACCAGAACACTATCCACGCACTCACACACGCACTACACTCTCTCACTATTAAATAAAGATTATTGTCACTATCTGCCCATGTCAGTGTCTGTCTCCTGGGTCCTAAATCATGTCAGTACGACTCCGTCACGTTGACCCAGCGGACAGTTCACTGTCGCGCCAAATCAACACTCTTAGCGCCCGGGTAGATTTACTAGCTCACCAACAGACAGTAATCTTAAATCAGTTAACCTTAATTAATGGTCGGCTGGATCGTCTGGAAGGACACCAGACTTTTCCCCCGACCGCAAATATCTCAGCCCCTGCAGGCTTAGCATCTGGACAAGCTAACACCTCCTCGTCCTCTCGCCTCACCCCTATTCCCACACCTGCCCGGTTCAGCAGAAAACTCGGGGAAGCTCGAGGATTCCTATTACAATGTGAATCAGTTTTTCTTCACGTTCTGGGGGATTTCACCCTTGATTCAAGTCGGATTGGTTATGTCATAAATTTGCTGGCAGGAAGAGCCTTAGACTGGGCGTATTCCATCATGGCTAAACCAAGCTATTCCCTGCTTACTTACCAGGAGTTTGTGACTGAGTTTATGTCCGTGTTTGACCATACTGATAGGGGTGAGGTGTTGACAGAACGGCTGCTGAGCTTACAACAGGGTAAAAGATCAGCTGCTGATTACGCTATTGACTTCCGGGTCCTGGCTGCAGAGATTGGGTGGGGGGAGCCATCACTGTGTGGTATTTTCCTACGTAGTCTTAACGATGAGCTAAAGGATGAGTTAGCGGCACGGGATAAACCGGACAATTTGCGGGATTTGATCGCCTTAGCGGTTAGTCTGGATAGCAGATTAAGGGAGCGGGCGGCTGAACGGCGTACTACTTCCCGTTCGGTTAAACTCCGCCCTCGCGTCCCTAACTCTCCTCTTCTCGCTTTACCCGCGTCAGAGGAATCCCCGGATCAAGAGGCTATGACCATTGGCCGGTCTAAAGTGTCAGCAGCTGAGAAACAACGCCGCAGGGATCAGGGCCTTTGTTTCTACTGTGGGAAAGAGTCACATGGGGTGTTCGAATGTCCCAGTAAGTTAAAAGGGAAGGCCCGTGGATCGCAGTAGGGGGATTCACGGGCAAGAACTCAGAAGAACCCCTTACTTGTTGTCGATTACCCCTCAGACTAATCCATACACATACAGAACACTCCACATTAGCGTTAGTAGATTCTGGAGCTGAGCAAAATTTTATTTCTAGAGACCTGGCAACCCGGATGGGCCTTAACTGTCAGACTCTAGACCCCCCTGTCAAACTGATCACCTTGTCTAAGGCGTCTTTGACCACCGTTGCCCATCAGACGGCCCCCGTGTCAATCATTGTATCAGGAAATCACAGGGAGGAAATTCAGTTTCTAGTGCTGCCCGTTTCTTCTTCGCCCGTTATCCTGGGGTACCCCTGGCTGCGCCTACATAACCCCACCATTGACTGGCAAGCTGGGAGAGAAACGGCATGGAGTACGTTCTGCCTTAGTGCCTGCCTCCAATCAGCGGCGTGCGCCCCATCCGTCAAGGTGCCTCTGCCTGATTCATCTCCACCGGACTTGTCCAAGGTGCCAGAGGTCTACCACAATTTGGGGCTAGTGTTTAGCAAGTCTCGGGCATTGTCCTTACCCCCCCATCGTCCTTATGACTGTGCGATCAACCTGAAGGCTGGGGCCCCTCTTCCTGCAAGCCGTCTTTACAGCCTATCAGCCCCGGAGCGCGAGGCCATGGATACGTACATCAAGGAGTCCTTGGCCTCTGGTATCATCCGCCCGTCGTCTTCGGCAGTGGGAGCCAGATTTTTTTTTGTTGGAAAAAAGGACGGTTCACTACGCCCCTGCATCGACTTCCGGGGACTGAATGAAATAACAGTAAAAGACAAATATACTTTGCCTCTGATGAACACTGCTTTTGACTCCCTCCAGGGGGCATCCTGGTTTACTAAACTGGACCTTAGGAATGCCTACCATCTAGTGCGCATAAGGGAAGGAGATGAGTGGAAGACGGCTTTTCGGACCCCTAGCGGACATTTTGAGTATCTGGTAATGCCGTTTGGGTTAACTAACGCTCCAGCCATCTTCCAGCGATTGATAAGTGATGTATTACGGGATTTTCTGAACTCGTTTGTTTTTGTTTATCTTGATGACATTCTCATCTTCTCCCGCACACTAGAGGAACATCGGGTGCATGTCCGCAGGGTACTACAGCGCCTCCTGGAGAACCAACTATTCGTCAAGGCTGAAAAATATGAGTTCCACACTGACCAAACCTCTTTCCTTGGGTTTATTATAGCTCGGAACCAGGTGCTCCCTGACCCCGCCAAGGTCAAGGCGGTAGTGGATTGGCCTGCATCCACCTCCAGAAAGCAGCTTCAAGGGTTCCTGGGGTTTGTTAATTTTTATAGGAGGTTCGTGCCAAACTTTGGTAATATTGCCCGTCCTCTGACTGCTCTCACCTCCCCTAAGACCCCGTTTTGCTGGAGTAAGGAGGCAGCTGGAGCGTTTGAGAAGCTTAAGAGGGAGTTCGCCTCGGCCCGAGTCCTTACTCAGGTGGACCCGAAGCTGCAGTGCTTGGTGGAGGTGGACGCCTCTGATTCGGGAGTTGGAGCGGTACTCTCCCAACGTTCTCCTGAGGACGGTAAGATTCGCCCTTGTGCTTATTTCTCTCACTGTCTCACCCCTGCAGAGAGGAATTACAGCATCGGAGACAGGGAGTTGCTGGCAGTGAAACTCGCCTTGGAGGAATGGAGACATTGGCTGGAGGGGGCTGCTCAGCCGTTCGTGGTTTGGACTGATCACCGCAACCTGGAGTACCTCAGGACGGCGAAGCGCCTGAATGCACGCCAGGCTCGCTGGTCCCTCTTCTTCGGCCGTTTTAACTTTACCATCACTTACTGGCCGGGAAGCAAGAACGGTAAGCCGGATGCCCTCTCACGGCAGTTTGACACACCATCCTCTGAGGACCAGGAGACCCCTATCCTGCCGCCTTCCTGCGTCGTGGGCACCCTGTCCTGGGGGATCTGCAAGACGGTTCGCCAGGCTCAGAAGACCGAGCCGGACCCCGTGGGGGAAGGGGGGGGGGCCCGGGCCGCTTGTTTGTTCCACGCGCTATCCGGGGCAAGGTGATCGAGTGGGGTCACGCTTCCAAGTTGGCTTGTCATCCTGGAGTGGGTCGGACCGTGGATCTCCTCCAAAGGACCTTCTGGTGGCCAGGGCTACGGAAGGACGTTGTAGGTTACATCCGGGCCTGCGCTCAGTGCGCCACCGGGAAGACGACATCATCCCCCCCGGCGGGCCTGCTACACCCGTTGCCGGTTCCTTCACGCCCCTGGTCTCACGTAGCTATGGACTTTGTGACTGGTTTACCCATTTCAGATGACTACACCACGGTTTTAACCATCGTGGACCGGTTCTCGAAGGCAGCCCATTTTGTGCCACGTCGGGGTTTGCCTTCGGCCCAGGAAACAGCGGATCTCCTTGTGCAACATGTGGTCTGCCTTCATGGCATCCCTGCTGATATTGTGTCGGATCGAGGACCTCAGTTTGTATCACAAGTTTGGAAGGCTTTCTGCGCGGCACTGGGAGCCACAGCCAGCCTCTCCTCTGGTTATCACCCTCAGAGCAATGGCCAGTGCGAGCGGGCTAATCAGGAGCTTGAGGCCGCCCTACGCTGTGTCATCTCCTCCTGCTCATCCTCCTGGAGCAAGTTCCTTCCTTGGATTGAGTACGCTCACAACGCCACGATCTCCACGGCTATGGGCGTCTCCCTGTTCAAGGCATCATTCAGGTTTGATCCTCCGCTGTTCCCGGAGGAGGAAAAGGAGGTAGTGGTTCCTTCAGTCCAGGCACACATCAAGCGCTGTCGGCAAGTTTGGCTCGTCGCCCGCCAGGCCTTGCTGAAGACTACCAAACGCAATATCCAGGTGGCCAACCGGCATAGGAGACCCGCCCCGGACTATAAGGTGGGTCAGAAAGTCTGGTTGTCAACCCGGAATATTGGTGTACCGGCCGAAAAACGTAAGCTCACTAAGCGCTTCATTGGCCCCTACACCATTAATCGTGTTATTAACCCTGTGTCTGTGCACTTGTCTCTCCCCTCTTCGATGTGTATCTGCCCCACCTTTCATGTCTCCCAGGTCAAACCGTATGTCTCTGATCCCCTGTGCCCTGCTCCCGCGGCTCCCACACCCCCGAGGATGATCGATGGCCATCCGGTCTGGGGGGTGACTGCCATCCTGGATGTCCGCAGGCGGGGTCGTGGTCTTCAGTATTTGGTGGACTGGGAGGGCTTTGGACCGGAGGATCGTTCTTGGATTCGCCCAGCGTTGATCCTGGATAAACAGCTGATTCGCGATTTCCATCGGGCGAATCCAGGTAGAATTGGGCAGGTGCCTGGAGGCACCCACTGCTAGAGGGGGGAGTACTGTCATGGCGGCCTCTGGGCCGTCATTGGCGTCATCAACTCCAGCTGCGCACAGACCAACAGGTGTTAATCAACGGCTGTTAAAAGCCAGCGTCGCTGACAGCCCGTCACAGAGTCGTCTGTCCTCCCTGTCGGAGTATGAGCCTGAACTCCGCTCTCTGGTCTCGTCAGGAACCTCTCTTGTCTCGTCCAGAACCTCTCTTGCCTCGTCAAGAACTTCTCTTCAGCTTCAACCAAGTAAGAGAACAATTTGTTACTCAACCCCTTGTCTACACCCCTGTGCACAGGTGGACCTCCTAGGCGGCGGACCTGCGTCCCCAGCTGACGGGGTAACGCCATCTCGCACACGTAGCGCTTCGCTACCACCATGACTACCGGTACGTCTTGCTCCTCAGCTTCCAGAACTATTGTTATATCAGTTGCAGGAGTATTGGCCACCGCTATCAGTGGAGTCACTGTCATCGTTATCAGCTATATCATCATCACCACGTTCTGTGGAATCACTAACCTCGTCGTCGTCAGGACTACCATCATCCCGGTCTGTGGAGTCACAGCCGGCGTCATCACAAGGACAGCCCTCGTCACAGCCACGGGTGGTATCCCCAGCACGTTCACGGACACCTTCACCTCCACGCTGCATGGCCACTGGAACTCAGCAGAGCGAAACCTGTGCTGCACTCAAGGTTGCCGGTTCTCCGTCCAGGCTGCTCAGCTCCAGTGACCAGAACACTATCCACGCACTCACACACGCACTACACTCTCTCACTATTAAATAAAGATTATTTTCACTATCTGCCCGTGTCAGTGTCTGTCTCCTGGGTCCTAAATCATGTCAGATAGAAGGAATGAGAAAGGAAATAAGCGACTGTATGGAACGAGTTTCGCAGGCGGAGCTCCGAATTTCAAGCGCTGAAGATGACGTCACCAGCCTATAATCAAAGTTGCAAACACTGGAATTAAAATGGAAACGTCTGGAAGATAACGTCCTGGATTTGGAATCCCGTTCGTGACGGAATAACTTGAGGCTGGTTGGCGTCCCGGAGGGAGCGGAGGGACGGGACTCATGTTCTTTTTTGGAAAAGTGGATTCCAGAGGACCTGCAGTCATCGGTCATCTTAGAGAGCGCTCACTGAATCGGCCCACCGAGAGATAAGACACCACCGAGGACGCTGATTATGAAGTTCCTCAACTACAGAGACAAGATGACGGTCACCAACGCGGCGCGAGCTAAAGGGGAAATTACATACCAGGAGCAACAGGTGCGGTTCTACCCAGACTTCGCCACAGGAATTCAACAATTAAGGAGGCAGTTCGACCCCGCCTGCAAAGAGCTGCGCAACCTCGGGATTCGGCACAGAGTGATTCATCTGGCAAGACTGCTGGTCACATATAAGGGGAGAACCCACATCTTCAAGACCCCTCAAGAGGCGCTGGAGCTCATCAAGCAGATCCAAAAGGAAACTGGTGGGAGCTAAGCATGAACATGACAAAGGTAGAACATTTAAGCATTTGTACAGGCATCTGATTGATCTGAAACACATAACATGTCTACAAAATACAGACTGTATTAAAAAAAAAAAAAGCTATGATGTACAAAGTTGCTATAAAACTTTGAAGTTATGTTGAAAAAACTACAGAAGAGAGTTAATGTCATAAGAATAGTAGCGGAGTCAGGGTGATTGAGAGGAGAAAGAGAGAGTGGTTTGACTGATCCTCGCAGGTGTGGAACAGTCACTAGCTATAATGGAAGACAGAATTTTTATGATTTTAGGGGGATTACCAAGAATGTGGGGAAGGAGAATTTGTTTTTGTTTGGTTTGTAGGATGAATGTTCTATCATCCATGTTTTTGCTTCTCTGTATGAGCATGTTCATGTTGCAAGGTAATCTCAAACTCCTTATTGATCATAGATCAAAGCGTTAATCTTAATTTAACTTCATGGAATTGCAGAGGTCTACAAAATCTAAAAAAACTTAAACAAGTTATGAATAAAATAAAAGACATAGATTTAAAAATTGTATTTTTACAAGAAACTCA
This sequence comes from Pholidichthys leucotaenia, assembly GCA_020510985.1. Lineage (NCBI taxonomy): Eukaryota > Metazoa > Chordata > Actinopteri > Cichliformes > Pholidichthyidae > Pholidichthys > Pholidichthys leucotaenia. Next base: position 168,915,180 of record CM035850.1, read on the forward strand.
TCTAATAGAGGAGGATGTAAAAAGAATTAGGAGAAGATGGCAAGGTAACGTGTTCACCTCATCATTTTCATCCCAAGCTAGGGGAGTTATGACTCTCATACACAAAACAAAAACGAAATTAACAAAAACGAAAATTAACAAAAACGAATTACTGATTCTGAGAGCTGAATATGATAAAAAATCAGCGAATAGAGCTGCCTCGAGTCTTCTAAGATTGAAGCAAACTTTTTATGAACAAGGTGAAAAATCAGGAAAATTATTGGCATGGCAGATTAAACAATTAGAATCTAAAACACCAATTACCAGTATTATAAGTAACGGACACGTAGTTATAGATCCTTTAGAAATTAATAGTGCCTTTAGAGATTATTATGGAAAACTATATGATACAAAAAATGAAACTGACTTAACGAAACTAAATGGGTTTTTGGATGGATTATCTATACCGTGTATTCCAAATGAAAACAGGGAGATACTGGAGTCTAAAATTAGTCAAGAAGAAGTTGGGCAAGCCATTGATAATATGAAATCAGGAAAAAGAGCAGGACCAGATGGTCTTCCAGTTGACCTCTATAAAAAATTTAAGAATAAATTAATAAAACCACTTTTGGAAATGGTTTTAGAAGCATTTCAAAATGGTAATTTACCACTGTGGGCGACACACATTGTGGGCTCACATTTCCACAGAGACATGACTGCATGTGTATTGAGGGTGTCACGTCTGAAAGGACAAAGGACTCGAATCTGCAGAAGATAACGAGGAGGTGTGAGATTTGTCTTTTTGTCCCACAGAAGATGCCCCGGAGAGATTTCCGGTTCATCAAGAAATGAGAGACAATGGTGAAGGTTCAAAGGGATGCTTTGTGACTGTATGTTTACTGAAAACACCATGTGACTTGAATTCTGATGCTGGAAACATATAAAAGGGTGATGAGATATGATTCTTCCTCTTTCCTGCTTTGAGAATGCTAGACGATGTGTTCTGTCAATAAAGCTGGTTTACGAACTAAACTCAGCCTCATCATTCGAGCACATCCTCTACACTGGTGACCTACGACAAGAAATGAGCAGACAGAATTCTCCCGAGCGGGGCTCGGCGGAAGCCAGCCTGATGGCCGCCTCCACGATCCAGCTGCCCGATTTTTGGCAACACAGCCCGCGCTCATGGTTTAGCGCAGTCGAGGCGCAGTTCAACCTCCGGAGAATCTCCAACGACCACACAAAATTCTACCATGTGGTAGCGAAGCTGGACAGCGACACGGTCCAGAGAGTGGAGGATTTGGTTAATCATCCACCAGACAGCGACAAGTACAGCGCATTGAAGGACGCGCTGATCAGCCATTTCACCCCTTCAGTCCAACAACGAGCAGAGGGGCTCCTGACGTTGACGGAGTCAGAGAACGAGAGACCTGCGGACCTGATGGTGAAGATGCTGAGGCTCAAAGACTCTGAGGATGGTGAATTCATTTTCGTCCACCTTTTCCTTCGGACCCTGCCACCAGCAGTGAGAGTGGCCCTGGCAGAGTCGCCCCGATTGGCCAGGCGAGACTACCATGGGCTGAGCAAAGAGGCGCAGCGACTTGTCGACGCCCACAAGCCAAACGCGGTTTCGGCCGCAGCTGCCAGCCCAGGAACAGCGTCCGGAGACAGTGCAGGTCCAGCGGCCGAGGCGCCAGACGCACCAACGACGGCAGCGATGGGGGCCAGACGACGCGGAGCGGAGGACGGCCAGTGTTTCTACCACCGCCGTTTTGCAGAGAGAGCGCACAGGTGCGTCCCGCCGTGCAACTTCAAACGCCAAGACCGAAGGCCGGTAGCAGCTGCGACCCTCGGCGACGAGAACAAGTTGCTTTACCTGACGGATGCACACTCGGGGAAACAGTTCCTCGTGGACACGGGCTCCCAGCTGAGTTTCGTCACACCCACCTCCGCGGAACGGCTGATGCCGTCTAAAGCTCCCTGGGTGTCAGTGTCAGCAGCGAACAGCTCCACGATTAAAACGTTCGGTGAAAGGACCATGCTTCTGTCCTTACAGGGCCGTTCATTTGAGTGGACATTTATTGTAGCAGCAGTCAGTTTTAACATGTTAGGGGCTGATTTTTTGTGCTCACATGGTTTATTGGTTGACCTTGCTAATAGACGTCTGATTAATGCACTGTCCTTTCATTCTATTCCCTGCACAGCTCGGGTGGCCCCGCCGACTGCACATGCCAGCGTCTCAGCTGCGGGTGGTAAGTTTCACACATTGCTTGCTCAGTTCCCAGCACTCACAGTCCCCAAGTTTTCGGCGACGGTGGCTAAACATGGGGTGGAGCATTTTATAACCACCACCGGCCCTCCTGTTTTTGCAAAAGCTCGGCGCTTGGACCCAGCTAAACTGGCCATCGCGCGCGAGGAGTTCACTAATCTGGAAAAACTGGGCATTGTTAGACGCTCCAAGAGCTCTTGGGCTTCGCCGTTACACATGGTCCCAAAGGCTGACGGCTCGTGGCGACCTTGCGGCGATTTCCACAGGTTGAACAACGTTTCAGCTCATGACCGCTACCCGATTCCGCAGATTCAGGATTTTTCTGTTCATTTGGCGGGGGCGCGCATTTTTTCTAAAATAGACTTGGTGCGCGGTTACCACCAGGTTCCAGTGCACGCGCAAGATGTACCCAAAACAGCGGTCATAACTCCTTTCGGCCTTTTTGAATTTTTGTGCATGCCTTTTGGCCTCAAGGGGGCCGCGCAGACTTTCCAATGCATGATGGATGCAGTTTTACGCGAACTCCCTTTCGTGTTCGTTTATTTGGACGATATTTTGGTAGCCAGCGCGTCCGAGGGCGAGCATGAAAAACACCTCACAGCAGTTTTTCGGAGGCTGGCAGAGCACGGGTTAATAGTTAACCCAGCGAAGTGCCAGTTTGGGGTGGCGCAGATTGATTTTTTGGGGCATCGCGTTTCGGCAGAAGGAGCGGTTCCTCTTCCAGATAAAGTGTGTGCCATAACGGATTTTCCGCAACCTTAAACGGTCAAGGCGCTTCAGGAGTTTCTAGGGATGGTTAATTTTTACAACCGGTTCCTCCCAAGCGCAGCACAGCTCATGCAGCAACTGTACACCGCGTTAAAAAAACAAAAGCCCGCAAATAAAGTTGAATGGTCTCTGGAGCGGGAGCGCGCTTTTGCCCAGGTAAAATCAGCCCTGGCAAACGCAGTTTTGTTAGCGCACCCAGTTCCAACGGCCCACATGGCGCTCACCACTGACGCTTCCGATGTAGCGGTGGGGGCGGTAGTTGAACAGTTTGTGGCAGGTACCTGGCAACCCCTCGCATTTTTCAGCAGGACTTTGCGCGATAGTGAGCGTAAATACAGTGCGTTTGACAGGGAGCTTTTGGCCCTGCACTTGGCCATCCGCCATTTTCAGTTCTGGTTAGAGGGGCGACGTTTCACCGCGTTTGTGGATCATAAACCGCTAACGTTTGCGATGGCCAAAATTTCAGAACCCTGGTCAGGCCGACAACAAAGGCAACTAGCCGCAATATCGGAGTTCACTACTGATATTCAGCATGTCGCGGGTAAACACAATGTTGTGGCAGACTGCCTCTCGCGCGCGGTAGCACCACCAAGCCCCATGGGGGCAGACTCTGTAGCCGTGGCCGCGGGCCCGGGCAGCGACGCGGGAGCGTGCGCAGCCCCGGTCTGTGTAGGGTTAGATTATGCAGCCATGGCTGCGGAGCAGGTTAACGACGCGGACATGTGCGCGCTCCAGTCTGGACCAACAGGGTTAAGGCTGGAGCACAGAGAGCAACAAAGTGGTATGCCCCCACTAATCTGCAATGTCTCCACGGGACAGCCCCGCCCCGTGGTGCCAGCCGCGTGGCGTCGCCGCGTTTTTGACTCGGTCCATTCTCTCGCGCACCTGGGGGTGCGTGCATGTATTAAGTTGGTGGGGGAGAAATTTGTTTGGCCCGGGTTGCGCAAACAGGTCAAGGAATGGGCGGCAGCCTGCGTAGCGTGTCAGCGAGCCAAAATACACAGACACACTAAGGCTCCGTTAGAACCTTTTCACATCCCCGCTAAGCGTTTTGATCACGTGCATGTTGACTTGGTGGGCCCGCTCCCATTATCACACGAGCACACACATCTTTTGACGATGGTGGATCGCACCACGCGTTGGCCAGAGGCGATTCCTCTGACATCAACCACAGCGGAAGAAGTTGCGCGAGCATTTTTAGCAGCGTGGGTTTCGCGTTTCGGTGTACCGTCGGACATAACGTCCGACAGGGGTCCCCAATTTATTTCCGAACTGTGGTCATCGATGGCCCGCAGCTTGGGGGTGAAGATTCATCGCACTACCGCGTATAACCCCCAGGCTAATGGTTTATGCGAACGCTTTCACAGATCATTGAAAGCAGCCCTCAGAGCGTCGCTGACGGATACAAATTGGGTGGACAAACTTCCATGGGTTTTATTGGGGTTGCGTTCTGCACCTTAGGAAGATTTACATGCTTCCCCGGCTGAATTAGTTTTTGCACAACCTCTCCGTTTGCCGGGGGAATTTCTCCCCGATAATCCCGCACCAAATGGCCCCCCTGCTCAGCCGTGGCAGAGCGACTCGGGAGCAAACACGCTCCCTGGCCCGGTCCATCACAGTTTCCCACACGTTTTTGTGCCAAAGGCTTTAAAAAATGCAGAGTTTCTTTTTGTTAAACATGATGCTCAGCGTCCAAGTTTGCGGCCGTTTTATGACGGACCGTTCAGAGTGCTGGAGACCGGGCAGAAGCATTTTCTGCTAGATTTAGGGGGCAGAAGGGAGTTGATTTGCATAAACAGGCTCAAACCCACTTTTGTTTTGGCTGATGAGGAAGTACAGCTCGCGAGGCCCCCCCGCCGTGGCAGGCCGCCGAAAGGACATTCTCCAGAATCTTCACAGAAAGGTGCTAACAGCTTTAATCCACAGATGCAGAGAGATGTTGCAAGGGCAGCAAAGCCAGGTTGCAGCAGATTCGGCAGAAAGTTAAAACCCAGGCAGTTGGTGGATTGATTAGCGATATATGGAGTGTTTTGTGTTTTTCTTTTTATGCCATGCAGGTTTTGCCCTTACTAGACGTTTGGGGGGGGGGGGGTAGTGTGGGCGACACACATTGTGGGCTCACATTTCCACAGAGACATGACTGCATGTGTATTGAGGGTGTCACGTCTGAAAGGACAAAGGACTCGAATCTGCAGAAGATAACGAGGAGGTGTGAGATTTGTCTTTTTGTCCCACAGAAGATGCCCCGGAGAGATTTCCGGTTCATCAAGAAATGAGAGACAATGGTGAAGGTTCAAAGGGATGCTTTGTGACTGTATGTTTACTGAAAACACCATGTGACTTGAATTCTGATGCTGGAAACATATAAAAGGGTGATGAGATATGATTCTTCCTCTTTCCTGCTTTGAGAATGCTAGACGATGTGTTCTGTCAATAAAGCTGGTTTACGAACTAAACTCAGCCTCATCATTCGAGCACATCCTCTACACCACCATACATGAATAATGCCTTAATTATACTGTTGCCAAAACCAGGTAAACCCTCTAATAAATGTGAAAACATGAGATCAATAAGCCTATTAAATGCTGATCTTAAAATAATCTGTAAAATTTTAGCAAAATGACTACAAGAAATATTACCAAATATTATTAACCGAGATCAGAATGGCTTTATAATGGGAAGACAAGGCTTCCATAATGTAAGAAGACTATTTAATATTATTATTCCAATAAAGAAGCACCGGATACAGCTCTCCTATCACTGGACACCGAAAAGGCCTTTGATAGGGTCGAATGGCCCTATCTTTTTGAAGTCCTACAAAGGTTTGTATTTGGAAATAATTTCATAAAATGGGTCCAGATAATATACAATAATGCTACAGCAGAAATCCTAACAAACAGTAATATGAGACAGCGAAAGAGTGGACTCACCTTCTAAGCATTGCAGAAGAGATGCCAGATCTGTTAGACTGTCCCGCAGGGCTCCTGATTGGCTATGACTGTGCAAGAGCATTAAAACCAAGGAAGGTCATACCAGGAAACGATTATGATCCATATGCAGTCAAAACAGACTTAGGCTGGACTATTGTGGGTTCCATCAAACCATGGACTGGTCTAATGGAGGTAATAGGAGTCTGCAATCGTGTCTCTGTAAAGGAGTTTCCATCCATCACACCTTCCTCTGTGATCAAAGTCCTGGAACAAGATTTCTTGGACACAAATCCAAGAGAAGGGAAAAATCCCAAGTACAAAGAGGTCCTGGAGGTGATACCAGAAACAGAACATGAAAGTGAGAAGATGTAAATCTGAATTACACTGAGGTTCCAGTGCAGAGTGTACTAGGGATAAAGTGGAATGTGGAAGCTGATATGTTGTCATTCAGTGTTATCCTCAAAGAAAAACCAGCCACAAGAAGAGGAATTCTAGCAACAGCTGCGAGTGTGTATGACCCACTAGGATTTCTCTCTCCTTACATCTTGACAGGCAAACAACTGCTGCAAGACATGTGCAGGCGGGGTGTTGGATGGGATGAACCTGTTTCCCCTCAAATCCAGGCCAAGTGGGAAATATGGTTCCAGGATTTGGAAAATCTTCACAACATTAAAACACCAAGATGCCTCATTCCTGAATACCTCAGCACAATCCAGAAAATTGAGTTGCATCACTTTTCAGATGGTAGCAGCAGTGGTTATGGACAGTGTTCCTACATCAGGATTGTTTCTGATGTGCAAGTTCATTGTGCTCTTGTCATGGGTAAGGCCCGAGTGGCACCCACAAGCGTAGTCACCATCCCACGTCTTGAGCGGACTCCTGCAGCAGTTTCAGCTGGTGTGAGTAACTTTCTCAGAGCAGAGCTCGAGCTGAAGATCGATGAAGAGTTTTTCTGGACAGACTCTCAAGTGGTGCTTGGGTACATCAAGAATGAAGCCCGGCGCTTCCATGTGTTTGTTGCCAATCGCGTCCAGAAAATAAGAAACACTACAGATCCAAAGCAATGGTTCTACATTGAAACCAATCAAAATCCAGCAGACCATGCTTCTAGAGGTATCAAGGTGGCAGAGCTGATTGACTCAAACTGGCTCACTGGGCCTGAGTTTTTATGGGAACGTGAAATTGTCACAGTTCAACATTCACCAGAGCTTCTCGTAGGTGACCCTGAAGTAAAGGTTTTGAAGACAGATGCTGTTGAAAGAGACAACTTTCTTGAAAGGTTTTCAAGATTTTCTGACTGGAATACAGCCATCAATGTTGTAGCAAGGATTAAAAGACTGGCAAAAGAAGACAGGTCAGGTCCAATTAGGGTAGAGGAGAGAAGAGTTGCCTCTCTCACACTCATTCGGGCAGCACAAAAGGAGGCACTTGAAGATGAGCTGAAATGGTTCAGTCGAAAGTCAGCTAAACTACCAAAAACTCGCAAAATGCATCAGCTTGATCCTGTCCTTGTAGATAACCTCCTTAGAGTTGGAGGGAGGTTGAGAAAGTCATCTGCATCCTTTGAGACAAAACATCCAGTAATCCTTCCCAAAGAAGGCATTGTAACACAACTAATTCTTGACTACTGTCACAAGAAAACACAACACTAAGGCCGAGGCCAAACACTAAATGAACTCAGAGCCAATGGATTTTGGATAATAGGTGCTAGCAAGGTAGTGGCTAAGCATATCAAGAGTTGTGTCACTTGCAGAAAGGTGCGTGGACCGACCGAAGAAAAGCGCATGGCTGACTTGCCAGCAGACCGAGTTGACCTTTCCCCTCCTTTCTCATACATTGGACTCGACTATTTTGGCCCCTTCTACACCAAACAAGGTCGGAAGGAATGTAAGCGATATGGCTTGTTGTTTACATGTTTAAGCTCCAGAGCTATTCACATCGAAATGTTGGAAGATCTCACTACCGATGCATTCAAAAATGCCTTAAGATGCTTCATAGCAATCAGAGGACCAGTGAGGCAGATTCGATCTGACCAAGGGACAAATTTTGTCGGGGAAAGGAATGAGTTGGAGAAAAGTCTGTTGGAGTTAGACAAAGAGAGGATTTCTACCTATCTGGCACAAAACCAGTGTGACTTTCAAATGAACATTCCTGAAGCAAGCCATAGAGGAGGCGTTTGGGAACGTCAGATCCATACAGTCAGGAGTGTTGTCCACTTACCATAGATGCCATCAGTGACCCCAAAAGTGTTGAGCCTTTGACTCCTAACCATTTGCTCACAATGAAAACATCTCTGCCACTTCCTCCTCCTGGAAGTTTTATCACAGAAGATTTGTATGCCAGGAAAAGATGGCGGAGAGTGCAATTTCTGACAGAACAATTCTGGAGCAGATGGCGCAAAGAATACCTGACTAACATAAGCCTAAGACAACGGTGGCATGCACCCAAAAGAAATGTGCAAGTTGGAGATGTGGTAATTGTCAAAGAAAGCAACACTCCCAGAAATGAGTGGAAACTAGCCAGAGTAGTTGAGGCGAGTAAAGATGATGATGGTCTAGTACGAAAGGTTCAAGTTCAAGTTGAAACAAGAGATCTAGGGAAAAAAAGTGAACCCTTAAAGCAAGTCTCAGTTCTTGAGAGACCTGTTTAGAAACTAATAGTTCTAGTTGAAAATCAGTCCTAGACTACAAAGGGAGGACATAATAAAACTAAAGTCAGATGATACAGTAATGGCAAAGAAACGCTTAAGTTTAGAAAGTGAATAATATCAATGCTATTAAAGCAACATGTGATTTGAAGGTTTACATTTATTTCAAGGAAAATTACAAGATTTAATTTTGTTTGTTAAAAGTTGAGTGAATGTAAATCTTTGTAATTTTGGGGGCAGTGTAGCTGTCACAGTGAAAAGGTTTATGTATCTTTGGTTCTTTTTCTGAAATAATGTTTGTTTATGGGTGTGTGCGCCAGTGTTGCGGATGTTAGCAGTGTCCTTTTCTCAGCCTTCAGTCCCTCCATATCGCGGCGCATATGCGCTCGTGCTGCCAAGCTCGCGGGTGAGTCAGAGAGCTCGTGAAGGGGGCTCGTGCAGGTGTCTCGCCCCGCCTATCAGTGCCATTGTGTGAGCTAGTGGGGAGAGAGGACGGAGTGTTTTTCCTGCAGCAGCCGGACTGTTAAATGTTCTCCATGTTTGTGAGGAAACAGCGGCGGACCTGGGCATGATATGGTGCAAAAATGGGTGGTAGGCATGCGCTGTTCACATGCCTGATTAGAAGAGTCACACGGCTGTTGGAGGCTGTCCACAATCAGATGCGGAGAGAGGACTTTGGAGAGAGGACTTTGGGAAATTTGTGACATGACTAACAACTCCTAAATTCTAGGCAGAAGGCGCACACGGTATGTGATTATTTTTGTTTATCAGCATTTGTTAAGTGTTATAATTTATTTTGTATTCATGTTTTTTATGTCTGTATTTTTAGTTTTTCATGGTGTTTAAGGGCAAAGATTTGCTGTGACAAAATAAACAAAAAACTTGTCAACATCAGTTGGAGCGTGGTTTTCTGACCTAGAAGAAGACTTTGGGAGTGGTTATACGTGCACAAAATGTATGGAAAGTAAAGGAACCCTATTTCACTGTTTATGGGAATGTAGAAAAATCAGAATGTTTTGGGAAGAGGTGAGGGTAACAATTGAAAAAATAATTTCAAAACAATTCACATTGAACCCTAAACTGTTTTTGTTGGGTCTGTATCCAGAAAAACATAACTTTAATAAGAGTGAAAGAACATTCATAGACCTCAGTTTGCTTAATGCCAAAAAATGTATTGCACTATTGTGGAAAAAGACTCATAGACCAGATGTGACTCAGTGGTTAAGACAGATGTTAACAAACCTTCCACTAGAAAGAATAACATACATACTGAAATTAAAGGAAGGTGTGTTTGAGAATATATGGAGACCTTTCATTGATTATGTAAAGAAATTAAACATAACTTCTGAAGAAGAAGGTGAATGATATGTGTGGACCTTGCAAATTCCAAACTGGTGAATGTATATTATGTATTCTTATGTAATAGATTACCTAGACTAAACAGAGGAGCATTGTTGTTGACTTGTTTTTGTTAATGGCTGTTGTTGTTTTTAGTACATTTTTTTTGTTAGTGTTTTTTTTTAATTTTTAAATTACTTTAGTGTTAGTGTTTGACTGTTTGTGCCATGTTTGTAAAAAAAAGGTTCAATAAAAAATATTGTGGAAAAAAAAAGTGCACGGGGAGCAAAAACGCTAATATGTAGAAACTTGAAATTTTACAGTGTGATCAGAAACTCTCCCCACTACTCAGACCAAAAATCAAGGCACTGCATACATAGGTGGTGCAATAATAAACGCTTTTATGTTTTTGCAAATATCTCCAGAACGGCTTGACCTTGACTAAAACTTCTGTCATCATTCTATTCTCAAGATTCAAGACTTTATTTGTCAATACTACTATACATACAGGACATACAGGAGAACTGAAATCACGTTTCTCTCTCTTCAGTGGTGCACAATATAAAAACTAGAAAAGCACTCGGAGAGCGCAAACCTCCGCCAAGCGCCACAGTTCCCCCATACAGTGTTTAACATCATAAATATTAATCCTACATTACACGGCGAACTGAAGTTTAAAAGGGTGCTTTATTCATCCTCCACGACGCTCGCTCAGCGCTGTGGCAGCGTGCTGGAGTGAGCCATGTGTCTCAAAGTCAGCAACAAACAATGCGAGTGATCAAAAAGAGAGAGAGCAAGAGATATGCAGTCAACTTATATACCCAGCTCAGACAATGCATGCATGGCACATTAGCATCACAGTATACAGCAGGAAAGTATGGCCATTTGCATTAGAGTCACACATATCAGGATTACTGGCCGAAAGAGGGAGGGAGGCGCATCTGCATAACGATCAGTCCATACCTCTCACTGTTTTGATAATTGCTCACGCTGAGCGCTCTGTCAGGCCCATACGCTGTGGGGGTCACACACGAGGTGTTCCTCCACACTGTCAATAATTTTTTTTCCCGTATATTTTTTTTTTTTGGCATACAGAAATGGCAATACACCCGTGTTTGCTAAAATTGGCTGGGTGTTACAATTCACCGCACAACCGTGTACAACCCACAGGCCAATGGGTTATGCAAGCGTTTTCATAGATCACTGAAAGCAGCACTCAGGGCTTCATTGACGGATGCAAATTGGGTAGACAGGCTGCCGTGGGTTTTATATTGGGGTTGCGCGCCGTGCTAAAAGAGGCTCTGGAAGCTTCCCCAGCAGAGCTGGTTTTGGCGCAGCCACTACGGCTGCGCAATAGAACCTGAAAAAAAAAAGAATCCTTTAAAAAATTCCTGGATCCAGATGGTGATCCAGATCACCACCAAAATCTAATCATCTGTAGGATACCACATTTCTGACAATCTGTGAAAATTTCATGAAAATCCGTCCATAACTTTTTGAGTTATCTTGCTAACAAACAGACAGACAATCAAACAGACAAACCAACGCTGATGATCACATAACCTCCTCCTAAGGCTGGAAAAACAACAACAGCAGTCTATGTGTTGCACGGTTGAATAATCCACTCTGTCCACCGTTTGTGGGTTCCTTGCTCCTTTAATGAAGGATTCTTTTCATGCATTACACTTTTCCATGTCTTCTGTGCTGCACTCGTTTTAACACACGTCAACTTCAATTTTTTACTACAACTCCCACAATTCCCTGTGGCAAGGCCCATTGTCCTCAGTGCTCAGTCATAGCCAAATCGCCACCTTGTGGGTAATCGGTTTAACAACATGCATGCCTGACTGCAAACCAACTACAATCTGCAGACACAAACATACAATCAAAAAATGATTTGGTTGGTGGGGGGGGGGGGTATTTTAAGTCCCTCACACTTTCCCCTCCAAAATGTAATGGCGACCCGACATTCTGCAAATTATTCAGTCCATATTATGGAGCTCTTGTAGCCCAAAAGAGGTTCACACTTTAGTAGGAGTTGTGGAGCGTGTAAATAACGATCGGATTTGGCTCAGACAGTTTATTACACATCTCACACAGAAGCATAGACAGAATGAATACTCAGCAGAGACTTTCCTCTTAAAAAGCATGGCATTCTTCTAGAAGTTTCGAACACACAAAAGGTCACACTGCATTCATCCTTCACACACCCCTGTTATCTCCCAGGGAAACTCTGCTCTTTGTTCTTGTCTAAGATGCTATACAATTATGCACTCCCCATGTGTCACCAAACAACCCCCCCCCCCCGAGCATCTTGGATAGAACAATAGAATGACAGTCCATATGCTGTGGTAGAATCATTCAACATCAATCCACATGCTGCTTGGGCTTCAGTCTTCTCCCGTATCTGCTGTAACCAGGATTCACCGCCTCCGCAGCGCTGTCATGCTGGGGGGCTGATGTTTGAGGGGTAAAAGTCTGTCTGTGTGGGTGCTCTGGGGAATCTTTTCTCTGGGAAGCTCCCCGTGGGGGTCTTCCACGTGAAGGGGCCCTCGCCAACAGCACTTGCTCGTCCGCCACCACAAAAGCGGGTTTAGAGTCTGTCTATGCCAATCTTTTCCTTCCTACCCCCATAATCTAGCAAAAAATGCTTGTCCCCTGTTTCCAGCACTCTGAACGGTCCATCATAAGGTGGGCGCAGTGGAGGGCGATGGGCATCATGTCTGACAAAAACGAACTCCGCATTTTTCAAAGTTTTAGGCACAAAAACGCACGGAAAACTGTGGTGAGCAGGGCCCGGCAGCGTGCTTGTGTCTATGCTACGCTGCAACAGCTGAGATGGGGAGCTGCCCAGCGCGGGATTATCTGGAAGAAACTCCCCGGGCAGCCGAAGTGGCTGCGCAAAAACGAGTTCAGCCGGGGAAGCTTCCAGATCCTCTTTAGGCGCAGAACGTAACCCCAATAAAACCCACGGTAGCTTGTCTACCCAATTTACATCCGTCAGTGACGCCCTGAGAGCCGCTTTCAATGACCTATGAAAACGTTCGCATAACCCATTAGCCTGTGGATTGTAGGCGGTTGTGCGGTGAATTGTGACACCCAGGCTGCGGGCCATTGTTGACCAGAGTTCGGAAACAAATTGAGGGCCTCTGTTGGACGTAATATCCGACGGGACTCCAAAACGCGCCACCCATGCTGTTAAAAACGCGCACACCACCTCCTCGGCTGTGGTTGCCGCCAGTGGAACCACTTCCGGCCAGCGCGTGGTGCGGTCCACCATTGTCAGGAGGTGCGTGCACCCCTGTGATGGTGGGAGGGGGCCCACGAGGTCCACGTGAACATGGTCGAACCTCTTAGCTGGGATGCGAAACAGCTCCAAGGGAGCCTTCGTGTGTCTGTGTACTTTGGCTCGTTGGCACGCCATGCAGGCTGCTGCCCACACTTTCACTTGCTTGCAAAGGCTCGGCCACACGAATTTCTCTCCTACCATTTTGACCGACGCGCGCACTCCCGGGTGCGCCAAAGAATGAATCAAGTCAAACACGCAGTGGCGCCACGCAGCCGGGACCACGGGACGCAGGCGCCACGTGGAGACATCGCAGATTGGGGGGGCATGCCGTCTTGCAGCACCCTGCTCTCCAGCCTTAACCCTGTTGGTCCAGACTGGAGCATGTGCACGTCCGCGTCACTAACCTGCTCCGCGGCCATGGCTGCGTAATCTATCCCCACACAGACTGGGGCCGCCATGGCGCGCGACAGGCAGTCTGCCACTACATTCAGTTTACCCGAGACATGCTGAATATCGGTAGTAAACTCTGAGATCGCGGCCAGCTGTCTCTGCTGCCGGCCCGACCATGGTTCTGAAACCTTGGCCATCGCGAATGTTAGCAGCTTGTGGTCAACGAACGCGGTGAAACAGCGCCCTTCCAGCCAGAACTGGAAGTGGCAAATGGCCAGGTGGGAGAGCCAGCAACTCCCTGTCGAATGCGCTGTATTTACGTTCACTGTCGCGCAAAGACCTGCTGAAAAAGGCGAGCGGCTGCCCCGCTCGTGTAAAAAAATAGAAAGGGTTTACACACATTGAAGTAACCCTTATTAATTTGACAATTTCGTGCAATTCATGGGCACAGTATATATATACAGCATGTAAAAGTCTGCTTATCCATAATGTTTATTCAATGAAAATACATGGGGTTGGTGGGGGAATACTTACACGTGCAGTGATGACATGAAGCATCTTGACTTTGAGGTGCCAGATCTTGGGTTCATTCACCCATCCTGCTCTGAAGAACTTGTAGGCATCCTTGGTCTTGTGAGCCTGAAAATTCTCCAGACTGTATGGTGAAGGGTGCACGATCAGGTAAATCATCAAGTCACTGAACTCAAAGTCTGGCAGTGTGACATCCTCAGCTGTGATGGGGGAGAACAACACGCCAGGTGCAGTGTAAGGATCACAGCCTCCTAGAATGGCTATTTTATCCTGATACCGCTTCAATTCGATGCCAGAGAGGTGTTTGGTCTGTTCACTCAGACCTCCTTCACGTTCAGACATGATAAATAGTGATAAACTACCAGCTAACCTGTCCCACACTTCCAGAAGACTCAGAAGTTTGCAACACTCACGATCTTTGTTATGTAAACAAGCCTGGCGGGCGTCGCGCTTGACCGGCAGTATGGCCGCCGGCTGCATCGCTGGGCGCGCGGGTCACGTGACTGAAAAACCTCTATTGCAGATTCAGTCTTCCCAGCCTGGTGCAGGTCTACAAATTTGTTTCTGGTGTCCTTTGACAGCTCTTTGGTCTTGGCCATAGTGGAGTTTGGAGTGTGACTGTTTGAGGTTGTGAACAGGTGTCTTTTATACTGATAACGAGTTCAAACAGGTGCCATTAACACAGGTAACGAGTGGAGGACAGAGGAGCCTCTTAAAGAAGAAATTACAGGTCTGTGAGAGCCAGAAATATTGCTTGTTTGTAGGTGACCAAATACTTATTTTCCACCATAACTTGCAAATAAATTCTTTAAAAATTAGACAACGTGATTTTCTGGATTTTTTTTTTCTCATTTTGTCTCTCATAGTTGAGGTATACCTATGATGAAAATTGGAGACCTCTCTCATCTTTTAAGTGGGAGAACTTGCACAATTGGTGGCTGACTAAATATTTTTTTGCCCCACTGTATCTGCATCTTTTCTGACAGTAAATTACTTACATATAGTGATAACCTTCTATATAATAGACGTGGTAATGCTGACGGGTCACTTCAGTGTCAAAGAGTGTAAAACTATTGGCTGTAGTGAATACTTTTTAGAACACAACCACAATTATAACTTTACACATTTTACCTAACTTGAACATTTTTTAACATTAGCTGAACTCTTGTGTAATCTTTTAACTACATTTACTAATGTGCAAATAATGTTAATTCACTCCTCCGTAAATGCAGGCTGACCTAATGTGTTAGAAGTAAATATCTTTCTTGGTTTTCTTATGAGACACCTTCGAGCCATAATGAACATTTCATGGAAAGACAAGATAACCAACACAGAAGTGTTGGAACAAGCTGGTCTACCATCAGTGGTGGACATGCTAATACAGATGAACCTGAGATGGCTCGGACATGTTAAGAGGATGGACCACCAGTGTCTCCCTCGGCAGTTACTCTATTCACAGTTATGCGAGTGCAAATGCAATCAGGGTAGACCAAGGCTCAGATTTAAAGACACTGTAAAAAGAAACTTGAAGAAGTTGGACATAGACAGGAGTTCCTGGCAGCGGAAGGCTGAGGACAGAGCTGTGTGGAGAAATCTGATCAGACCTAAATGAAACAGTCATTGTCACCCACGACAGACTGCGGCGATGATGATGATGATGAATAATGATGATGATGATGAATAATGATGATGAATGATGATGAATGATGATGAATGATGATGATGAATGATGATGATGATGATGATGATGATGATGATGATGATGTCTTCTTAAAGGATACTTTTTCTGTCTGGTAGGTGACTGGTGAACAGCCTCTTGGTCGCTGTCTTCGGGCTCAGAGGACTCTATTTCAGTCTCCAGTGTCACTAGGTTTTCCTCCTGGGCAGCTGTGTGCCCTTTTTCTTGTGCTCCCTGTGCTCTTCTGTCCTCCCCCACATGTGAACCTTCATCAGCTGTTGTTCTGTTGTCCATGTGGAATTCTGGAGCCTCTGGATTCAAAAGACTCAACTCTTTTGCTGACTTCACCTGCTTGTAGTCCTCTGGTGCCTCTCCAGTCTTCTTCATCTTCTGAGCTGTACTCTTTCCCTTGTTTTTGTCATCTCTTATGGCTGACTGCACTTTTTTCCTTTACTGCTGCAGGTGAATCTGTTGTCTCTACAGGGAGATAATCACATGGCAGTAGAAGATTCCTGTGCCGAACTCTAGTTCTGCCCTTGCCATTTTCTGGTTTCAGTTCATACACCGGACTGTCGCCATACTTACTCTGTGTTATCACGGACACTTGCTCTTCCCAAAATGATCTCAGTTTTCCTGGACCTCCCTTTTCATTCAGATTTCAGACCAGGACCCTGTTTCCCGGGTACAGCTCTGCACCATGGGTCTTTTTATCATACAAAGCTTTACCCCTCATTCTTTCCTTTGAAGCCATCTGGGAAGCTATTTGGTACACTTCTGCCATTTGGGCTCTCCATTTCTCAGTGTATTCATGATGAGATTGGCTCTGATCTCTGGCTGTGAGGTCAAACATGAGGTCAACTGGAAGTCTGGGGTCACGGCCAAAAAAAGAGGAAATGGGGAGCATAACCAGTGGCTTCATTACATGTCATTATAAGCGTGGACCACCTTTGTAAGAGAAGCTTTCCAGTCTGCCTTTGCTGCTTCTGGTAGGTTCTGGAGCATAGCCAGCAATGTCCGATTAAACCTTTCCACCTGGCCGTTTCCCTGGGGGTGGTATGGTGTGGTCCTGGACCCTCTGACTCCACTGTATTCCTCCAGCTTTGCAAAAAGTTTATTGTCAGACTTCTTACCCTGGTCGTGGTGGAGTTTCATGAGGAAGCCAAACTTCAGCATGAAGTCACCAAATAGTTTTTCTGCTGCAGTTTTGGCAGCTTTGTTGCGACCGGGGTAGGCCTGGGCAAACCGGGTAAAATGGTCCATTATAACAAGTATATATTCATACCCTCCCTGACACTTTTCCAGGTGTCCATATTTTAACTGCTGACCAGTATCACTTACTCTTATTCTACACTTTATTGCATGTATAGTTTATTTCTTTTATCTTATCATGTCTAATGTTGCAGCATTGCACCGAGTCAAATTCCTAGTTTGTGTACTACATGAACAATGGCAATAAACCTGATTCTGATTCTGAGGTGTAAGAAATTGATGGAAACCAGTTCAAATGGGGAGGTGGTTACAATGTTGGTGAGGGGAGCTCTTGTGGGCTTATTGGGACGTTTGCTTTTTAAACAGATGCACACATTCGTGATGTAGTGTTCAACATCTTTTTGCATGTGGGGCCAATAAAAGCAGTCTCTGATCAGATTTAAAGTTCTCTCTATTACAAGGTGGCCCATCTCTTCATGTGGTTCTTTAAAAATCAACTTGTGGAACTGAGTAGGCAGGACTAGCTGGAGTCGGCTGGCAGTTTTACGATACAGCAACCCATCTTCAGCAATTTGCAGTTTTGTTTTTTTCCCTTACCAGGGAAGCTACCCTTTTACTGCATCTCTGTTTCCCACTTCTTGGCCACTGTTTTAATCTCATGCACTCAAATATCTTCCCAATGACAGGGTCCTCTCTTTGAGCTTTTCTCAATTCCAGGTTGGGGATTTTTACCACTGGCGATCTCCCCTCACTTTCCTCTTCCATAAGTGCTGTGGAAATTATTACAGGACAAAGCCATGGCATATTTTCTTTAGACAGGGTTATTACAGCCTGGGTCACTGTGTTCACCATTTCACTCTGTGCCACGTTGGTGCATGTTTGCATGTACTCTTCCATATTTAGAGGCATGCGGGAGAGACCATCTGCAGCCTTGTTTGTTTTGCCAGGAGGATACTTTATGGAGAACTGAACGTCAGAGAGTTCAGCTACCGACCTGTGTGTGGTTGCATTCAGTTTTGCTGTGGTTAGCACACATGTGAGAGTATTGTTGTCAGTGTATACTACAAATGGTGGAGAGTAGTAAAGGTAGTCCCTGAACCTCTCACATATAGCCCACTTTAACGCCAGGAATTCTAACTTCCCGGAGTGCAGATGGTAGTTTTTCTCGGGTTTGGTTAGAGTCCTGGATCCATAGGCAATCACAATGAGTCTGCCATTTTGTCTCTGGTAAAGTACTGCCCCGAGCCCCTCTTGGGATTCATTCCATCCATCCCTCCATCCCTCCATCCATCCATCCATCCATCCATCCATCTTCTTCCGCTTAATCCTCTTCGGGTCACGGGGTGTGTGTGTGTGTGTGGGGGGGGGGGGGGGGCTGGAGTCTATCCCAGCATCTATGGGTGAGAGGCAGGGTCCACCCTGAACAGATTGCCAGCCCATTGCAGGGCCAACACAGAGAGACAGACAACCATTCACTCTCACAGTCATACCTAAGGACAATTAAGAATCCCCAGTTTGATGCCAATTAACCTAACTTGAATGTTTTTGGCATGTGGGAGGAAACCGGAGAAATCCCGGAGTAAATCCACGCAGACATGGTGAGAACATGCAAACTCCACACAGACCACTGTTGGTCGGGGGCTGGGGTCAAACCCGGGATCCCCCGGCCAAGGGTGAGTTGCTGTGCTGCTGCAGTGCTAACCACTCCCCCACCGCACTGTCCGGATCATCACAATGCAGGATAAAGGGATGTTCAAAGTCAGGGTAGCCCAACACTGGGGGCAGAGAAAGAAAGTCCAGTAGCTGACACAGTACCTGCTGGTGTTTGAAGTCCAAGTGACTGGATGGCATGATGACAACTGACCTCCCCTATTTTGTTTCCCATGTTTAGGGCCTTGTTTGTTTGTGTTTTCCCCCCGACTGTTTTGTCACAAGAGAGCAGGTCAGAGAGAGGCTTTGCAATGCATGAGAAATTAGGGATACAATTACGATGATAGGAAATGAATCCAAGTAGTTTCCTCACTTCTCCGATAGTGGTGGGTTTTCTGTTTTTTAGTGCTTGAACTGGGGCAATATCTGCAGGATCCATGGTCTTGCCTTCTTTTGTGACCAGCCGCCCTAAAAGTCTGACCTGGTTCTTAAAAACTTCACATTTCCTTGGTGTTAACTTGACCCCATGTCTTTGGTAGCGCTGTAAAACACTTCTTAGGTCTTTGAGGTGGTCCTCAAATGTGCGAGAGTGTACCAGGTTATCATCCAAGTAGGATAAACATACTTCATCTCGCAAACCCACCAAACATTCCTCCATCGACCTCTGGAATTCTGCAGGAGCAGATGACAAACCAAAGGGGATTCTCACCCATTCATACAAACCCCAGGGTATAATAAATGCAGAGAGAGGCCAGCTTGACTCCTCTAAAAAACCCAGGTGATATGCCTTTCCTTGGTCAAGGACAGAAAACCAAGAGCTTCCCTGCAGGCTGTTTAGCATGTCCTGTATGCGTGGTATTGGGTGACCATCAGGAATAGATTTTCTGTTTAGCTCCCGATAATCACAACAGAGGCGGAGACTTCCGTCCTTTTCACACACACACACACACACACACACACACACACACACACACACACACACACACACACACACACAATGGGGCTTGAATAGCAGGATTTTGATTTAGTTATCCAGCCTCTGTTTAACAAGTCTTCCAGGTACTCTCTCACCTCCTGATGAAGTGGTTTGGTCACTGAGGTATATGTACACCTAACTGGTGTGGGGTCACTGAAGCGAATCTTTAGCTGCAGTGAGGGTATGCTTCCTAAATCCTTATCATCATGTGCAAATGCTTTGCACTCCTCTCGCAGTACCTGTTTGACCTGCTACTGCTGGGATGGTGGTAGGTGGTCAAGGGGAACTGGAAGATCCCATGGTTTCTCATTCATTTTCTCTGTTTGGTTACTCCCTTCTTCTTCGTCGATCGCTAAATGGTCACACCAGCTGCCCTGACGAATACTGGCATCCTGCGGAGGTCCCCGAGGTCCCCATGCAGCTTTTGGTTCAGCGATGTGGGGTCAGGCCACGTAGCTCGTTTGAGTACAGTGTGGTCTGGGCAGTCTTGGAGGAGGTGTTTGCTGGTCATTTCGGTGGTACCACATGGGCATCTGTCCAATTGTCCAACTTTAAACTTCTGATGCATGTGAGCATGCATTCTGTTATGTCCAGTTCAGAGTCTGAACAGAACGACTTGGTCAGCCCTGCTCAGACTGTAGTAGTTGTCATCCTTGCAGAAGTTTGGGTGTTGCTGCTGCCACTTTTTGTGATACAGGGCCTTAATAATGGTTTTCTCCTCACTGTAAGAGACCTGCCTGTCTTCCTGGTCTTGCTGCCCACCTTCCTCAGCAAGTCTGTCAGCCATCTCATTTCCATAGACTCCACAGTGGGCAGGAATCCACTGGAGTGATACATTCGCCTGTGTGGCTAGTTGCGACAGAGTGAGGGCAAGTTCATTTAGTTCTTGGCGTCGGGGGTCCTGAAGTGCATCCAAGACAGAGAGAGCATCAGTGGAGATGACGACTCGCTTGTGTGCCTTGTCTTGATGTTCCCTGACGTGGGCCGCTGCTGTTCTCAGGGCCTCTGCCTCAGCCCTGAAGGTGGTAGAGTACTTGCCAGTTGCAATGGGAATGTGGGTCTCCTCGTCAGCGTACCTGATGTACACGCCGCCTCCTCCATTCCTGGTTGCTTCCATGGCAGAGCCGTCTGTGTAGACGTGAGTCCACTGCTCTTCAGGGTAGGCAGACCGAATGAACTCCAGGGTCAGTGACTTCCTCTCTTGGTCTGACTGTGTTCCTTTCTTCCCAATGCCCGATATGTCTGTGCGTATGGCTGGGAATTTCTGTCGGTTCCAGGAGGGAACAGATGTTGTGGGTGGCATTGGTGTGGGCATGTGGTGCAAAAGTTCTGGGTCTCTCCTTCTGAGTGTCCTGCTCTGGTGGATGAAGCTCGATCTCTTAAGTCTCCCTTTTGTTGGCTTGCTCAGTCTGTCCTTCATGGGATGGTTTTCCAGTCTTTTGAATTTGGCGGCCTGGGTCAGTACCTTGACGTTTCTTCTGTCTTCCAGTGGTGCAAGGCCTGTTGTTGTCTCCAGCGCTTTGATAGGGGTACTGCGCATGGCTCCTGTCATTATTCGCATGGCTTGGTTTTGGAGTCTGTCCAGCTTCTCAGTGTTGCTTTTGGCAGATGTTGAGGTTGCCGCCATGCCATACTCCAGAACAGGCCGAATCCTTCCCACATACAGCTTCTTCAGGACACCCTGGTCTGCACCCCAGTCTGTTCCTGACAGTTTCTTCATTAGGGCTATCTGATCTTTGCTCTTGCCTGGTTCTTGTGCAGCTGGTTCTTCCAAGTCAGTCTGCGATCCATGGTGATCCCGAGGTATGTGGGTGCATATTCAGCCCGTAGCTCATGGGAGTTGATCTGCAGTTTCACCTTCTGGGGTTGGGTGGACAGGGTGAAGACGGTGTATGTAGTCTTCCTCTCATTTAAGCTCACAAGCCATGACTTGGTCCATGCCTCTATCAGCCGGAGAGCTTGCTGCAGTCTGTAGTTTGCCATCACGATGTTTTCCTCACTGCACCAGAGGGCTATGTCATCGGCGTAGATGGCACCTCATACGTTCCTTGGCAAACTCTGGATGATGTCATTGATGAATACAAGGAAGAGTGTTGGGGAAAGCACTCCTCCTTGTGGGACTCCTTCCCTCAGTACCTTCTTCTTGCTGGAGTACTGTCTGACCTGGGCTCTGGCTCTTCTGTTGTGCAGGTATTGGGCGATCCACTTGTACATGCGCCCAATGACACCGCACTGGCGCAGTTTCAGCTTGAGGTCGTCTTTCCATACCTTGTCAAACGCCTTTTCTAGGTCAATCCACACAGCGAGGGTGTGCTTCTTTTCTTGGAAGGCATCTTCTATGGCTTGAGAGATGCATGTTATTTGGTCCTCTGTAGACCGGTTCTGCCTGAAAGCTGCTTGCTCTGGGCCGATGTGCTGTTTTTCTTCCAAGTACCACATGAGTCTGGTGTTGATGAGACGCTCTAGCAACTTTCCTATGCAGCTTGTAAGGCTTATGGGGTGATAGCTTTCAGCCTTCAATTTGTCTTTGCCTTTTTTGTGCACTGGAATCATCATGGCTTCTCTCCAGATCTGTGGCACAGGCCCTGATCTCCAACTGTCGTTGAACAGCTGCGGAAGTTTCTTCTTGGTTTTGGGGCCAAGGTTCAGCAACATTTCATTTGTAATCTTATCAGATCCAGGGGCTTTTTTCAGCTTCAGTGTTGACATTGCATCCTCCAGCTCCTTGAGAGTGAAAGGCGAGTTCATCTCTGGTTCTATCTGTGTGTTCTGATGAACTCGCTGGGCTCCTCTGACATCCCTTCTTCTCTCTGGTGGAATCTGAAGGTGGCTCGTCTTCGCATACTGGTTGATGAAATGGTCTGCTGCTTTCTTGCCAATCAGCAGTTCTTGATCTGCCTGTACTGTAATCGGCGAGCTTTTTCTGTTCTCGTTGTTGACGGCTTGAGCCAGTTTCCAAAGCTTGTTGCCATCCTTGTCCAAGTTGAGCCGCTCTGTTTTTTCTTGCCATCTCTTTCGAGCTTCTGTGCTTACTGTGTTTTGCAGTTGCCGCCTTCAGGGCAATGTTGTTTTCTACTGTAGGATCTACTTCTACTTTTTTCCTTGCCTCTGCCACACTGTCTTCCATCTGCTGGAGCTCCTCTGTCCAGTAAGGCCTATAGTTCTTTCTGGCTCCCCGAGGAATAGATTCATTTGCAGCCTTCAGAATAGCATGGTTCAGCACCCTGACTTTCTTGTTGAGGCTGCTTGTGATGGATCTCCGCAGAGTACTGGTCCACCAGTGTTGAGAAGCGCTCCCAGTTGGCCTTCTTGTAATTCCACCTGGGGAATGTTTTAGCTTCTTGTGGGTTCTAGCTGATGTCCAGTCCAATCTTCACAGGTTTATGGTCACTTCCCCCTAGCTGGCCAAGTACCGTTCTTGTTGCCAGCCTAGCCATGTTGTTGGTGGCAAACGCAAGATCGGGCGTGGTGTTACTCAGCCATACCCTGGAGAAAAACGTTGGTGGATCATCAGGATCATTTATTAGCAGAAGACTGTCGTTGACTTGCCAATCTTCCACCTCCTCTCCTCTTCTATCTGCTTCGCTGTATCCCCATGCCTCTGAGTGACTGTTGAAGTCACCGATGACTAAGCATCGGTGGTCTGGGAGTTCCATTTGGTCAAGTGAGACAGCTCGCTCTGGGGGGCAGTACACACTGAAGATTGTGACGCTTTCATTGTGAACCATGATTCGAACTCCATGGTTTTCTGCCTGGTTGTTAGTACTGACGTCAAACTCTTGTGCTGGTATGGCGTTTTTGACAAGAATCGCCACTCCTCCTTTTGTTCTTCCTTTTCTGTCTTTCCTGAAGACCTGGTATCCCCTAACACTGAAGCGTTGGTTTTCCTTCAGGTGGGTCTCCTGTAGGAAGGCGACATCAATGTCTTCTGAGTGGAGTCTTTTGGCAAGGGATATTTTTTTGTTGTAGACTCCTTCTGCATTCCACTGGAGGATGTTGACGTTCCTCTCCTTTGGCGTCTCTTTTCGGCCAGTAGCATTCCTCGTTCCCCGTCCCCTGGTCATGCAGGACGAGGTGAGGTGACCTCCGGTAGCTGAGGGTGGGCCCCTTTGAGGCTGTGGGCCCGGCATGCTTCCTCCCCAGTGGATCCCCAGAGGACGAGCACCATCACGTGCAACATCGGTGTGACTTATCATGAAGTGGACATGCGTGATGCAGAGGTCTGTGGCACCGCAGGGGTCCTGTATCTCCGTCTTCAGCCATGGACATTTGTCGGGGGTCCCTCCCCTAGACCAACTGCCTTCCATGGCTGGGCTGTCGAGAGCTTGGTCCAAACTGTAGAAAGGTTGCCTGCCAAGGCTTTCCGAGACCCTTCTTCCCGTGCAACCGTCTGTCCTCCGCCTTCACAGCCGTTGGGAGTTCGCTCTCCTCTTCCACCTGTTCCGCCGTTGGGACATTTGTTGCTGTAACAAACTTGAGTTTTCCGTGAGTGATTTGTTCCATGCTGCACAACCCCCAATCTGGAGGACCAGGGTGCACTCTTTAGTCTGGCCTCTACCCCACGCGGACCTGTTCGACATCGTTGAACCTTCTGGGAGCACTAGGCTCCCGTCGACATAGCTGCGGGGGTTGCTGAGGCACACAAGCCGCTACACCCCGACAAGGGATGTGCACCACTGGCAGCGGGGTTACTCCCTTGTTCTTGCTTATTAGGAGATGTGGTAACTTGCTGGAAGCTGTGGATGGATGCTTCTGTTGCCGCTACACCTACTGGCCTTGTGGGTGCTGGATACATCATTTTGATCATTTCAGTTTGACCCAACACTGTTTTTGGCAGGAGCTGAAGGTCATGAGCAGTGTTGTTTGTGACTGGTATGGTAAGGCGTGACCAGGACACTCTCTGTAGGCGCACTACACTTTATTTAATCATTAACCCTTTGGGTACTGTGGGTTTGGAATGGGCTCAAAAAGGGCATCATGACCTACGGGAAGTGGGCCTGTTCTCATGCTGCATCTCACAGATTTCATCTGACCTGCTGGGATTGTTACTTCTTCTCTGCTCACTTTTACCAGGCCATACCCAACCCCATCTTTCCCACTTTTTCATTATTCTCACAAACACTTTTTTCTTTTGCAATCAAAGGAAAAGGCTGAACTCACCGGCTCTGTGACAACACTTGGGGGCTATCTGCCACTTTTTAAGACCTGCTCAATTACATTGAAGCCAATGATTGGTTCCTCTGCCACCTCTTCTCCATTAGAACAGGGACTACAAGTTCGAGAGGAGTGATGCTGTTTGAGGGCAAGTTGAATATAACTTTGACCCACCCAGAGAAAGGAATTGGCGTATGGTTCAATGCCCTCCCATCTAAAACACCAGGGCCTAATATCTCTGATAAGTTCCTCACTGTGGTGTGCGGGAGGTTGTACTGTCTCCATTTTTCATTTATAAGGCAGACCTGAGATCCTGTGTCCCACAGAGCTTTTGTTTCAATGTCATCTAAGAGGCAGGTGATCATATATTTCCTTCCAATCAGGTTAAGCAGCTGGGCATTTTGCTTTGGGGAAAGAAGACTGACTGTGACTTTCTCCTGTAACACTCTGTCCTTTGTCTTATCAGGGGTTTTTTGTCTGTGATGGTTGGATATTACCAGGGGTGGATTTGTCTGATTCCCAAATGATCATTTTGCACATCATTTTCAAGTGATGTCGCTGGGAAGGAGGTTACTATATTAACAGTCATTCTTGGCTTTCTACACCCCCTGGACAGATGACCACCCTCTCCACATTTAAAGCAATGGTCACACTGTTCTCCTCGGCCTCTCTCTTGACAGGATCTGCATCCACGTTTTCTGCTCATTCTCTGTGGTGTTGAAGATCTGGGAGACTCATGGATAACATTTTTTATCTCTTTCAGTTCATTTTTTAGCTCTTTGATTACCTCCAGAAGCTCAGATTCTTTGGGAGTTGCTGCTGTTTTGAGATTTCACAGGCTTTCCCTTTGTGATCATGGAGGATGATCGATCTGGGCCCCCAACTACACCCACTACTGCCTCAGGGACCGACTGTGTCTCTGCCCGGAGTTCTCGTACTTTAATGTCTATCATTTGTCTTGAATTTTTGTTGCCTTTCCCATTCAAGACTGGCTGCCTCATTTGTTTTTACAATCAGCATGTCATCTGTAACAGTTGGGTTCTCCAGATAGTTCTTGAGCTGGTATTTTACATTGTCGCTTATCAGTCCAGTACCAATGGCTCTTGGAAACTTCCTCTGGATCAGTTCTGGGCTGTCCTGCTCATCTGTGCCAGGCTCTCTAGATGCAGCAAGGAGCCTCTCTTTTAGCTCTATTGCTTGAAACGGGCAGCATGGTGGTGCAGTGGTTAGCACTGTTGCCTTACAGCTAGAAGGTTCCAGGTTCAAATCCCCAGGCTGGCAGGGGTTGGAACCTTTCTGTGTGGAGTTTGCATGTTCTCCCTGTGCTGCGTGGGTTCACTCTGGGGGCTCCGGTTTCCTCCCACAATCCAAAGACATGCATGTTAGGTTAATTGGTTGTTCTAAATTGTCCCTAGATATCTGTCTCCTATAGGCCCTTAGAATAGAGGGTTAGTAATAGTGAAAGAGCTTTGAGTGGTCTTTGTGACTAGAAAAACGCTATATAAGTGCAGTTAGTTAGTTAGAAACAGGAAATTTTGTGGGTGTGGCACATATGTTGGTTACATATTTCCCACAAATGGTGTTGCTGTATGTTTATTGTGTGCTTCACGTCTCATGGAACAAAAGGGACTGAGACTCTGGGATTCGGCAGAAGAGTGTGAGATTCAGCCTCTGTGTCCGGGAGACGACTGGGGAAGATTTCCGGGCCACAGAGACTAGAGGACAATGGAGTGAGATCAAAGGGGTTACTTTGTGATTGAGATTAAGTACCATGTGACTGTATGTTTGATTAAACACCATGTGACTGCTGTTTCGTGCCCGGGGTATAAAACCCTTGATGTGAGATAAAACTTCCTCTTACTTGCTTTGAGATTTGTTGGAGATGTGATCTGTGAATAAAGCCGAATCTGAGGAACAAACTCAGCCTCATCCTTGAACACATTCTCCACATGGGGATTCATTACTTTCCCAAGTCGTGCTTATTAGTCGATGATACAAATCAGTGGAGCTCTCCTCCTTATAATGTCCCTTCAAAATTGTCCTGAGTTGAAGTAGGGTGAGGTCTTGTTTAATCTCCAACATGCTGCGAAGACTTAAACCCGGACTTATTGCTCTCACCACAACTTCAATAATCTCATCTTCACGGTGGTTTTCCTTCAGTCCCATATCAATTTGGTGAATGAGATTAGAATATGACAGATTGTCTTTCTCACCCCTTTCCCCGATTTGGCCGTTTATTCTGAGCTCCCTGCGGATAGTGACCCCTCCTGCCTGGCCCAGTGATGGCACAGCTGCTGGTGGTGATGACCCTCTTTCAGGCCTCTGACTAGCCATTCTCTGTGTTAGCCAAAACACATCTCTTGGAGCTGAATCAGCTTTAACTGTACCAAGGCCTCGCTTAGCCGATCCTGCATTAGCTCGGGCTCCATGTTACATTTGTCCAAGCCAACTTCTTCCACTTACGTTTTTTTTTTCTTTTTGTGGCAGCAGCACGGTGGGCAGCACGGTGGTGCAGTGGTTAGCACTGTTGCCTTACAGCTAGAAGGTTCCTGGTTCGAATCCCCAGGCTGGCAGGGGTTGGAACCTTTCTGTATGGAGTTTGCATGTTCTCCCTGTGCTGCGTGGGTTTACTCCGGGGGCTCCGGTTTCCTCCCACAATCCAAAGACATGTATGTTAGGTTAATTGGTTGTTCTAAATTGTCCCTAGATATCTGCTTCCTATAGGCCCTTAGAATAGAGGGTTAGTATTAGTGAAAGCGCTTTGAGTGGTCTTTGTGACTAGAAAAGCGCTATATAAGTGCTAGTTAGTTAGTTAGTTAGTTAGTGGCACAGCTTATCCTACTTCTGACACCAGTTTTGTTGCACGGCTGAATAATCCACTCTCTACACCGTTTGTGGGTTCCTTGCTCCTTTAATGAAGGATTCTTTTCATGCATTACACTTTTCCATGTCTTCTGTGCTGTACTCGTTTTTACACAATGTCAACTTCACATTTTTGCTACAACTCCCACAATTCCCTGTGGCAAAGCCCATTGTCCTCAGTGCTCAGTCACAGCCAAAACGCCACCTTGTGGGTAATCGGTGCAACAACATGCATGCCTGACTGCAAACCAACTACAATCTGCAGACACAAACATACAACCAAAAAATGATTTGGTGGGGGGGGGGGGGTCTTATTTTAAGTCCCTCATATATGTACAGTCATGTTACCTGTTGTGCAAATAGCGTCAAAAGATAGACCCAGACGACCCATAGTGCAATGAATATAAACGATAAAACCCAGCAATCCTACAGCCGTGGACAAAATTGTTGGTACCCCTCTGTTAATGAAAGAAAAACCCACAATGGTCACAGAAATAACTTGAATCTGACAAAAGTGGTAATAAATAAAAATTCTATGAAAATTAAACAATGAAAATCAGACAATGCTTTTGAATTGTGGTTCTGTGGCGGTTTGATTTAACCCCCACAACAGGCTAAAGACAATCACCTCACATTCTGGTTGTTTCGGCTACAGTCTGCCGGTTATGCATGTCACTGCTTTGAGTTAATGTATCATCCATGTGTTATCCATGCATTGTGCTCATGCATCCTGTCTGTTCCTTTGATATGCAAATGCCAGATTGACTGCTGTGAAGGTCCTTTGATCTATTGTTTGAGTTGAGTATAAATGCTGTCCCATTCTGTAATTCACTCTCTTAATATTCTCACTGCTCATCTGACTGCAAGATCTGCCTGTTTGCCGGGAGCCGGAGGAGCACCAGCCAGCCCGCTCACACGGGGGCTGGGAGGTGTTCCAATGAAGGCAGTATGATTGAATAAACCAACTTAAAACTCCAACGCTGCCTTCATTTCATCATCCGCCTCACTGGTGACCCCGTGAATGCACACGTTTTGTGCAAACGCAACCTTCTGATCTGAACAGCCACGCTGGCGACCCGAGACTGAAGAAAACGAGCGGACAGCGAACGCAGCACCCGGGCATGAATGCTCCGTCGCAGCGGCCTGACTGGTCTGCCCTCCCTGCTGCCTCAGGGAGGCCTCGATGCAGAGCCCACGGCGGGCGAGCTGCTCTCAGGACATCATCCAAGACCGGGTAAGCGGCAGAGAACATCATGGCGCGCCCTCGCCGAGATCGGCACATCCACGTGGGACCGGCCGCGCAGCTCCTCCACATGAGAGTACATGCGGGCGACTCCCATGGCCGACGGAGCACACGTGGACCTGAACGCACCATGACTAATCTGCAGCCACGGCTCGTCAGAGATGTTTTTCGGCACAGACTGCGCCGATCTCCACCAAGTTTCTGACCCTGGCTTTTCCTCTCCAGCTGGCCCACCCACGCACTGGGGAGTTACGAGGACGGCACACCACGCACGGGACAATAATGGCTCCACTGACCGCCTTCCTTCTGCTGCACACTGGCCCTTCAGGCTTGCTTGTACACCTGAGGCCCGCAGCTTGCTCACTGGATTTTATGGTCTTAGCCACGGCACACAAGGGGAATTCAGCTGTCTGCGGTTCCCGAGGCTTTAGGGTTGCGCCTGCCCTAAAGTCAACACGCCAGTCCCTCTGCTTTTATTTTTTTCTTACCGCCGCTCCTGCTTTTCTTCATGGCCACGAGAGGAGTCAGAGACTAATTTTTTTCTTCTTCTGATCTCCGCATGTTCAGACGGGACATCGCGGAGCAGCAAACACTTTTGGCGCGACTCGAACGATTTTCCCGTGCCCGGTCAGCATTTGCTACCCCCCTCCCCCTCCTCCTGCACAGAGCTTTTCCCTGCTCGCTGCCCAAACTGCAACATCGAGGTCACGGTCCCCTACCGTGCCCTCTGGGGGGAGCAGTGTGGCGGTTTGATTTAACCCCCACAACAGGCTAAAGACAATCACCTCACATTCTGGTTGTTTTGGCTACAGTCTGCCGGTTATGCATGTCACTGCTTTGAGTTAATGTATCATCCATGTGTTATCCATGCATTGTGCTCATGCATCCTGTCTGTTCCTTTGATATGCAAATGCCAGATTGACTGCTGTGAAGGTCCTTTGATCTATTGTTTGAGTTGGGTATAAATGCTGTGCCAAGTTGTGATTCTGCCTCTCACTCTGACTACTGCATCTTGATTTCTGTACTGTGCTGAGACACACACGTGTCTCCTCTTGGAGAGCTGGAGGAATGAAGCGGCAGCCTGCTCAAGCCATGGGCTGCAGCCGAGTTCTGATGAAGGTGGGTGATAATAAAGCTATTTAAAAATCCAACGCTGCCTTTATTCCATCATCCTCTTCAGTTCAACAGAATTACTTTAAGAAACAAACTCACAAAACAGGCCTAGACAAAAATGATGGTACCCCTAGAAAAGATTGAAAATAATGTGACCATAGGGACATGTTCAACCAAGATGTGTCCTCTAATTAACATCACAGGTGTCTACAAACTTGTAATCAGTCAGTCGGCCTATGAAAAGGGTGACAAGTAGTCACTGTGCTGTTTGGTGACATGGTGTGTACCACACTAAACATGGACCAGAGGAAGCAAAGGAGAGAGTTGTCTCAGGAGATTAGAAAGAAAATTATAGACAAGCATGTTAAAGGTAAAGGCTATTAACCTTTTGCCAGTGACGCCCCACGTCACGTGATTTTTGTTGATACCGCCACATTGGACGGCAACTCGGGCGCTGTGTGAGTGCGTTTCAGCATGGCATCCGCTCAGTCAGATGTGCCGGCTTTGTCCGATGTAGCGCAACTACTAGATAAAAAACATCGTGACAGGTACACGGAAAAGATCAGTGTTATCGGCGTGGACCCTTACAACTTGTCGCTTGAAAAATTCACCAGTTTCATAGATTTTTGCCCCAAACCTGACGTACGCTATATGGACATCTACAACTACCTGGTCAACACACCGTCTAGGTACACCGGAGAGTCTCTGAAAGCCTACAAAAGTTTGGACGCTTCTAGTTATTTTGTTGCTGGGCTTAAATGTGCTGATATCCCCAGTCATCACTTCAACGGTCCACTATGTCGTGAAGGCCCTACTGTATAGATTTGTCATGTTTTATAGAATCTATTAAGTGATAAATTATTAAAATTTTATAAAATATTCAATTATTATTATTATTATTAGCAGCATATATAATATCTCAATTAAATTAATTAAAAAATAACTAAATATTTTTATAGATCTATATATTCTGTAAAAGGATTTATAAATATTTGTCGTATCAATAGAATACTGGATAAACAACTCCCAACACTATTAGATATATTACAAATTTTATTGTCCAGTCTATACAAGAAAGACTTATATCCAGATAAAAAGTCATCATACCCACATATTAATTTTAAGAATATTTATCCACTACAGGTACATCACTCCCAGAAGATGTCGGACCCCCCACTGAAACCCTGGGTGATCATCAAGTAAAATGGTGTCATATTGTCTTCACACTTTCTGTTTTGACCAAAAATTAAACGCCAAATCAGTTTAATTGAAAGGCACAACAGAATCATTTACATTTATCAATGCACAACAAACTCCAGAAGACATTTCTACGAGTACACCGGCAGCAAGTGAGCGATCCAGGTTCTCTCTCTGTCTTTTTTTCCTTGCTTGTGTTTTAATGTACCGATGGAAGCTGGCGTTGTTTCTGTCTTTCGTTGGAGTAGACGTGAAGGTGAAGACTGATGGTATGTAATCTGGGGAAAGAGGGTCACTGCTCTTCTCACCTGGAATATGGAGTAGGTAGAATATATAGTTTATGCAGTTTGAGAAGCAATATAACGATTTATCATGTTTATATAATTCTTTTAATCCATGTACATCTATTTATGTGGTACATTGAAGTACAAAGTAATAAACAATGGTGGGAGGTTTAACTGTATCGGTGAATGTGAATTATTGTAAAAATACTCCTTTTTTTGGTAAATTTAATAAATTTTTTATTCATTGCAAAATAAACTCAGCTATATTGATCAACACATTAAATTTCAGACAGGCGCATGCATTCATGATCATTATCTTGTCATCTAGCAGTTGTCTAGTGCTAGGTCACAGATGGTAGGCCTTGGTGGTGCACACAGGGAGGGACATACCCATTTACCAGTGTTTACAATGATATAACATTACATCTATAGACACTGATACATCAGACATACCCGATATAAAATGTTGATTGCATAGCCGCGAGTAAGGCGACATGGACCAATCTTTCCTCTTCAGCGCTGCCACCCACCTCCTGCGCCTGTCTTTGTCAGCTGGGAACCGGTAAAACTTCAAGTTGGATCCCTTTTTCTGGCGATTTGTACACCCAAAGGCACAGCAGTGAAACACCATAGTCTAATCCAATGCCAACATAAAATAAAACAAAGATGTAGGTTGAAATCAGGTAAATATATCGAGATCTGGTACACCGCTGAACAGCTGCTGAATGCGCCATCCACTCGCTTCTGCCGTCCAATATGGCGGCGTAAACAAAAGGATGTGACGTCACAGCAAATGGTCAATAAGACCATCTCCAAGCAGCTTGATGTTCCTGTGACTACAGTTGCACATATTATTCAGAAATTTAAGATCCACGGGACTGTAGTCAACCTCCCTGGACGTGGCCGCAGGAGGAGACGGATAATATGAATGGTAACAAAAGAGCCCAGAACAACCTCTAAACACATTCATGGTGAACTCCAAGGTCAAGGTACATCAGTGTCAGATCAAACCATCCTGCAGCTGAACGCTCTGAAGACAGCGGAGATGATTGTGGACTTCAGGAAAGTCACAACCCCCCTGCCCCCCCTCACCATCACAGGCTCTCCCATCACCATTGCAGATTCCTTCCGCTTCTTGGGCACCACCATCACCCGGGACCTCAAATGGGAGCCAACCATCAGCTCCCTCATCAAAAAGACCCAGCAGAGGATGTTCTTTCTGCGGCAGCTGAGGAAGCTCAAGCTACCCACCAAGATGTTAGTGCAGTTCTACACGGCCATCATCGAGTCCATCCTCACCTCCTCCATAACCGTGTGGTACGCAGGAGCCACTGCCAGGGACAGACTAAGGCTGCAGCACGTCGTGCGCACTGCTGAGAAGGTGATCGGCTGCAAGCTCCCATCTCTCCAGGACCCGGAGGCGTGCAGGCCGGATCATAGCCGATCCTTCACACCCTGGTCACGTACTGTTTGCCCCCCTCCCCTCAGGTAGAAGACTTCGGTCCATTCAGACTAAAACCTCCCTGCACATGAACAGCTTCTTCCCCTCTGCCATCAGACTGCTGAACATTAAGTGACTTATTGACTCTCGTGCACTATGTACAGCAGCTCAACCAGACTCATGTCATTCTAACTAACTAACTAACTAACCTGCACTTATATAGTGCTTTTCTAGTCACAAAGACCACTCAAAGCACTTTCGCCAATACTAACCCTCTACTCTAAGGGCCTATAGGAAACAGATATCTAGGGACAATTTAGAACAGCCAATTAACCTAACATGCATGTCTTTGGATTGTGGGAGGAAACCGGAGCCCCCGGAGTAAACCCACGATTCTGATTCTGATTCATCACTGTTTTTCTGTTGCATTATCGACTGCACTATGTGGTAGTCCACATTATCTGCTACTTGCTAATTTATTTAAAACTGCTTTGACTAGTATTACTCATTATTATTATTATTATTATTATTACTTATTATTCTACACTTATTGCATGTTTTTAGTTTTTTAGTTTATCTCTTTATCTTATCATGTTTTTAATGTTGCAGCATTGCACAGAGACAAATTCCTAGTTTGTGTACTACATGAACAATGGCAATAAATCTGATTCTGATTCTGATTCTGATCCGTCATTGTTTGAGCCAAAGTGGACTTCATGGGAGACGACCAAGGAGGACACCACTGTTGAAAACAAATCATAAAAAAGCCAGACTGGAATTTGCCAAACTGCATGTTGACAAGCCACAAAGCTTCTGGGAGAATGTCCTATGGACAGACGAGACAAAACTGGAACTTTTTGGCAAGGCACATCAGCTCTATGTTCACAGACACAAAAATGAAGCATACCAAGAAAAGAACACTGTCCCTACTGTGAAACATGGAGGAGGTTCTGTTATGTTCTGGGGCTGCTTTGCTGCATCTGGCACAGGGTGTTTTGAATCTGTACAGGGTACAATGAAATCTCAAGACTATCAAGGTATCCTAGAGAGAAATGTGCTGTCCAGTGTCAGACAGCTTGGTCTCAGTCGCAGGTCATGGGTCTTGCAACAGGATAATGGCCCAAAACACACAGCTAAAAACACCGAAGAAGGGCTAAGAGCGAAACACTGGACTATTCTAAAGTGGCCTTCTATGAGCCCTGATCTAAATCCTATTGAATATCTGTGGAAGGAGCTGGAACATGCCGTCTGGAGAAGGCACCCTTCAAACCTGAGACAACTGGAGCACAGTTTGCTCATGAGGAGTGGGCCAAAATAGCTGCTGAGAGGTGCAGAAGTCTCATTGACAGTTACAGAAATCGTTTGATTGCAGTGATTGCCTCAAAAGGTTGTGCAACAAAATATTAAGTTAAGGGTACCATCATTTTTGTCCAGGCCTGTTTCATGAGTTTGTTTTTTAAAATAATTCTGTTGAACCACAATTCAAAAGCATTATCTGATTTCCATTGGTTAATTTTCATAGAATTTTTATTTAGTACCATTTTTGTCAGATTCAAGTTATTTCTGTGACCATTGTGGGTTTTTCTTTCATTAACAGAGGGGTACAAAGAATTTTGTCCATGTGTGTATATTCAGAAAAATAGAGCAGTAATATTCATAGTTCCATGCTCAATATGCTCAATGCAGTAGTGTAGGTGCAGACAGTGACAGATATGACTGCACACGATCAGTACTGCAATGACAGACAGCAGCAGATATGGCATTTGTGCAAATGGTTGCAGTAAGGTGCAGAGACATACAGCAGCAGATGTATTATTGTTGGTGTGCCAGTCTTTCTGTGCCAGCAGCTGAGGTAGTTGTTGTGCGGGTGAGTGTGTTACGGTCCGGGGTGGGGGGGATGGACAGAGTTCAGGATCCTGATGGCCTGATGAACAAAGCTATTTAGCAGTCTTGTGGTGTCACGACTCGCCGCTCATCATCTGCCTCAGCTGCGCGCACACCTGCGCCTCGTCAGCCGCGGGCTATTTAGCCCACTCAGCCCTGTGCAGCGGTCTGGAGTCGTCTGTTCGCATCGGCTTATCTTCGCAGCTGGATTGTCTCCTAACGTCAGCTAGTCTACGCTTCAACGTAAGCATTCCTTCCTTACCTTTTCCAAGTCTTCTCCCTGTGCACAGGTGGATTCCCTGGCGGCGGATACCCCGTCATCGCCACCCAATCCTCACCATCGTCACAGGCTCTGCAGGACGCTGTCTTCCGGGCTTCTCCCTTGGCCAACGCCAGCCACCTGCCACCCACAAGTAAGCAGCACACAGCTCATTATTCCTGTTCAGGTGTGGTGCCCTTTACCCCTGTCCTCTGCTCTCTCCATAGGGTTGTCCGGCTGCACGGCGCACTGCTCTGCTTCCTGTGCATCAGCGTTCACCCTCGTCACATATACATATCTCACACATCCATCCAGACACACCTGCTTGTTGAATAAAGCTGTTAAATCTATCCTGAGCCTGCGTGCGTGTTTCCTGAGCTGGACATTATGTCAGTACGGCTCCAGCAGAGCGGCTCAGCAGACAGCAGGCTCGCACGCCGTCTTTCCACCCTCGAGGCTCGGGTGGATTTAATAGCCCACCAACAGCAGGTGATATTGAACCAATTGGCAAACATCACTCACCGGTTAGACCGCTTGGACCCCCAGCAGGCATTCCCCTCGGCTCGTCAGGGAGGGGTAGCTCCTGCCGCTCCGGTGGCCGGCCAGTCTGCCACGGGAACGCCAACCCGACTCACACCTATCCCAACCCCCGCCCGCTTCAACGGGAAGCTCGGCGGAGCGCGGGGGTTCATCATGCAGTGTGAGTCGGTGTTTCTGCGCGTTCCCAGGGATTTTCCCTTGGACCACAGCCGAATTGGCTATATTGGTAATCTTCTGGAGGGGCGAGCATTAACTTGGGCTTACGCCGTAATGGCGAAGCCCAGTCACGCAAACCTCTCCTACAGCCAGTTCGTGCAGAGTTTTCTCGAGGTGTTCGACCATTCCCGGCGTGATAGCGTCCTCACTGACCGTCTCCTTGGGCTACAACAGGGAAGCCGGTCAGCGGCGGACTACACTATCGACTTCCGGGTCGCAGCGGAGGAGGTAGGCTGGGGTGAGGCGTCACTCTGTGGCATCTTCCTCCGCAGCCTCAACTCTGGTCTGAGGGATGAGCTGGCTGGTCGAGACCTTCCGGAGACGCTCTCGGAGCTAATCTCCGTAACTATTAGTTTGGATAACAGGCTGCGTGAACGGTCCACCAAGCAGAAGTTAATCGGCCGCTCGCGTGGAGGCTCTGTCCGCACGCCTCAAGCCCGCCCCCTGGTGTTACCTCCTCCGGAGTCTTCCGAGGAATCGGAGGCGATGGTGGTTGGTCGGTCAAGGCTCCCCCTAGCGGAGAAACAGCGCCGCCGGGAGTTGGGCCTCTGCATGTATTGCGGAGGTAATCAACATACAGTGGAGCATTGCCCGGAGAAGCCAAACGGGGAGGTCCGCGAGTCACTGTAGGGGGCCTCGCGGACTCTAACCGGTCAAATCCCCTCACTAGTCTATCACTGCCCATTCGTTTTTGTCACAATGCCACGGGGCACCTCACACACGCACTGGTGGACTCAGGAGCAGAGCAGAGCTTTATTTCAAAGAGCCTGGCAACTCAATTGGGCATCCCCTGCCACCCTCTGGCCGCTCCTCTCAGCCTGGTCACCCTCTCCCGTGCGCCCCTTGGACAAGTGACTCATCGCACCCAGCCGGTCCCTGTTATTATCTCAGGTAACCACCGGGAGGATCTCACCCTGTACGTTCTGTCCTCCTCTGTGTCGCCTGTCATCCTAGGGTACCCCTGGTTGCGTCTACACAACCCTGTGCTGGATTGGCAGATAGGAAGAATCGCCGCCTGGAGTTCCTTCTGTATGGGTACCTGCCTACAGTCCGCAGCCTGCGCCCCGTCCTCTCCCCCTCCGGCCAAGGACGCCGCACCTCCGGATCTCTCTCTGGTGCCCTCGGAGTTCCATGACCTGGGTCTCGTATTTATTAAGTCCAGGGCAATGTCTCTTCCTCCTCACCGGCCCTACGACTGCGCCATCAACATCCGCCCGGGGGCGCCCCTGCCATCCGGACACCTCTACAGCCTGTCAGCGCCGGAGCGAGAGACAATGGATAGTTACATCAAGGAGTCACTCAACGCGGGACTCATCCGTCCCTCCTCGTCTCCGCTCGGCGCAGGGTTCTTCTTCGTGTCTAAGAAGGATGGGTCACTCCGCCCCTGTATCGATTTTCGGGCCCTGAATGACATCACGGAGAAGGACCGTTACACCCTGCCTTTAATGGACACTGCCTTCCACTCCCTCCAGGGGACGACCTGGTTCACCAAGTTGGATCTCCGCAGCGCATACCATCTCGTCCGGATCCGCGAGGGGGATGAGTGGAAGACGGCCTTTCGAAAGCCTAGTGGTCACTTCGAGTATCTGGTGATGCTGTTTGGACTGACCAACGCCCCCGCTGTATTTCAACGCCTAATCAACGACGTCCTGCGTGATTTCCTTGGCCTCTTCGTGTTCGTGTACCTGGATGACATCCTCATCTTCTCCAGGTCACAGGAGGAACACCAGGTTCACGTGAGGCGGGTCTTACAATGGCTGCTGGAAAACAGGCTGTACGTCAAGGCCAAAAAATGTGAGTTTTACGCCAAGACCACCTCCTTTTTAGGATTCGTAATCTCACACAACCAGGTCCTGCCTGACCCCGCGAAGGTCAAAGCGGTGGTTGAGTGGCCCACGCCGACCTCCAGGAAGCAGGTCCAACAGTTTATTGGGTTTGCCAACTTCTACCGCTGTTTTGTGCCCAATTTCGGTGCCATCATTGCCCCGTTGACCCATCTCACTTCCCCCAAGAACCCCTTCCGGTGGACCGAAGAAGTCGCAGCAGCGTTCCAGGCGTTGAAGACGGAGGTTGACCTCACGCTGCAGTGTTTGGTGGAAGTGGACGTGTCTGATACGGGAGTGGGGGCGGTGCTATCCCAGCGATCACCCACCGATGGGGTAAAGCAACCCTGCGCCTTCTTCTCACGGCGTCTGTCTCCGGCCGAGCGGAACTACGACGTCGGGGACAGGGAGCTTCTCGCCATCAAGCTCGCCCTGCAGGAGTGGCGCCACTGGCTGGAGGGGGCTGCGTTGCCGTACGTGGTGCTGACGGACCACAAGAACCTGGAATATCTTAGATCTGCCAGACGTCTGAATGCCTGCCAGGCACGCTGGTCTTTGCTCTTTGCCCGGTTCCGCTTCACCATCACCTACCGCCCTGGTTCTAAGAACGGCCTGCCCGATGCCCTGTCCAGGCAGTTTGCCCCCGAGACGTCAGAGGAGCCGGGTCATACCATTCTGCCCAGCTCATGTGTGGTAGGGGCGATTTCCTGGTCCATCAGGGACAAGATCCGGAGGGCACAGGAGACCGAACCGGACCCTGGCGGCGGACCGGAGGGAAAGCTGTTTGTTCCATCTACTGTCCGGAGGGAGATCATCCATTGGGTTCACACCTCCAAACTCGCCTGTCACCCTGGTGTTTCCCGGCTAGTGGATCTCCTCCAGCGTTCCTT
Source organism: Pholidichthys leucotaenia (assembly GCA_020510985.1). NCBI lineage: Eukaryota > Metazoa > Chordata > Actinopteri > Cichliformes > Pholidichthyidae > Pholidichthys > Pholidichthys leucotaenia. The sequence goes on from CM035850.1 coordinate 168,953,740, forward strand.
CTGGTGGCCAGGTCTTCAGAGGGACGCCACCAACTACGTCCGGGCGTGCCCTGTGTGTGCCACCGGCAAGTCAGGAAATTCTCCCCCCGCGGGCCTGCTCCAGCCCCTGCCGATCCCCAGCAGGCCCTGGTCCCACATAGCCCTCGACTTCGTCACCGGTCTCCCGACCTCCAACATCTATGACACTGTGCTGACCATCGTGGATCATTTCTCCAAGGCTGCCCACTTTGTGCCACTTTGGGGCCTCCCAACGGCACGGGAGACAGCGGACCTTCTGGTTCAACACGTGGTCAGGCTGCACGGGATACCGGTGGATGTCGTCTCTGATCAGGGTCCCCAGTTTGTCTCAGAGGTATGGAAGTGTTTCTGCAACGCTTTGGGGGCCACAGTAAGCCTCTCCTCCGGCCACCACCCGCAATCCAATGGGCAGTGCGAACGGGCCAACCAGGAGCTGGAAGCTGCCCTACGCTGCGTCACTTCCTCCAACCCGTCTTCCTGGAGCACGCACCTGGCCTGGGTAGAGTACGCCCACAACACGGCACAGTCTTCTGCCACAGGGATGTCCCCCTTCAAGGCGTCCTTGGGATATGACCCACCATTGTTCCCGGAGCAGAAGGGTGAGCTGGCCGTTCCATCCATCCAGGCGCACCTGAGACGTTGTCGGAGTCTGTGGACCAAGGCGCGCGATGCGCTTTTACGCATGGCGACGCGCAACAGCACCACGGCGAATCGCCACAGGAGACCGGCCCCTGCCTATCAGGTGGGCCAACGAGTCTGGTTGGCCTCTCAGGACATTCACCTCAAGGCTGAGAAGAGGAAGTTGGCCCCACGCTTCATTGGTCCCTTCACCATTTTGAAAATTATTAACCCGGTGGCTGTGCGTCTGGCCCTCCCCCCCTCCCTCCGCATATGTCCCACCTTCCACGTGTCCAAAATCAAGCCCGTGGTCTCCGATCCCCTCTGTCTCCCGCCCGCGGATCCGCCCGTGCCTTTGATGATCGACGGCCACCCGGCCTGGAGAGTCGCTTCCATCATGGACTCCCGGCGCCGAGGCCGTGGGCTGCAGTACTTGGTGGACTGGGAGGGATTCGGCCCTGAGTGGAGGTCCTGGGTGCGCTCTTCCTTGGTGTTGGACAGGAGTCTCATCACGGAGTTCCACCGGGCGCATCCGGACAAACCAGCGCCAGGAGGCGCTGCTGGGGGGGGGGGGGGGGGGGAGTACTGTCACGACTCACCGCTCATCATCTGCCTCAGCTGCGCGCACACCTGCACCTCATCAGCCGCGGGCTATTTAGCCCACTCAGCCCTGTGCAGCGGTCTGGAGCCGTCTGTTCACATCAGCTTATCTTCGCAGCTGGATCGTCTCCTAACATCAGCTAGTCTACGCTTCAACGTAAGCATTCCTTCCTTACCTTTTCCAAGTCTTCTCCCTGTGCACAGGTGGATTCCCTGGCGGCGGATACCCCGTCATCGCCACCCAATCCTCACCATCGTCACAGGCTCTGCAGGATGCTGTCTTCCGGGCTTCTCCCTTAGCCAACGCCAGCCACCTGCCACCCACAAGTAAGCAGCACACAGCTCATTATTCCTGTTCAGGTGTGGTGCCCTTTACCCCTGTCCTCTGCTCTCTCCATAGGGTTGTCCGGCTGCACGGCGCACTGCTCTGCTTCCTGTGCATCAGCGTTCACCCTCATCACAAATACATATCTCACACATCCATCCAGACACACCTGCTTGTTGAATAAAGCTGTTAAATCTATCCTGAGCCTGCATGCGTGTTTCCTGAGCCGGACATTATGTCATGTGGAGCAGGCCTGGAGGTTCTGATACCTTTTCCCCAAGGGCAGGAGGCTGAAGAGGGAGTGTGAGGAGTGTGAGATGTCTTCTACAATGTTGATGGCTCTGCAGGTGAGGCGAGTGAGGTAGTTGTCCGAGAGCATGGGCAGAGGGGCACCCATGAGCTTGCTGGCTGCTTTCACTGTATGTTGTAGTGTCTTCCGGCAGGAGGCGGTGCAGCTTCCATACCACACTGTGATGCAGCTGGTGAGGATGCTCTCAATGGTGCCTGGTAGAATGAGTACATGATGTGGGGGGGGGACTTGTGCTCTCCTCAGTTTGCAGAGAAAATGGAGGCGACTTCTTGGTCAGTGATGTGGTGTTGTTGGACCAGGAGAGGTCCTCAGAGATATCCATCCCCAGGAACTTGGCGCTGCTCAGTGCTTACCCTCTCCACAGCTGCTCCATCGATGATCGGCAGGGGATGCTGTGTGTGTGTCCCCTCCTTAAGTCGACCACAATCTCCTTTGTCTTTCCCATGTTCAGGATGAGATTATTGTCTTTATACCACTGGACCAGTTGGCTCACCTCATTTCTGTAGTTGGCCTCCTTGTTGTTGGTGATGAGGCCCACCACCGTAAACCGTCCACAAACTTGATGATGTGGTTGGTGCTGTAGGCTGGTACACAGTCATGGGTCAGCAAGGTGAAGAGCAGTGGGCTGAGAACACACCCTTGTGGGGCCCCTGTGCTCAATGTGATGGTCTTGGATGCTTTGCTGCCAACCCACACATTCTATGGCTTCCCTGTGACAAAGTCCAGCACCCAGTTACAGCAAGAGGTTTTGAGACCCAAGTGTCTGAGTTTTTGTATTGGGTGCTGGGGATAATTGTGTTGAATGCTG
>CM035850.1:169556618-169781192 GCA_020510985.1 Pholidichthys leucotaenia
AACTGGAAGTGGCGGATGGACAAATGAAGCGCCAGCAGCTCTCTGTCAAAAGTGCTGTATTTGCGTTCAGTTGGGTTTAGCGATTTGCTAAAGAATGCTAAAGGTTGCCAGACCCTGCTGACAAGTTGTTCTACAACTGCCCCTATGGCCAGGTCTGAAGCATCTGTGGTTAGTGCAATGCGGGCCGCGGGATCTGGGTGGACTAACATTGTGGCGTTAGCTAGGGCATTTTTTACTTCCGCAAAAGCGCGTTCGCGCTCCGGGGTCCATTCGACCGCGTTGGAAGCTTTCTTTTTTTTAAGCGCGTCATATAGGGGCTGCATGAGCTGAGCTGCGTGGGGGAGGAAGCGGTTGTAAAAATTAACCATCCCCAAAAATTCCTGTAGCGATTTGACCGTTTGGGGCCGTGGAAAACCTACTATCGCATGAACTTTGTCTGGAAGCGGAACTGCCCCCTTCAGGGAGACTTTATGTCCCAAAAAATCAATTTGCGATACGCCGAATGTGCATTTGGCTGGATTGATTATTAGTCCATGCTCTTCCAGCCTCTGAAAAACGGTAGTGAGGTGCTGCTCATGCTCTTCCTCGGACGGGCTGGCTACCAGCATGTCGTCGAGGTAGACGAAAACAAAGGGGAGGTCGCGTAGGACTGCGTCCATCATACGTTGAAAAGTTTGGGCAGCGCCTTTGAGGCCGAAAGGCATTCGCAGGAATTCAAAAAGGCCAAAAGGGGTTATAACCACTGTTTTAGGAATGTCTTCAGCTCGGACTGGGACTTGGTGATAACCGCGGACTACGTCTATCTTTGAAAAAATGCGCGCACCCGCTAGATGCAGTGAAAAGTCCTGAATGTGAGGGATGGGGTAGCGGTCATGCGCTGTAGCGTTGTTTAATCTACGGTAATCCCCGCATGGTCTCCAAGAACCGTCGGATTTCGGAACCATGTGAAGTGGTGAAGCCCAGGGGCTCTTCGAACGTCTAACAATGCCCAATTTTTCGAGAGTTGTAAACTCGTCCCGTGCTATGTTGAGCTTGGTCGCATCTAAACGGCGAGCTTTGGCAAAAACGGGAGGTCCCGTTGTCGGAATGAAGTGTTTAACCCCGTGTTTGGCTACAGTGGCTGAGAATTTGGGGGTTGTGAGTGCTGGAAATTGGGTGAGGAGTTGCTCAAACTTACCTCCTGCCGTGGTGACGCTGGCCTGCACAGGTGGTGGAGAAACTCGAGCTGAGCATGGAATAGAAGCAAAAGATAGTGCATTAACCAGGCGCCTATTTGCTAGATCCACTAATAACCCGTGTGCACACAGAAAATCTGTGCCTAACAAGTTAAAACTCACCGCCGCTACAACAAATGTCCATCTGTAGCTGTGGCCGTGAATGAGGAGGTGCAGGCTCTTTTCCCCGAACGTGTCGATGTCAGAACCGTTGGCTGCCACAGCTCCGTTGCCCCGGGTGCCCATGGCTCGATCTGCGTGGGAGGGCATGACGAAACTCAGCTGAGCTCCCGTGTCGATGAGGAACTGCTTGCCTGTGTGTCCATCCGTCACGTATAACAGCTTATTTTTCTCGCCGAGAACCGCTGCTGTTAACGGCCCTTGGCTTTGGTGTTTTCCCGACATCGTGAACTTGGAGGGGGGAACGCATTTGTGGGCTTTCTCGGCGAAGTGGTGGTGATAATAACAGACGTCGATCTGTTTGTTACGCTTGGGCCGCGCCGCTGTCACCGTGGGCTGGGTCTGCTCCGTGGGTTGTGGCTCTCCCTGGCTCGGGGCATCAGTTTTGAGGTCCGCGGATGCCGCTGTAGGTGTCCGCTCCTTGCAGGCGTTGACGAGCCGATAAGCCTCGCTGGCCAGTGTGCGGAAGTCTTGGTGGGTGTTGCACTTCGTATTGGCGAGTGTCCCTCTCATGTGCGGTGGAAGCGTGCTGAGGAAAATAAACTGGAAAAGGAAATTGTCGTTGTCCTCCTCCTTAAGCTGCAGCAAATCCTCCATGAAGGCCTTCGGATTGCCCCCTCTGTGGCTGTAGACCGCCAGGATCCTCTCGGCTCTTTCCTCCGCTGGTGGGACATAGTTCGCCACGATGGTCGCCTTGAGCGTCTCATACTTGTCTCGGGCCGGTGGTTGCCGGATCAAGCTCCGCACACACTTCGAAGTGGCGGAGTCGAGTTTGGAGACGATATGGTAGAATTTTGTATCGTCTGCTGTGATGCCCGCCAGTATGAACTGGGCTTCAGCTTGTAGAAACCAAGAGGCGGGGTCTTCTCGCCAGAAGTCTGGCAGCTGGACAGCGACGGCGTTCGTGCACACCATCACTGTTGTGCCCGCCGGGTGAGAGTGCCTTGCCTCGGCTCTCACGGCGGTGCTGGAGCTCGGTTGAGCCCTCTCAATTCCTTCTGCCGGAGGGGACAGCTGTCTGTCTGTTCCCTCGTCTGCGTCGTTGCTGGCGTATGTCAGAGTCGCCACGGATGAGTCGCTTGAAGAACGCCTCCGGTCCATACTCGCGTCAAGGTCACCAGTGTAGAGGAGCTGGAAATGATGAGGCGATTTTGTATTAAAAACAGAGTCTTTAATGAACAGCTCTCCTATCTTGTCTCATCTGGTGCAGAGCTTGGCAGAAGGCAAAGAGAAAGATTTCTGCCCAGCTCGCTGGTTAAATACAGGCACACATCAAAGACATGCAAAACACAAGCCGACATCCCCCGTTATCTTAATCCCCCCATTGTCCTGTTAACTCCTCCCTTTGTCTTGGGAGGTGATGGGAAAACCTCTCCTCGCCTTAGGGGGTGAAGGTGTCAAGTCTGTCGCCGCCGCGTCCTGTGACGTCATTGGTCTTCACACGGCGGTGAGATTCCTTTGTCCTTTCGGAGGTGTGAAGTTCCTTTGCATATGTTGTCCCAAACATTTCCACATGCTCTAACATATGCAGGTATGGAATATATGAGTAATATATGTATACCACACATACATACTTTATTTCGAACAAAAAAGTATAACAAAAACAAAACAAATGACAAATGCAATAAAGTAACAGTATACAGTGCTCGAAAGGGAGAAGGAAGAAGTGAACACTTATTAATTCCAACTCCTCTTTTCCATAAATACACTCATGTGAATTATATACAAATTACCACATTTAAGACCCCAAGTAAACAATTAACTGTATTTTGTAAATATCAACATTAATACCCATCCATCCTAGCATACATTGATGTCCATACATCAAAACCAGCCTCAAACAACACAGATATACACAGTACTGTCCCACCCACCATTCCATAGTGTCCCATAGTGCCCCAGAGTGAGCATAGTGAATCGTACATATAAATACTACCCTTCTAACATATATCCTTTCAGCAAATAATGTTTATACCTCTTTTTGAACTGATTTCTGTTTGTACATAGTTTCAGTTCCAGCACCAGACTGTTCCACAAATCCACCCCACAGACAGATATGCACATACTTTTCTTGGTTGTTCGTATCTTGGGTTTTGTAAAGTTTAAGTCTCCTCTCAAATTATAATCATTGTTTCTTTTTTTTAAATATTTTTTGTATATTAGTTGGGAGTTGATTATTAATTGCCCTGTACATTACTTGTGCTGTCTTAAATTTAACTAAATCAATGAACTTTATGACATGTGGCTTTAAAAACAACGAATTGGTATGGTCTCTATATCCTACATTATTTATTATCCATATAGCTCTTTTTTGTAATGTGCATATTGACTGTAGGTTGGTCTTGTAGGTGTTTCCCCAGACTTCTACACAGTAGTTAAGATAAGGTAGAAACAGTGAATTGCACAGTAAGACCAATGATTTATAGTCCAAGATGTGTCTTGTCTTCCCCAGTATCCCTATGCATTTTGCCAACTTGGCCCGGATCAGAATCAGAATCAGAATCAGAATCAGGTTTATTGCCATTGTTCATGTAGTACACAAACTAGGAATTTGTCTCGGTACAATGCTGCAACATTAAACATGATAAGATAAGAGAAATAAACTATACATGTAATAAAGTGTAGGATAAGATTAAGTGATACTGGTCAACAGTTAAAATATATATTAGCCAGCAGCAGATACTGTGGAGAACTATATAGTGCAGTCGGTAATGCAGGAAGAAAACAGTGATGATTGACATGAGTCTGGTTGAGCTGCTGTACATGGTGCACGAGAGTCACTTAGTGTTCAGCAGTCTAATGGCAGAGGGGAAGAAGCTGTTCATGTGACGGGAGGTTTTAGTCTGGATGGACCGAAGTCTTCTACCAGAGGGGAGGGGGGCAAACAGTACATGACCAGGGTGTGAGGGATCGGCTATGATCCGGCCAGCACGCCTCCGGGTCCTGGAGATGTACAGATCCTGGAGAGATGGGAGCTTGCAGCCGATCACCTTCTCAGCAGTGCGCACGACGCGCTGCAGCCTTAGTCTGTCCCTGGCAGTGGCTCCTGCGTACCACACGGTTATGGAGGTGGTGAGGATGGACTCGATGATGGCTGTGTAGAACTGCACTAACATCTTGGTGGGTAGCTTGAGCTTCCTCAGCTGCCGCAGGAAGAACATCCTCTGCTGGGCTTTTTTGATGAGTGAGCTGATGGTCAGCTCCCATTTGAGGTCCCTGGTGATGGTAGTGCCTAGGAAGCGGAAGGAATCAGCAGTGGTGATGGGAGAGCCTGAGAGGGTGAGGGGGGGCAGACTGATGTCACGGATGTGACTGATGTGAGGTTTCCAGCAGATTTTATTGTCTAGCGTCACCCCCAGAAACTTATTTTCCTGTACTGTTTCTATTCTGGTATCGTCTATCGTTACCATTATTTCATGATTTATTTTATAATTTCCAAACAACATAATCTTTGTTTTTTTAGATTTAGAGATCATTTGTTTTTGTTGAACCACTGCGTTAACTTTTTCATTTCAGTTGTGACCACCTCTAAAACCTGCTGCAAATTCTCACCAGTGCAAAGGATATTTGTGTCATCCGCAAACAAAATAAATTTCAGAATTTTTGACACTTGGCATATGTCATTTATATACAAAATAAAGAGTTTGGGTCCCAAAACTGACCCCTGGGGCACACCACAAGTGATGTCCATGAAGGGTGATTTGTGCTCACCAATTTGTACAAATTGTTGTCTGTTACTTAAACTTAGTCTTTTTTTTTTTTTTTTTGGATCCAAGATGGCGCCCACAGTGGCCGCCATGGTGTTTCGCTGCGCCTTTCTTTGTATGTTTCTGTTCGTCAATTGTATGTCTGCCTGCTCTTACACCCGTGAAGAGCTACTAAATATCAGGACTTTCACTCCCATGGACCTACTCCCAGTTTTTTTGGCTCCTGCCGCCGATCTGGTTCACTTTTTAGCCCAAAAAGTGAGACGGCGAAAGAGAGGAAGGCGAGCGGGCGCTCTCGTGCAGCTTCGCAGGAGAGGCACGCGCACGGCTTGCCTGGCATATTTCTCTCCAATGTCAATTCTCTCTTTAACAAGGTAGATGAACTGAGACTGCTGATGCGATTTAAGGACCTCTCTACCTCGTCTGTCCTCTGTTTTACTGAGACCTGGCTTAAGGAAGTGACTCCGGACAGCGCGCTCCTCCTCGAGGGATTTCAGCTGTTTCGTGCTGATCGAGACACAGAGCTCTCCGGTAAGTCCTCAGGAGGAGGAGTCTGCTTTTACATCAACAGCAGCTGGTGCTCTGATGTAACGGTGATTTCCCAATACTGTTCTCCCGCTCTGGAATATTTATTCATTAACTGCAAGCCTTTTTATTCCCCGCGGGAGTTCGCTTCATTCATCCTGGCCGCTGTTTACATCCCGCCCGACGCAGACGCGTGCGAGGCTCAGCGCGCGCTCGCAGATCACATTCAACAAACGGAGCGGACTTTCCCGGACTCTCTGGTTATTGTGGTTGGCGACTTTAATCAGAGCAACCTGTGCCACGATCTCCCCCGATACAAACAGTTTATTAAATGCCCCACCAGAGGAAAGAACACGCTGGATCACTGTTACACTACAGTGAAGGACGCGTATCACGCTGTTCCTCGCGCTGCGCTCAGACTATCTGATCACGTGATGGTCCACCTCATTCCCACATACAGACAGAGACTAAAGCTCACTAAACCTGTTGTGAGCACTATGAGAAAATTGACCAGTGAAGCTGGGGAGAAGCTGAGCACGTGCATGGAAATAACTGACTGGGGCATGTTTAAAGGAGCCACGCATGATCTGGATGAGTACACGGACACTGTGAACTCATATATCCACTTTTGTGAGGAGAGCATTCTTCCATCGCGCACCAGGGTGAGGTACTCAAATGACAATCCCTGGTTTACTGCTAAGCTCAGACAGATCAGGAAGGAGAAGGAAGCAGCGTTGAAAAGTGGAGACAGGGACTGCTACAGGGAGGTCAAATATCGGTTTAGCAGAGAGCTGAGGAGAGCTAAATCTGTGTATTCTGAGAGACTCCAGCAGCAGTTCACTGCTAACGACTCTGCTTCTGATGTGGAGAGAACTGAGGCAAATCACCAACTATCGGCCTCAGGCTTCTAAAGGTCAGGATGACATAGCCCTTTGTCAAAGACTGTCCCAACATTATGCCCGTTTTGACACCTCGTCAGATGTGTCCATCTCCCCCCTCCCCCCAGTGCCACTGCCTTCACGGTCCCCACTTCATCAAAGGCGGCCCCCTCTCCTTCCCCCCTGCCCTTGTCATCAGTGAGCAGGACGTGCACAGACAGTTCTCCAGACTGAACCTGCACAAGGCCCCTGGTCCGGACGGCGTGTCTCCCTCCACCCTGAGACACTGTGCGGATGAGCTGACTCCTGTCTTCACAGATATTTTTAACACCTCCCTGAAGTTATGCCATGTGTCGACCTGCCTCAAAACCTCCACCGTCATCCCTGTCCCCAAGAAGTCACGGATCACTGGACTTAACAACTACAGACCTGTAGCGCTCACCTCTGTAGTCATGAAGTCCTTTGAGCGCCTGGTCCTGCCCCACCTTAAGTCCATCACCACTCCCCTCCTGGACCCGCTGCAGTTTGCCTACCGAGCCAACAGGTCTGTGGACGACGCAGTCAACCTGGCCCTCCATTCCATCCTGCAGCACCTGGACTCCCCGGGAACCTATACCAGGATCCTGTTTGTGGACTTCAGCTCTACATTCAACACAATCCGCCCCACTCTGCTCTGGGACAAGCTGTCCCTGCTCAACGTTCCTGACTCCCTCTGCAGGTGGATCACCGACTTCCTGACGGACCGGAGGCAGCATGTGCGGCTAGGAAAGACTGTCTCTGACTCTGTTAGCATCAGCACCGGATCACCCCAGGGCTGTGTACTTTCCCCCCTACTCTTCTCCCTTTATACCAACTCCTGCACCTCCAGCCACCAGTCTGTCAAGCTGGTCAAGTTTGCAGACGACACCACCCTCATCGGGCTCATCTCCAACGGCGACGAGTCCGTCTACAGGAAAGAGGTGGCCCAGCTGGCGTCCTGGTGCAGCCACAACAACCTGCAGCTGAACGCTCTGAAGACAGTGGAGATGATCGTGGACTTCAGGAAAGTCACAACCCCTCTGCCCCCCCTCACCCTCACAGGCTCTCCCATCACCACTGCAGATTCCTTCCGCTTCCTGGGCACCACCATCACCCGGGACCTCAAGTGGGAGCCGACCATCAGCTCCCTCATCAAAAAGGCCCAGCAGAGGATGTTCTTCCTGCGGCAGCTGAGGAAGCTCAAGCTACCCACCAAGATGTTGGTGCAGTTCTACACGGCCATCATTGAGTCCATCCTCACCACCTCCATAACTGTGTGGTACGCAGGAGCCACTGCCAGGGACAGACTAAGGCTGCAGCGCATCGTGCGCGCTGCTGAGAAGGTGATCAGCTGCAAGCTCCCATCCCTCCAGGACCTGTAAATCTCCAGGACCCGGAGGCGTGCAGGCCGGATCATAGCCGATCCTTCACACCCTGGTCACGTACTGTTTGCCCCCCTCCCCTCAGGTAGAAGACCTCGGTCCATTCAGACTAAAACCTCCCGTCACATGAACAGCTTCTTCCCCTCTGCCATCAGACTGCTGAACACTAAAGGGCCTTTTCCACTAGCACGCTTTAGCGCGACACGGGACGGCTCAGCACGCTTTGTACGCTTTTCCACAAGCCCCAACACGGTTTAACAGCCGCGATTCTCAGCCCCGCTCCAGGGCAGGGTACAGCAGTGCTGAGCTGTGCCGTGTTGTGACGTTAACAGACTGGTCGCCGCTGATTGGTCAGGTCGTAACCGGCGCTGATTGGTCAGGTTGTAACCGCCCCTCTCCTCCTCCTCTTCTACCGAATCTTCACGACCTTCTCAATAAAGTTTTTGAAAAAAAAAAAAAAAAAGAATCTTCACGACTGCCATTACTCAGCACGCAACCACTGTTGGCGGTTTCTTTTCAGTGTATTGCTGTGCTATTTTCATTTATTCTCTATCAAAAATGGCTTCGCGTAATAAGGGTGTTCCATGGACCAATAAGGAGCTGCAGTGTCTGCTCACTGCATTGTCAGACGAACGTATCCAGCGCGAGTTAGACGGAGCCGCCCGGAATGAAAAAATATACCGGGAGGTCTCGACATCGGAGTCCTTTAACGGTGAGTTTTAATTTTTTTTTATTGTGCGTTTTTTCGCAAATATATTCGGTAAGACGCTCAGTTTATTTATGCAATAAAAAAGCTGTTCATTTGTGGATGATGATCACTGCTTTATTGCAGCACACTGCGGACTAAAGCTTTTATTTTAATTATTCATGTGAACAATACGCTGAAATATGCTTATGTAATCTTGTTAAAAACTATTGTCTTTTCTGTATATCTTGCATTTTCGTGCTGTATTTTATTGTGTGCATTTTCCTTGTAGAATCATCCCACGCGTCCGCCGCGACAGCCCGTCCGGATTAATTCAACCAAGCCTTCCTGACCCAGAGCAGGCAGAGACGGCTTCATTCAACCGAGCCTTGCTGACCCAGTTTGGGAAGCTGGTGTAGAGGCACTCAGTGGTCGGCATGTATAAAATGTCGATTAACCTTCATGTTGTGTTGCAAAGTTTTTTTTTTCTTTTAATATTTTGTATATAATAAAATGGAATTGTTTTGGAAAGTGTGGTTTGCCTGTTATAACACTGAATTATAAAACAGTATAATTACATAGAAATTTCATTGCCTAGTCTGATGAAAATGATGCTGATCATCCTGTCAGGGGTCAACCATTGTAAAGGTAATGTAATTTTTAACTAGACCAAAAAACAAATGTTTTTGTAAGCTTTCTGTTCTTTTTATTGAAATATCATAAAAAATTAGCACCAAGTCAAAGTAGGTACAAGTATATGTAAATTGAATGTTCTATCGGCATTCCAAATTCAGAGAATTACAATACTTTAGAAGGAGTGTAGCATCATCTAAACGGAAAATAATAATACTGTTGTTCCAAACGTTGACCTGAAGGTGAAAAACATGAATTTTTTTTATTCAGTACATCCAAAATCCCCTAGGATGTAAAAAATAATACAATTTGGTGTTGGCCAGTGTGCCACTGTCTCATTATTTAATACGAATAAAAACAAGTTTCAGCTCATTATTTCTAGGTCATTTGGCAGTTAAGTCAAAACAAAAGTGACTTGTGTTGTTGCAGCTTAATTATGAGATAAAATTAATTGTGAGATAAAACCACAGAGCGAGCAAGGCAATAATCCTTGGATCCTCCATTTTTTGTCTCGTGTAAATAAGGACTCAGTCGGATGCGTAACGTCACGGGAGTGTGGCCCCGCCTCGCTGGGAATCTGCCGCCGCCCCGCTTCTAAAACCTCCTAACACAAACCATCACAGCACAAGCACAAGACCGTGCTAATGGAGACAGAAGCATTCCGAGCCGTACTGAAGTGAATCGAGCCGTACCGAGGTGTGCTGGGCTAGTGGAAAACAGGCTTAAGTGACTTATTAGACTCTCGTGCACTATGTACAGCAGCTCAACCAGACTCATGTCAATCATCACTGTTTTCTTTTTGCATTATCGACTGCACTATGGGGTACTCCACAATATCTGCTGCTCGCTAATATATTTAAAAATTGCTTTGTCTAGTATTACTCGTTCATATTCTACATTTTATTGCATGTATAGTTTTTTTATTTCTAGCTTTTATTTTTATCATGTTTAATGTTGCAGCATTGCACCGAGACAAATTCCTAGTTTGTGTACTACATGAACAATGACAATAAATCTGATTCTGATTCTGATTCTGATTCTGACCCCTCTTATCCCATACCTTTCCAGTTTCCTTAGTAGTATTCTGTGGTCAGTGGTGTCAAAAGCTTTCTTTAAATCTATAAATACTCCTACAGCAAGCTTTTTTTTAATCTATACAACTAGTAATTTCTTCTATAAGTTCGATCAGTGCCAAAGATGTAGATTTATCTGCTCTAAAACCATACTGGCTATCTGTAAGGAGGTTGTGTTTTTCAGTGAAATCATCCAGTCTCTTAGTGAAGATTTTTTCAAGTATTTTGGAGAATTGTGAGAGTAAAGAGACTGGCCTGTAATTTGTGAAACAATGACTGTCCCCTGTTTTGTATAGAGGTATTACTTTTGCTATTTTCATTTTGTTTGGAAATTTACCAGTTTGAAATGACAAGTTACAGATGTGGGTGAGTGGCTTAACAATTCCTTCAATTACTTTTTTCACTATTGTCATGTCAATTTCATTCCAGTCCGTTGATTTTTTTGTTCTTAAATTTACTCACAGTCTCGATAATTTCATCTTCAGTAACTGCACCCAAAAAGATTGTGTTTGGATTTATATCTTCTATTTCATTTACAGAACCACTGTTGTTTGTTTCTGGTGTCACCATTGATTTTTCTAATTCAGGACCAACGTTTACAAAAAATTTATTGAAACCACTGACCACATCCTCCATATTATTTATCAAATTGCCATTTTCAATAAAATATTCTGGATAATTAGCATTCTTAGGTCGATTACTAATAATACCATTGAGTACATGCGATATTCCTCTTAAGTTATTTTTATTATCCTCTAATATTCTGTTGTACTATTCTTTCTTACAGGTCCTCATTATATTAGTAAGCTTATTTTTATATCTTTTATATTTGATCTCAGCCTCCACAGTTCTGCACTTAATGAATTGTTTATATAATGTATTTTTCTTTTTACATGCATTTATTAACCCCTTGGTGACCCAAGGAATATTTTTCTTTTGTTGTCTGTCACTGTATTGTTTTATAGGACAGTTTTTATTGTACAATGATTGAAATATTTGTAAAAATTTATCATATGCTTTATTTATATCATTTTCATAATAAACTATCTTCCAGTCTTGTATTAATAATTCCTTTGTCAGTAAATACATAGATTCTTCGGTTCTTATTCTTTTATATTTAATATTTTTGTTATACTTTTTCTTCCTATAATCATATTGATAGACAACAAAAATCGGCAGGTGGTCACTGATATCATTCAATGAAAGCCCACTCCTGATATTATTTTCCATAATGTTTGTGAATATGTTATCTATTAGTGTGGCACTGTGTGACGTGTTTCTGCTAGGTCTGGTAATTGTTGGATGTAAGCCCATACTGTACATTGTGTTGATAAATTCTTCTGTCAATGTTATGGAGAATTATCTATCTGGTTCTGTCTCATGGACGCACACTCTAATAAAAAGGACAACTAAAGGGACATATGCTACCATCAACGATACTCAGGGCAAACTAATGAACAGTGTAATAAGTTCCTTCCTCACAAAAAAATGGCCGTGCCCCCAGTGGTCAATCTGAGAACTGCAACCAAACCTGTAATATCTTTAATCACAGTCCTGCCTTCACAACACAGCCGCCCCCAAACTTGCTCCGGCAAGTTTGAAGACTGTTCACTGTCCATCTTGGTCTGGTACAGCTGGGAGGCGAATGAGGCGACTCACAGGTCTCACATAGGTGCGGTCCTTAACCTTGACTTCAGCCGATCGGATTAAGCCATCAGGTCCTGGAAAAACTTTACTGATCTCACCAACTGGCCAGGATGCTCTTGGAAGTTGGGGGTCCACTATCAGCTCCAGCACCTTTTTGCTCCCACCTATTGCTCCTGCACCTAAAGCCAACAAGCCGAGTCCCTCTGCTTCTTTTTTTCTTACAGCCGCTACGCAGCCTCGCCGCTCCTGTTTTCTACATGGCCACGAGAGGAGCCAGAGACTAATTTTTCTTCTTGTGGACCTCTGCACGTTCAACGGGACAGCCCTTCGACATCGCGGACCCACAAGCAATTTTTGCGCGGCTCGGACGAGTTCACCGTCCCCCTGCCGGCACTTACCCCCCTCCTCCCTCCCCCTCCGCCTGCAGTGAGCTTCTCCCACAGCTCGCTCCCATAGAGGGATTATCGAGGTCTCGGCCCCCTGCCGTGCCCTCTGGGGGGGAGCGTGTGTGGCGGTTCGGTTAACCCCCACAACAGATTAAGGACACTCAGCTCTCTTCTCTTGGTTTTTCCCGCTGCACTACTGAGATGTAATGTGCCATTCATGTATTGTGATGCAATGTGCTGTAACGGAAAATGGGAATATTAATAAATATGATCAGGTATGAATTATTTAATTTATATTGATGTATTGGAATCTGAGCTCAAATCTCATTTCATATACATCAGAAAAGTTAATAACACTCGTAAGGGGCACCAGCTTCTATCTTTAAGAAGCAATTTGATCTTTAATCTCACTTTATACCTGTTTGATCACTCAATAAATTAATCAATAATCAGTCTCAAAAATTTTCCGTGAATTCGATACCTGGGCTTGAAACAGACTCAGAATGAAATAAATTCCCAACAACTTCTCTCATTTTTAAATATTTATTAAACGAAATGATTAACAGACATGGTAGTAATTATAAAATCAATCTTGTAAATGATAGATTAACAATGTCAATATTTTCGGAACCAGGGTTAAACTGAGAAATGAATTTCTATCAGTTTGAGTTAACAGATTATTAAAAACAACGCAAATTTATGGAGAAAGTTTACTGATTATGAAAAAGTCCTAAATTAATCTTAAGAAAATAAAAACGGAATTTTAATGAAAAGAAGAGTTATGTTAAGGGCTTCTTAATTTGCATCTGATTAGATATACAAATTATTACCGAACCTCAGAAGTTTATTCAGCAGTTGAATTAAAAGTTTGCAGCTCACGTGATCCTCGGTCTTCGTCCTCAGCCCAAGATTTCGTGGATGTTAGGGGAAATATCTGCCCGCAGATATTTCAGGGTCCACAGTTCAACCTTTAAGTTCAAGCGGTCGAACGGGGCTGGATCTTGGCCATATGACCCACAGTTGAAACGGGTTCTAGCCAGATGGTGCCGATGCTTCTTCAGAGCGATGTGGGACAGCTGCGCGTTGATTCCTCAGCTGCGTCTTTTCTTCCTGGTAGACAGGCAGCTGCAGAGGTTTTCGGGAATAATTAAAGGTATCTAATCCGATCTCAAATTAAAAAAAAAACTTTCGGACTTTAGATAAAAATAGCTTCTGGTGGGTGCTTGGTCAAGAAAAATATAAAAATAAAGTCAAGATTAAGTTTACATTAAAATCAAACAAACGGTGGTTTTACAGAAAATTTAACAAAGAAAAAGTGATGAATAAAAATTGGAGTTTAACTCCGATTAAGAATTGAGCTCAAAGAAATAGGAATTCCTAGGCAGTTAAGAGAGAAAGAAAATACAAAGTTACATAAATTACGAGTTATCTGCTCTGTGTTCAGAAAAGCGACGCGTGGTCAGACGGTCCTTTTGTTCTTCCTTGCTGTGTGTAGACAATGGAGGAGATCAGAAAAAAGCGAGCAGCCGGAAAGAAATCCGGGGGGAAAAAGGGGGAGGCGAGCCGGACAGAGGATCTGCCAAGAGTGTCCGGAGCAGAAGAGGGCTGATGAAAAAAAGACTGAAGCCGGAGTCTCTCTCCTTTATATAAGCTCTGTTGAGTTTCGCGGGCTTCTGGCCTGACCGGAATCTAAGCCAATGAGCGTCCTTCGTGGGCGGGCTCGATGAACTTTTAGTCCAATGAACAAACAGTCTATTGTTCAGAGTCCTTTGGGATGGAGAGTTGTCATGCAGAGATTGGCTGTGGGAGTCACATGGTTTTAGAGGCAAAACTTTGATACATACTGGAAGTTAATATTTCCCTCTATGTATTAAACTAAGATAACTTTAGTGATTAGTGTAAATTATAAGCAGTGCTTCTAAATCAACATGCAGGAATAAACATTCATATAAACATTAGCATGCATATATATAAAATCACAGATTAATGCATTTTACACATATTTTCCACATCAAAAACATCAGAGTCCATCTGCATTTTCATAGTTCTGAAAAGAATGAAGGTTTAGAATTGAGTTTGTAATAATGTACTTTTAAAGTTCACTGGTTAAATCCAGCGTTTCCCAGAATTTAAGGAAATCTGTGGGTCTGTGTGGCCAGGTCTGTTGCCTGTTTATGCGGGCAATAAAAGTGAAGCCAGACATTGGGGAAATTCCTTAGGCTGGTTTTAACAAAACAAAGGGGATTTCAGCCGTGGCCTGGGGGAAGAAAATCCATTTATTTGCGTTATTCCTGGATGAAACAAAAATGTCTTTAAGCAGAAGAATAATTGTTGCTGAGCCAAAGTGAGATGATGCTACAGTGCCATGCATGTATTGTGATGCAATGTGCCATGCATGTATTGTGATGCAATGTGCCATTCATGTATTGTGATGTAATGTGCCATTCATGTATAGTGTTCATGCGTCCTGTCCTTACTGTGACCTAGAGACAGTTCAATATGTAGATGTGCCTTGTAACCTCTTTGTCCTACACTTGGAGCAGAGGCTAGCAAATCTGCCTATTGTTATGTAGGTCTTTCAAATGCAAATATCTCATGCCTGTTCTGCAGTCCCTTTGATCGTACCAACTGCTGTGAATCTGCTCTTTGATGTATTGTTGTAGTTGGGTATATATGCTGCAACTCTGTAACGCAAACCCTGTCATTCTGATTCTGCAACTGCTGGACACACATACCGTGTGTCTCCTCTCCTCTTTGAGAGCTGGAGGAATGAGGCTTCAGCCTGCTCACACTATGGAGCTGGAGCCGAGTTCTGATGAAAGCGAGATGATAATAAAGCTATTAAAAATCCAACGCTGCCTTTATTTTATCATCCGCTTCATGATAAAAAATAATAAGCAGCGATGCTGTGGTTTTAAGCAGGTTTTATTATATCATCCAGCCGTCATGAGCTCTGCTCCCGGCGCCGTGCATGTGCGCCGGGAGCGAGCCCACGGCTCTCCAGAGGGACACCAAATGTGTGTGTCCAGCAGCAGTTGCAGAATCAGAATGAGAGAGTGAGCAAGTTTGCGTTACAGAGTTGCAGCATATATACTCGACTACAACAATACATCAAAGGGCATACCCCAGCAGCTGGTATGATCAAAGAGATAACAGAACAGGCATGAGACATTTGCATTTGAGAGACATATTGATCTCAGTCCCTAGGTCACAGTGAGGACAGGACGCATGAACACAATGTATGAAAGGCAACATTAACATCACAGAAGTGAGCCAGACGAAACGAGTCTGCCTGTAGACATTAATACACATTTCACTGTTCTGTTATTTGCTCTAGCTGAGCGCTGTGTCTGACCAGTCTGTTTGTGGGGGTTACACCAAAGCACATCTACATATTGATCTCAGCCTCTAGGTCACAGTAAGGACAGGACGCATGAACACTATACATGAATGGCACATTACATCACAATACATGCATGGCACATTGCATCACAATACATGCGTGGCACATTGCATCACAATACATGAATGGCACATTACATCTCAGTAGTGCAGCGGGAAAAACCGAGACAAGAGAGCTGAGTGTCCTGTGTGTTGTGGGGGGGTTGAATCAACCCGCCACACGCTCCCCCCCCAGAGGGCACCAGCACCCCTCACCAGTGGTGGTCCACTATCAGCACTAACTGTGCCAACTTGAATGGGGGAGGTGTCCCTTTGCCATTTGGACCTGGTCTGGAGAGTTGGCAGATAGTGGCGTAAAAACTGCATCCAAAAACGGTCACTCAATACTTGACAAGTTCTCCAGTGACGGCGTCCAATAAGCTCAGAATCATGGTACAACACTTGGGGAAGTGAGGGATCCAGCCGTCCCATCAGCAACATGTTTGGGGTGACGGGGTCTGGCTCGGCCAGGTCTTACGAGACGTACCCCAATGGTTTTGAGTTGAGGATTCCTTCTATCTCGATCAGCACCGTTTGGAGTACTTCAGTGCTTACAACTTGAGAGCCCAGAGTGGATGTTAAAGCAGCCTTAATGGATCTAATCTCTTGCTCCCAAGACCCGCCAAAATGAGGAGCGCTGGGAGGGTTAAAGCGAAACTTGAGCTGGTACTCTGCAATTTGAGCCTGCAGGGAAGGATGCAGGGCATTAAAGGCTTCTTGAAGTTCACGATTTCCACCTCGGAAATTAGTGCCTTGGTCACAAAGTATTTCAGCAGGTTTCCCACGGCGAGAAATAAACCTACGTAGTGCCATCAGGAAGGAGTCGGTACTGATGCTGGACAATATTTCAATGTGAACAGCTCTAGTTGTCAAGCATTTAAAGAGCAGGCCCCAACGTTTTTTGTTGCGGTGACCCACTTTTACTAACATGGGGCCGAAGCAGTCAATGCCAGTGGAGAAGAAGGCTGGCTGCTGTAACCTGAGATGAGACACAGAAAGGTCAGACATCTTTGGGTTCACTGGTTGGGCTCTCCACCTTTGGCACTCTGGACAGGAACGCTGCTCACTCTTTATGGCTTCACGGCCTCGCAGAATCCAAACTTTCCTCCTCAGTTCCGCAAACAACCTCTCAGTCCCTGGATGCTTCAGGTCACGGTCAGTCTGCCGGATGAGTAACCTGGTTACAGGATGCTTGGGATCCAGGACAACAGGATGTTTAACATCAGCTTCCAGATTAGGGCAGTGTCTGAGCCTCCCGCCTACTCTGATGAGCTTAAGTGACTGATCAAATTCAGGGTCGAGTGTGTAGAGGCGGCTTGAGGTAGGTATTGGTTTTGCTGCTGAAAGACACCGGACTTCGTCAGGAAAACTGTCTCTTTGAGCAGATCTTAGAATGCGGAGCTCAGCCTCCTTGAAATCATCTGCCGATGGGCTCCCTCCTGATGTACTGGCCGCCCCATGAAGGCGGGTTGCAGTTTCCTTTAGTAGGTCATTGAAGCTGTCATAATTTGTTACATCGGGTATAGAGTCGGTGCTCACGGATGTAGCCAGACATATCATGGCTTTGCGCTGCTCCTCTGTGAAGTCCTCACAAGGGGGAAGTGGATGCTCTGGCCATTGCTGTGGGGGGAGCAACAAGAAGGGAGGTCCACATGCCCAGCGGGACTGACTTGTGAGCTCTTGTAATCTTCTACCTCTGGTGAGGTCATCTGCGGGGTTGTGCATTGATGTCACATAATGCCAAGTCTGGTTGTTTGTTAACTCTTGGATCTCTGCAATCTGGGTGCCCACAAATACCTTAAAGTGGCAGGAGTCAGACTTGATCCAGGTCAGGACAGTCGTGGAATCTGTCCACATTACAACTTTGGACAATGATAGAGTTAGCTCTCGAGTCAGTAAGCTGGCAAGCTGTGCCCCTGTGAGAGCTGCGCATAACTCAAGGCGTGGCATAGAAAACTGACTTTTAGGAGCCACCCTGAATCTTGCGGTCAGGAATCCAACTTCCACCTGCCCATGTGTGTCCTCTGTGCGAAGATATGCCACACTGCCATATGCATGTAGAGAGGCATCGCAGAAGATGTGTAACTCTCTACTGCATTCAGGCCTGTCAAGGGCTGGGCTGACGTAGCAACAAGGCAGGCAGATGTTGTCCAGTTGTGGCAGTTCCACTTCCCATTCTTTCCACGCAGTAAGTAGATCACTAGGGAGTAGAGGGTCATCCCACTCACGTTTCTTGCTCCACAGTTGCTGGACAAGTACTTTAGCCCTTGTGGTGAATGGGATGAGGAACCCTAATGGGTCGTATTGACTCGCCAATACTCTGTAAATGTTCCTCATTGTGAGAGGACTACTCTCTAGCTGTTTAGACTTGTAGTGAAGAGTGTCAGAATGGCATGACCAACGCAAGCCTAAAGCAGGCTCTTGAGGGTTCATCTCAGTGTGATTCAGAATCAGAATCAGAATCAGAAAAGATTTATTGCCAAGCACATTTACAAGTAAATAACAGGTAAATATACGAGGGATTTGACTTGACACTGAGAACGTCTTGAATGACATTATCAATGACGCGGCAGCCATGGAGGCGCCTATCAGCAGGAGGGGAACAGGAAGCAATGGGGGAAAGGGGGGGTAGACACAATAGGAGAGAGAAAAAAGCATTGTTTATCAGAATATAGTTCATATATGACCGATATTATGATTACAAGAAAAAAACTCTCAATGCACAATTAGCAGACAATAGAATCCACACAATGACACAAAGAGAGCAGTGAATGAATATCTTCAAGTCAGTATAGTGTATCAGTTGTGTGTGAGTTGGATGCAATCAGTGGCAATCAGTTGGAGGACAACAAAAGTCTCTTCCCGCAGCAGATGTTATGACTACAGTCTGAAGCAGAGGGCACATGTCCTTGAGCACTGCAGATGGAATAGTTTGCCAGACAGCTGTCCTTGAGAGTCAAATGCTGCCCGCCAGTGTTATGAAAACAAATATACTGTAGATTATCTGGAGGACTGAGTGCTGAGGGCGCCGAAAGAAACAGGTCGAATAGCACTGACTTCAGAGAAAAAAAAACTTTCTATTCTCTTACAGATTCAGTGCTGCAATCCTTCATGGCCAGGCATTGAAATCGATTCATGGACAGCTCTCAGCATGATCGTGATGTAATCCATTTTCCTGTACAGTTCTCCATTAGCCGCTGTCAGAGTCTTGCCCAGTTGGTCAATTTGATGGGTGAGCCTCGCCGGGTCTGCTTTTTGATAGGCTCTATCCATCTTCTTCAATTTGCGGTACACCAGAACAATCCCAGATCCAATCAGTAGAATTCCGATGACCATTGCTCCGAAAAGGTATAAATCTTCAATATCTTCAATAGAAAGATCACACAGGCACAAGAGTTTCCAATTGCTTGTGTCCTTCAAATAACCCGCAGCAGCAGTGCCTGCGGGGCAGATCGGCTCCCCCGGGCCAGATTTTCTCGTTGAAAAAACAGCGTCAATTGCGTTCAAAGCCCAGCTTATTAAATCCATAATTTCGTTCGATAAATCAGCAGTAAAGACACGCAGACAGACGATAGCAAGCTGGGATCCAGTCAGTTAGGGAAGGAGAGAGATAAGGAGCGGGGCTGGAGCTGGGAAGAAAAGCGTCAGCCATTGTTCACTGCTCTCTGATCTCCGCTCCGCTGGAAGGTGACTGAGGAGGTCAGGCTCGCTGCTGGCCCACTGTCGAAGCTCAAATCCACCTTCCTCTAGCAGTGTGCTCAACCTATCCATAACATTGTTGGCTGTGTCCAGGGAGGAGAAGCACTGCAACCAATTGTCCACATAGAAGTGCTTCTCGATGGAGTCACGCAGGTCATCTCCTTGGTGACTGTGGTCATGAACGTGTCTTTGGAGAGCGTAGATTGCACAGCATGGCGAACATGTGGTTCCAAATGGGAGAACCTGCCATTCATACACCTTGGGAGGAGCATCTCTCTGCAGATCACGCCAGAGGAAGCGTAATAGTGGACGATCTTCCGGTAGAAGCCTCACCTGGTGGAACATCCCCCTGATGTCACTGCTAAGGGCAATGGAGTGCTCTCTAAACCGTATCAGGACACCAAGTAGAGAGGCGCCAAGGTTTGGACCAGGTAACAGCAGCTCGTTCAGGTTCTGGTCTTTGTAAGTGAAGGAGCAATTAAACACAACACGATTCTTATTGTTGTGTGTCACCATATGGTGAGGGATGAACCATGATTCTGATGAAGACCTTACTTGCTCATCACTCACTTCTTTGATATATCCTGCTGTCACCAACTTTGTGATTTCCGTTTCATAGGCTTTAGCCTTCTCAGGGTCTCGACTCAAGTGTTTTTCAGTGCCTCGCAGGCTGGGGAGGACTGCTTCGGGTGGCACGGACAGAGTAGGTATGTTATTGACACGCAAAAGAGGGGTTGCATATCTCTGAGTGCCTTCCACCCTCACCCTGATTGTCTTTGCTTCCAGAAGGTCCATAGCCTGTTGCTCTCTCAGAGACCGTGTAACCAGCCTTTTATTCCTGTATGGGAGAACATCAAGTTGCCATAGCTTCTCTACATGACTGAAGAGCTCCGCTGAAAGGGAGGCTGTGGACAAGAACAGACATTGTTTGGGCTGATAGTTCGGGCAAGAAGAGTTGACAGGTCCTTGTAGTGTCCAACCCAACCTGGTCTTAACTGCAGCAGGGCCTCCAGGTGGACCTAAACGTACAGGTTGGATGGGAGTAACCAGATGGGGACAGTCAGAGCCAATCAGCAGCAATGGCTGGGCATTTGTGAACGACTCCAATGGTAGCTTCTTCAAATGTCTGTACTTCTGCTGAAGTGATTTCACAGGGTATGAATGCTCAGCCAGCCCTAAATCATCTGCGGTGAAGGCCTTATTGATGGTGAAGGTCTTCGATGGGTGGCTCACAGGCGAAACTTTAACTGTCACTGATGCCCCATGCAGTATTCTCAGTCCTTGTCTCACAGTCCGCAGGGAGAGACTCTCTGGGGTTCCCTTTAACTTCAGCTTCTGGGTAGCCTCTGGTAGCAGGATAGTCCTCTCAGATCCGTCATCAAGTATAGCGAATGTCTTCAGCGTATGCTCACCATTTCACAGCAGAACTTTACTGATCTTTAGAAGGACCTGGTTGCACCCTGCTCGACGATCTAGGTAGAGAACATCTGCGGATGATTTATTCTCTGGCTCTGAGGTTGCTGGGTTAATTGGTTTAGATGCAACTGCACGCAGATTCACTTCCTGCAGGGCTTCCAGATGCTTCCCTTTGCATATTTTACATTGCACTTTAAGTCGGCATTGGGCCGCTTGGTGGCGCCGACCACAATGCCAGCAGCAGTTGTTAGACTTAATCCAGTTAACCTTCTGATCCTTTGTCAGTTGCTTGAAGTTAGCACACTGATCCAGAAAATGTAGGGTATTACTGCAGTAGGGGCAGTATGATTTGGGCTTGTCCTGTGCATCTGAGGTGTGATGAGTTTGAGCTGGAGACTCTTTTGATTCACTATCTTGTGTTGCGCCGAGGAGGACCGTTGTAGCTCTCTTAGCAGCTCTTTTATCTCTCTTTGAACTACCGCTGTCTCTCTTGTTCTCTCTGTCTGCTTCATCACCACCCTCTTGGATGACCAGCTCATATTCCAGCCACTCTGCAAAGTCTCTTAATGATGGCACTCCACTATTTCATGGGTAGAGGTAGCGGCGGAAGGCAGCTCGGAGGTTTTGAGGTAGCTTCCTTGTGAGTCTCGCCACATGAGACCCACACTGTAGCTCTACTCATCCATCTTCTCCAAGCTGCTCAAGCATCCCAACTAATGCTCGAACTCTGAGAGCAAACCTTCTAAAGCCTGCTGTGTCACTGGGATGAATATTGGGCTCATCCATCAGCTCTGCTATTCTTTGTAGGGACAGGTGCTGTGGCTGACCATAGTGCTCAATGAGAGAAGCCATTGTGTCTGTGTATGGACAAAGAGAGTTACTGTATGAGTCCTCAAGAAGAAGAGCATCCTCAAATTTAAGGTGATCACAGAGCATTTGATACTAAAATCTCTCTGTTGCGTCAGTTGGGAGGATGTTGTCCAAAGCCAGTCTTAGCCGAGCGAATTGCCTAGGATCAGCCTGGGTGAATTCTGGGATTGAGGGCTTTGGGCCTCTGTAGATCTTCTCCTTCGGAATGAGAGATTGAGTGGGAGTAGACACTCGCTCTGGAGACAGAATGTTGCCCTCCAAAGGGCCAAGAGTTTGAGATGCCAGGGCAGACTGCAGCGCTTTCACCTCCTCCAGCAGGCCCAGGATGTTTTTTTGCTGCTGCTTAACAGCAGAAATCTCTTCAGCCAAGAAGTCCAGCGATCTTTTAATGTTGTCCACCTCCTCAGTCTGCTGAGCTTTCTTGGGACCCATGATCCCGGACGATGTACGTTGATTGTGATCGTAGAAAAAAAAAAAAAACGTGGGAGAAATGCCTTTGTTCTCCTGGAGTGTGAGGGGACTGATGAATTGATTCACCAGCCACGACAATATTAAGTTATGAGACTGGCAATTTCTCTCTTTTTTCACACGAGCAGGTTTATTCTCCAGCGGCAGTGACAAAGCAGCTAAAAACGCAAGCTCTAAACTGAGTTTTAAAGCAAGATAGCAAGAAACAAACTGGGAGCCTTTACCTGTGCGTCCTCACCTTACATGCCACAACCGGAAGGGAGATACAGTGGGGTAAAAAAGTAGTTAGTCAGCCACCAATTGTGCCAGTTCTCCCACTTAAAAGATGAGAGAGGTCTCCAATTTTCATCATAGGTATACCTCAACTATGAGAGACAAAATGAGAAAAAAAAATCCAGAAAATCACATTGAAGGATTTTTAATGAATTAATTGGTAAATTCCTCGGTAAAATAAGTATTTGGGCAATAACAAAAGTTCATCTCAGTACTTTGTTATATACCCTTTGTTGGCAATGACAGAGGTCAAACGTTTTCTGTAAGTCTTCACAAGGTTTTCACACACTGTTGCTGGTATTTTGGCCCATTCCTCCATGCAGATCTCCTCTAGAGCAGTGATGTTTTGGGGCTGTCGCTGGGCAACACAGACTTTCAACTTCCTCCAAAGATTTTCTATGGGGTTGAGATCTGGAGACTGGCTAGGCCACTCCAGGACCTTGAAATGCTTCTTACAAAGCCACTCCTTCGTTGCCCGGGCGGTGTGTTTGGGATCATTGTCATGCTGAAAGACCCAGCCACGTTTCATCTTCAATGCCCTTGCTGATGGAAGGAGGTTTTCACTCAAAATCTCACGATACATGGCCCCATTCATTCTTTCCTTTACACGGATCAGTCGTCCTGGTCCCTTTGCAGAAAAACAGCCCCAAAGCATGATGTTTCCACCCCCATGCTTCACAGTAGGTATGGTGTTCTTTCACCTCCAAACACGACAAGTTGAGTTTTTACCAAAAAGTTCTATTTTGGTTTCATCTGACCATATGATATTCTCCCAATCCTCTTCTGGATCATCCAAATGCTCTCTAGCAAACTTCAGACGGGCCTGGACATGTACTGACTTAAGCAGGGGGACACGTCTGGCACTGCAGGATTTGAGTCCCTGGCGGCATAGTGTGTTACTGATGGTAGCCTTTGTTACTTTGGTCCCAGTTCTCTACAGGTCGTTCACTAGGTCCCCCCGTGTGGTTCTGGGATTTTTGCTCACCATTCTCGAGATCATTTTGACCCCACGGGGTGAGATCTTGCGTGGAGCCCCAGATCGAGGGAGATTATCAGTGGTCTTGTATGTCTTCCATTTTCTAATAATTGCTCCCACAGTTGATTTTTTCACACCAAGCTGTTTACCTATTGCAGATTCAGTCATCCCAGCCTGGTGCAGGTCTACAATTTAGTTTCTGGTGTCCTTTGACAGCTCTTTGGTCTTGGCCATAGTGGAGTTTGGAGTCTGACTGTTTGAGGTTGTGGACAGGTGTCTTTTATACTGATAACGAGTTCAAACAGGTGCTATTAATACAGGTAATGAGTGGAGGACAGAGGAGCCTCTTAAAGAAGAAGTTACAGGTCTGTGAGAGCCAGAAATCTTGCTTGTTTGTAGGTGACCAAATACTTATTTTCCACCATAATTTGCAAATAAATTCTTTAAAAATCAGACAATGTGATTTTCTGGATTTTTTTTTCTTCTTTTTGCCTCTCATAGTTGAGGTATATCTATGATGAAAATTGGAGACCTCTCTCATCTTTTCAGTGGGAGAACTTGCACAATTGGTGGCTGACTAAATACTTTTTGGCCCCACTGTAACTTATGTTGAACTGTATAATCCGAGGAGTTATTGTTTAATTCCACCTTGTTGGATTTTTTCCCCCTGATATATTGTTCTGTTCCATTCTTTTATCTTTTAATCTAATTTATTCAAAATAAAGAGTCATTCATTCAAATATGATGACCAGCACGCTGAATAAATTAATTGAATCAGCATGCTGGTCATCATACAGTGTAAATATCTGTGAACTTTTAATTTTAAAAAGGGACCGTCACCAAAGCTGGCGAGCCACTGGTTGGGACCGTGCGTGGTCCTACAGAGACTGACATAGTGTACAGGGTGAGGCTGCAGAAGAGGAACCGGGTGGTGGTGCTTCATTGCGACTGCCTCGCCCTGTACCAGCCAGCTGTTCCATGGGTGGCCAAGCCAGAGGCCCCATCCTGACCGGAGACCCCGGTCGAGGCTCGAATGGACACTAACAGGCACATGCATGCCAGGTGCCAACAATGGTGGGCACCCCAACACTTGGACAGGTTCATATTGGACTTTTGAGCTGGACTTATTGTTCTGGTCACAGAAACCAGTCCAGGAAGGGATAGTGTAACATCGGGGCTGTAGATTCTCCCAGCATGCTTTGCGCTGCAGGGGATTCAAAGACTGTTAGTATTCTTGTGTTGGAGCGTTATTGTTGCAGCGTTATAATGGTGTTTTCAGTCTGGTGGTGATTGTCTTGTTTTCCCTGCGTGTGAGAGATCACGTGTCTGTCACCCTGAGTGAAGTGTGTGTGTGTGTGAATGACCTCCCCTCTGTTCTGTGTAATTTGTGAGTTGAAATAAATGCCTGCTATGTTCCAAACCTTCTCTCATGATTGTGTGAACCCTCTGAAACGTCACAGTGGTAAGTCTGAAATAAAAAGTCTAAGACCCACAATAGTTGGTTATGTATTTTCATGTCACGCAAATTAAAAGTTTGGTTAAAATAGGTTAAAAGACAGATTTTTATTAAAATGGTAACACTGAAAATGAAATGAAAGCACCACGGTGCTGATGCCTCGGTGCCAGAGCCTTGGTGGAGGTATGCATACTGGGATCGTCACCAAAATGTTATGGGTTCCTCTCTATCCCAAGCACCACCTCTGGTAAAAATTTCATCTAAATCCATCCAGTACATTTGGAGTACATGCATGTGCAATGAAAATAATCTGCAGTTCACATGCCCGTACTGTTGGCAGCAGCAAAGAGCCACCAAACTGATTTGAACAGCTGCAATCCAAAAACAAAAGAAGAGCATGAAACGGCAGAAGCCATGGAGGTACACTACCGTTCAAAAGTTTGGGGTCACCCAGACAATTTTTGTGTTTTCCATGAAAAGTCACACTTTTATTTACCACCATGAGTTGTAAAATGAATAGAAAATATAGTCAAGACATTGACAAGGTTAGAAATAATGATTTGTATTTGAAATAATAATTTTTTCCTTCAAACTTAGCTTTCGTCAAAGAATCCTCCATTTGCAGCAATTACAGCATTGCAGACCTAACATGATTGCACAAGGGTTTTCTAATCATCCATTAGCCTTCTGACGCAATGAGCAAACACATTGTACCATTAGAACACTGGAGTGATAGTTGCTGGAAATGGGCCTCTATACACCTATGTAGATATTGCACCAAAACCCAGACATTTGCAGTTATAATGGTCATTTACCACATTAGCAATGTATAGAGTGTATTTCTGATTAGTTTAAAGTTATCTTCATTGAAAAAAGTGCTTTTCTTTCAAAAATAAGGAAATTTCTAAGTGACCCCAAACTTTTGAATGGTAGTGTATGTGAATTAGTTTAGTTTAGAACATTTATTTTAAAGATGCAATACAAAACAAAAAGAAAGAAACATTCTACATTTTAGCCCAAACCAAAACACCGTGTACTGTCAGTCCGAAAAGGAGGAGGAAGAAGTAAAACTGATTTAGATCCGACCCCTTTACCATCCATCAGATTAATTATTCCTCCTGAAGTGCAACCCCAAATACCCACTTACAGTACATGTAACTACGTACAGTATATAGTTACATGTAGTAACTATATAAGTATGTCAGGCAGATATTGACATACAAATCTACCGACATACATGCATTTTATACACACATGTATACACACTGTCTACAGGCAGTATATACAGTACGTACATACACACACACATACACACCATAACACACAAATACACTAATACAAACATTCATACTTATACAACTTGTCATGTGCGGCGAGCGCTCACCCCCTCCTTCCTGCTCACTGGCTCTCTCATCAGACGCACCTGCTGATTTTTGCCTGCCAGCGTTTATAAGGAAGCAATCTTCAGTGATTCAATGCTGGCTCATTTGGGTGTACTGCTCAATCAACGACTCATCGTAAGCGGTGCTTGTCTTATGACATCAGCTAATGATTTTGTCTTTTCCATCTTTTCCAGGTTGCTGCCAACGGAGTGGTGTGTCTGCGGGGATTTGGTGCGCTTGACAGCCAATTGCTCCTCCTCAAAGCAGCCTTCTCTCTTCGCCCGGTCAGACCCATTCATCTTACCTGTCCAGCAGTTCCACCTGCTGGTACTTCTCCTTCGCTGGGTTCTGTGCTGGTCTCCTCCCATCTTTCACATGAGTGGCATTATCTGTTTTCCACCTTATCTCCATTCCTCTTTAATCAGCCTCATTTGTCCGCCGCAGGGCTCCTGCTTATCTGGCGAGTGACTGACGTTTTTCTTCTCAAGTTTGCTGTTTTGAAACATTATAATAAAAGGTCAAACATTTCTTTTGTGTTCGCTTGGTGATTGCACGCTGCACTCAGGTGGCTTGTTCAGCCAATATGACAGAACGAGCCAGCCAGAGTCACCACCTGGCAGGTGCATCATCATCAACCGATCACTCACTTGGATGCCACGGAACACCAGGTCACGTTCCTATCTGACCAACTCCAAACCATAACCCAACAATTGGCAATGTCACCAAGCATTTGTGTCACCTTCCTGGTCCGGCGGCTCCCCGTGGACCTGCTGTTCCGGCAGTCCCTTTAATCCGAAGGACTATTTCTATTCCCTCACCGGTCCCCTATGCGGGGGAGGTGGGGGGATGCAAAGGGTTCTTGCTCCACTGCCGGCTTTATTTCCAGCAGGCGGAGGGGGAGTATTGGGAAGATTTGGCCAAAATTCATTTTATGACCCTGTTGCTGCGAGACCGGGCGCTCAAGTGGGCACAGTCCATCTTGAGTGGTCTGGCCAGCCCCCATACACATTTGAACGGTTTGTGCTGGAAATTTCTGAGGCTTTCGACCATATGGAGAGCGAGGGGAATATTCTTAGTCAGCTGATGGGACTCCAGCAGGGGAATCGGTCTGCAGCCAATTTCTCCGTCGAGTTCCGGGTCGCTGCGGCAGACTCCGGATGGAATAATGTTGCTCTGCGCAGCATCTTCCTATGGGATCTTAACGCTAACCTCTGTGATGAGCTGGCTCTCCGACGATCTCCCTCCTCTCTGGATGAGTTTATTGCTCAGGCGGTGGCCCTTGATAACCCGTTCAAGGAGCGTGTGAGGGAGCAGAGGGCCACTGCTTGCTTCCCCGTTTGCCACACAGCAGGACCCCGTCCTCTGGTGCTGATCCGTCAGCATTATCTGAGCCGATGGCCCTCGGTAGAGCTTATCTGACTCCGGACGAATGCCAGCATCGAGAGAGGGCAGGGGCATGCATCTACTGCGGGGCCACTGACCACATCATATCGAAATGTCCAGCTAAACCTATAGATCTGGTCCGTCAGTAACCGTGAGGGGTCTGGCAGGAGGATCTTCCAAAAATTCTCCCAACTGTTTTGAACTCATACTGTACCCCTTATTCAGTTACCGGGAGCCAAGTTCAAAACATCCACCCTGGTTTATTCCAGGGCAGAGCAAAAGTTCATTCATCAGGCATTGGTACAAAAATTGTGATATGAAGGCAACAGGTTGAAGGAAGCAGTGAGGTCCAACAATACTAACATGAACCTTCTGACTGACATCACTGACAGTCCAGAAAACGTTCTCCCTCTGTTCTATGAGCTCAAACACATTCAGTCAACTTCCCCTCTGGAGCCTGCAGGTGGATGCTGGGGTGGTGGAGGGGTCTGAACATCAGTCAGCAGCAGAGACACCAACTTATCAAAGGAGAGTAAGCAAATTCTGCTGCTGAAACCCATCAGCACATCAGAAGAGTTTTTCTGGGATGTGACTGCGTGGAGAGTGAGGCGTGTTCTCCTGCTGACTGATAGAAGGAACTCACAACTTTACTCCATTTATTATCTCACTGGAATCAGATTACAGGCAGCACGGACCATGTAGCAGTAGTTTGATCAAGTCCAGATAAATGCTCATTTAACTAAAGTCTGACTCTAACAAAGGTTTACTGAAGTTACTGAGCTCCTTTAACCAGAAAAATTCACTTCTAGCAATTGTGGCTCGGTGCTGCAGCCTGACAGTTGGAGGAGGAAAGTTCAAGTTCACATTCATCTACTAATATTTCAACAGCTCAGTTAAAGCAGAAACTGATTCTCACTTTGAGTCTGAAGGTCCAGGTTCATCACTGAAGAATGGAGGAAGATCATTGGACCGATCACTCCTCACAGACAGACATGTGGATCCTCCAGACTCTGCTCTGTCCTCCTCTTCCTCCATCTTGATGATATCAGTCAGTCTGAGAAATAAACCACAAATCCTCAGTTAGTGTTCTTCTTCTGGACTGTGTTCCATGTGCTTCTGATGTTCTCATGGTTGCTACATGGACACTAAAACATCAGAAACACCTCTCAGTAGAAAACAAACTAAAACCTCATTAATAAACTGAACATCACTGCTGTGTTAAGGTGGAATTCTTCTCTGAACTGTTGGGACTTAAATATCCCACAAAGGACTAATAAATTAATTAATCATTGAATTTACATGAGCAGACTGATGAATATTTCTGTTTGAAATATCAAATCACAATGTCACTGTCTGCAGTTATGAAAATTCATAAAATACTGCAGGTTAGATTTAAACAGTATAAATATTATTCTGTAAACAGAACTGTACAAACTTAGATGTCTGTATTTTTATGCACCTTAATATCTGAGTGGATAAATAAACATTTTAAATGACCAGTTTATTCTCCATTTTCACTGAGAACAAAGCAAGTCGACTCCTGAAACCATCATTAAAGACAGAAATCATCAAAACCAGATTTTGGCCTTCATGGTAATTCCACATTTTTGTCAAATCATTCAGACCTGATTGGAAACAATTAATCAGAAACTCTCCTAGACCAGGGTCAATAATAAGGAGATCTGGACTGATTTTTATGCCTCAAACAGGTTTATAATCAGACATTTGACATCTCAGAGTAACTGGACACAGAAAAGGTGAAGAGACTCACATGAACTAAAGAGAGAATCAAACCAGAAAACACTCCTACCACTCAACATGAAGGTCACATATTTAGTTAGTTACATACATACATCTATATATCTATAAAAGAGATTATGCAGTGTGGGGATGTATGTATGTATGTATGTATGTATGTATGTAACTCAGAAGCCACTTGACGCGGCCTCTCATCTCTTGCATGGTGATGCCACAATACCTGAAGAGTGAACCTGACATGGTTTCACTGACTGCTTGACCATAGAAGAGGTCAAAGGTGACCTTTATTAACTGACCTTTACCAGTGGAGGTAAAGAAAGAATCATGCACACCCGACACAGTCAGTGGAGTTTAAGATCCACGGGTCTCTCTCCAGAATACAGGCGCTGTGGACTCATGGGGTGACATAGCTACAGGTTACCATTGGGTGCTGGGACACCAAAACTATATTTACATTTACTGATATTCATTTTCTTTATTAATCCGCTCATATAACCCCCTAGAGGTGTACGCCATGCAAGGAATCAAGCGCACCCCAGGTCCAATCTTCACACCGGTGCTGGACTGTTGTCAGACGGGGAAACGGAGACAGACTGCACTGCTTTCTCTCTGTAATACACTCACTGTGGAGTGTTGTCGGACGGGGAAACAGACGTGTATGGTGCTGGAGGAATGGTGCGTACCCCAACCAGACAGCAGCCAGGTGGACAGCAGGTAAAGCCTGATTGAAGCCCCTCTGTGGAGCTTATGCGCCATGTTTTCACAGCAGCATATTGGGCAAACAGGCCAGGAATGGCCAACCGCCGCCTCCACCCTCATTCAGTGAGGCCCACCAGTCCATTTCCAAAATCAGTTATTTATTTACATCATGTTTGATTGTATTTGAAACTTCATTCTTAAAAATGCAATAGTGTCCGACAGCAGAGGGAGCACTAATGGAAAACAAGGTGATGCTCTGTGTGAGTGGTCGAACAAGAGAGCGAGTGAGGGAGCAGTGTGCACCTGATTCTCTGTTGATCAGAGTGGGGGGGGGGTGTTCCAGAAAACAGGGTTAACATAGCCTGAAATAAACCCTGAACTCAGGGTTAAGTCAAGCTGCCAGAACTTCCTCTGAGTTTCTGGTTCCAGAACTGCGGTCATGACTCTGTTTGATCAACTCAGACTTGACTGATCTCCAGACGTGCGCGTTCACGGCAAACCTACTAAGACAGCATGTGTTGAACACAGAGACCACGAGCAGTGGAGGAAAAGAGAGAGAATTATTTGTCTGAGGAAGCGTTACCAGCACTCTTGGAGGCAGATGAGGAGAGGAAAAAACATCACAATCAAGAAGAAAAAACAGCAACATGAGCCAAGTGGCCCTAGGTGTGAATGTGTGTGTGAATGGTGTGTGAATGGTGAAGGGACTGGTGCTGCACCGTGGCTGCCTCATCCATCCAGGTGGACGTCCTGTAATTTCCCCACTGTGGGACTAATAAAGGATTATAAATAAAAAATATTTCTCTTTGATCTGCAAAGTGATCAAGCCTCTGAGTGACATGAGTAGAGTGACGGACTCTGATGTGAGAGGCTGTGAGTTCCAGCCCCAGCTCAGACGTCCTTTGGCTCACATTTTATTTTCCATAAAAAACTAAGGATTCAGAATAAAGTGATGTTATAAATCCAGTGCATTGCAAGGCAGGAGGCTATTTTACAACCTTTATCATTGCATTCAGATACAATGGTTATTGCTATAAATATTTTTTTTCATGTAAATTTCTACTTTTTCATAAATTTACAGCTTTTTCTGTAAAGTTGAGCCTTTTTTCTTGTAATTTTACTATTTTTATGGTAAATATGCAATTTTTTTCAGTGTAATTTGAAACAATCTTCCCAGATATTTTTTGTAGATTTCTTTGTAAATGTAAATTTTTTGTTCATAAATTTGGAATTTTCGTCACATGAATTTGAAGATTTTTCTTGATATATTTCTAATATCTTTATTCGTGTA
Organism: Pholidichthys leucotaenia; assembly: GCA_020510985.1. Classification (NCBI taxonomy): domain Eukaryota; kingdom Metazoa; phylum Chordata; class Actinopteri; order Cichliformes; family Pholidichthyidae; genus Pholidichthys; species Pholidichthys leucotaenia. The sequence goes on from CM035850.1 coordinate 169,588,059, forward strand.
ATTTTGTGACCTTTTTTGTAAATGTAGTAAATCAGAATTAGCATCGTTAAAATTGAGCAGTTTGGGTGAAGGAGCAAACATCAAATCCCAAATGTTAAAAACTGAACCCCACTGTCATGAACAGATGTCCAGACCAGAGAACATCTGGGTTCTGCCCTGGTAAAATGGAAGAACGTCTGATGGTTCCATCCTTCATTGTTTAGTCTGGGAAGCTCTGTTCAGGCTTTTTAACTTTCCCCACATGCTGAGATAACCAGATTAGATAGGATGATTTTTATTGTTTCCCATATTGCAGCACTATCACTGCAGCAAAGACATTGAGTTGCTAGCTGTTAGCATGCGGCCTACATATCTCCCGAGAGAACACTCACACGTGATCTGCATTGTTGTTTATGCAAATCCGACGGCGAACGCTGGGACAGCGCGTGACGTCATCCATTCAGTAACCAGCAGGCTGCAGACAGAACACCCAGATGCTCTTCTCCTCATCTCAGGCGATTTCAACCATGTTTCACTGTCTCCCATTCTACCCACGTTTACCCAGTATGTCACATGCCACACTAGAGACAATAAAACACTGGATTTATTCTACACAAACACTAAGGAGGCGTACACCTCATCACAACTCCCCCCACTCGGGAGATCGGATCACAACTTGGTTCATCTCCGGCCGGTGTACAAACCCCTAGTGCACAGACAACCCCCGGCCATGCGCACAGTGATGTTATGGTCTGAGGAGGCAATGGACACTCTAAAGGGCTGTTTTGAAGCCACCGCCTGGAAGCAGCTCTGCGATCCACATGGTGAGGACATCGATGGCCTCATTCACACCTTCACGGGCTACCTCAGCTTCTGTGCGGACAAATCCGTTCCCACCAAGACCATACGGTGCTGCTCAAACAACAAACCCTGGATCAACCCTGAGATTAAAACACTTCTGAGAGAGAAGAAGAGGATCTTCAGGTCGGGGAACAGGGAGATGCTGAAGTCCGTACAGAGGGAGCTGAGGAGAAAGATCAGAGAAGGCAAGGACAGCTTCAGGAGGAAGATGGAGGACAAGCTGCAACAGAGCGACATCAGTGGGGTCTGGAAAAACCTCAAAACCATCTCTGGGCTCCAGAATACCTCCCCCCAGGCCACGGGGGGCAGGGAGTGGGCGAACAATCTGAATTTGTTTTTCAATAGGTTTGACCAACCGCCCTCCCCCCTGACTGCACAACCACTGCTGCCTGTAAAGACATCAAGTCCTGCTGCCCACTCCCCACTCCACCAACACCCCCCCACTCCCAAAACACAGCCCCCCATCCTGACCCTGACCAGGACCCAGGTGAGGATGGAGCTGAGGAAGATCAAGGTGAGGAAGGCGTCGGGACCGGACGGCATCAGCGCAAAGCTCCTCAAGTCCTGCGCAGACCAGCTGTGTGGGATTGTGACGTACATCTTCAACCTGAGCCTGAAGCTGGGGAGGGTACCACAGCTGTGGAAAACATCTTGTGTGGTACCTGTACCAAAAACTTCCCACCCCAAAGACCTGAACAGCTACAGACCGGTGGCCTTGACGTCCCACTTGATGAAGACCCTGGAGAGACTGCTCCTTGCTCACCTCCGCCCCCTGGTGGAACCAGCGATGGATCCACTCCAGTTCGCCTACCAGCATGGCATTGGGGTGGAGGATGCGGTGATCTTCCTCCTTCACCGTTCTCTGTCCCACCTGGAGAAGCCCGGGAATGTGGTGAGGATCATGTTCTTTGACTTCTCCAGTGCTTTCAACACCATCCAACCGATGATCCTGAAGGACAAGCTGCTGCGTGCAGGGGTGGACCAGCACCTGTCATCATGGATCCTGGACTACCTCACGAACCGGCCTCAGTTTGTGAGAACCCGGGACTGTGTGTCCGACACGATCATCAGTAGCACGGGGGCCCCCCAGGGAACGGTGTTGGCTCCCTTCCTGTTCACTCTTTATACTGCGGACTTCTCACACAACACAACACACTGCCATCTACAGAAGTTCCCTGATGACTCTGCGATCGTTGGCCTCATCTCCAATGGAGATGAAGCTGAGTACAGAGGGCTTATCCAGGACTTCGTGGACTGGTGCCATCGGAACTGCCTCCAGATCAACGCGAGGAAAACTAAGGAGCTGGTGGTGGACTGCCGCAGGCAAGGACAACCCCTCACAGCACCAGTAAATATACAGGGAACAGACATCGAGATGGTGACATCCTCCAAGTACCTGGGTGTTCATCTGAACAATAAACTAGACTGGTCACACAACACTGACGCACTCTACAAGAAGGGACAGCGCAGGCTGTTCCTACTGAGGAGACTCAGGTCTTTTGGTGTACAAGGGGCGCTGCTGAAGACATTCTATGACACGGTGGTGGCATCAGCCATCACTTTTGGAGTGGTCTGTTGGGGCAGTGGCATTACTGCAGCCGATAGGAAGAGACTGAACAAACTGATCAAGAAAGCTAGCTCTGTCCTGGGGCAGTGCCTTGATCCGGTGGAGGAGATAGGAGAGAGAAGGACGGTGGCTAAACTGTCATCTCTGCTGGAGTCCGAGTTCCACCCTATGCAGGACATACTGAATGCACTGAGGAGCTCATTTAGCAGCAGACTACATCATCCCAGGTGCATAACCGAGAGGTTTCGCAGGTCCTTCCTACCAACGGCTGTCAGACTGTACAACCTAAGCAGGGCTGCTTAACAACAAGCAAAAGACGTAACAACCTAATAGTTTTTTTGAATGCAAAAGATGCAATAGACTTACACAATGGTCCCCTCTGGCATACAACTAGGAAAATACCGGTAGCTACGGAGGGTGAGAATATGTATGGGCACATAATCATACCATGTAGGATAACTAAGTAGATGGTTGTGCTGTTTCATCCCATCTAGCAACAATGCGCTGCACTGTGTGTGTTTATACATTTACATATTTATTCCATCTAGCTACAATGCTCCGCACTGGGTGTGTTTATGTTTATGTTTATATTTATATATCTATATATTCATTCCATCTAGCTACATTGCTCCGCACTGTGTGTTTATATATTTACATATTTTTTCCACCTAGCTGCAATGCTCCGTACTGTGTGTTCATATACTCATATATTTATCCCATCCAGCTACAATGCTCTACACTGTGTGTCTGTATATATATATATATATATATATATATATATATATATATTTATTTATTTATTTATTTATAGTAAGATGTACATATGTATATTAGCTGCTCTTGCTTGCTTGCTTTTTTTTTTTTTTTTCTTGCCTTCTCATTGTTGCTCTGAGTGTTGCTATCCCTGTGCTGTTGCAATCCTGGAATTTCCCCGTTGTGGGACTAATAAAGGCTTATCTTATCTTATCTTATCTTATTGCAGTTACAATAAGGCATCACTATGCAGCCTTGCTGTCGTCTTCATTTATACGAACCTTTTGAAGGGTTTTTCTGTTCAACCAGTTTCCCTCACAAGCCGCTTTTTCATTCAATGAATGTGGGCTTTTTATTTGAACTTTTTTTCATCATTTTATCACCGTCACAGTCCAGTGGGCAGTGGTGGCCTAATGGTTAGGGATGTGGAATGATGAGCGGAGGGTCGCCGGTTCAATCCCTGGACCAGCAGGATCAGATCTGGGTGGGACAGATAACAGAGCAGTGTCTGCCCTACCCTCCTTAACCCACTGTGGTGCCCTTGAGCAAGGCCCTGAAGCCCAGCTGCTGCAGTGGAGCTGCTCAGTGGCCACAGGTCAGTCTGTGGTTGGACTGGGCAGCTTCCTGCTGTGGATGTGTGAGTGTGAACAGGGCGTCCTGGAAGAAGAGAGGTTGCCTCCCAATGGAACTACCCTGGATAAATAAAGGTTAAATACAACATGGTGTCCTCGTCTTGTAATCTAGATATAGTTTTCCCCCCTTTTTGGCAAGTTATCCTTCATTAGGCCAAAGGCCATAAGACTGTTACTACAATTAAAAGGCTGAAGAGGAGACAGCATCGGCTGTGACAGAAGTGAACATGGAGGGTCCAGAGGGTCCACTAAACTCTATGGACAATATATGCCAAGCATCAATATGTGACTGTGGTGTTTGAAGACGGAGGATCTGCAGCAGAACTGATTTCTTTGTCACATGTGTTTTATTGAAAAATCTCATATTGCATATGCATTACATAATAAAGCACATCATGTTTTTCCCTTGTTTTTCAAAAAAAAAAAATATTCAAATACACCAAACACACACACACACAAACACACAAAGGCTCTTTCCACACCTCACCCCCCCCCCACTCGTTCTGCTAATAAAACATAATGTATGACAGCTGTTGTGATGGATGATAATAAAGCAAACAGGAGAAACAGAGCATTAGTTACATTGCATAGACAGTACAAAAGATTAATGAATTAAGAATTGTTCTTTAGGTAACAGACGAGGGGTGACCAGATCTGATCAAACTGTGACTCTTTATTTTTTAAGAAGAATCCAATTTTTTTCAAAATAGAGTGATCAGCGAATGCCTAAAGCCAAAGCTTAAAGGTAGGAGCTTCCTTCTTTTTCCAGAATATCACAATCAATTTTTTGGCTGTGATCAAACTATAGGAGAGGAGTTGGTATTGTGTTTTCTGTAACGGAGGTGTATTATCAGATACTCCAAGCATAATTAAGATGGGGTCTGGTTCAATTTTAATCTGGAGAATTTTTGATAAGGCGTCAAAAATTTTGTCCAATATCTTGTTAACTTGGGGCAAAAAAACAAAAGAGTGAATGAGGTTCACCTCTGCTGCAGAGCATTTATCACATTGTGAAGAGACGTCTGGAAAAATGTTGTGGAGCTTGGAATTAGAATAGTGTAGTCTGTGAAGGACACCAAACTGAATCAAACAATGTCTAGCATTTAAAGAGAAGGTACCGATGTCTTCAAGGCTCTGATCCCAGAGTCCATCAGCGATTTGTGTCCCCAACTCATTTTCTCAATCGTTTTTGATTTCGGACACTGAGAGAGGGTTGATGGATTGTAAGGCTTCATAAAAAAGTGATACTTTTCCATCAGAGCCTGTGTTTGAAGAAGACACTTGTCTAGGACTGTAGGTGATGCACTTTCAGAAGAAGATATGTGGGGACGCACATAATTTCTGAATTGTAAAAACCTACAAAAATTACTCCTGGGTAATTCATACATTTCTTGTAGCTGTTCAAATGAGGCTAAGGCACCATTCAGGTGAAGATCCCCTATAGTGTGAATACCCAGGTCTCTCCATTGTAAAAATCCATTATCAAATTGAGATGGTGGGAAAGACGGATTTCCAGCAATGGGAAGGAAAAAGGAGAGTGATTTAACCCTGAAATGCATCTTAATCTGTTTCCAAATTCTGATCTTGCTATTTATAACCACACTTTCACCATACAGTGGGGCAAAAAAGTATTTAGTCAGCCACCAATTGTGCAAGTTCTCCCACTTAAAAGATGAGAGAGGTCTCCAATTTTCATCATAGGTATACCTCAACTATGAGAGACAAAATGAGAAAAAAAATAATCCAGAAAATCACACTGAAGGATTTTTAATGAATTAATTGGTAAATTCCTCAGTAAAATAAGTATTTGGTCACCTACAAACAAGCAAGATTTCTGGCTCTCACAGACCTGTAACTTCTTCTTTAAGAGGCTCCTCTGTCCTCTACTCGTTACCTGTATTAATGGCACCTGTTTGAACTTGTTATCAGTATAAAAGACATCTGTCCACAACCTCAAACAGTCAGACTCCAAACTCCACTATGGCCAAGACCAAAGAGCTATCAAAGGACACCAGAAACAAAATTGTAGACCTGCACCAGGCTGGGAAGACTGAATCTGCAATAGGTAAGCAGCTTGGTGTGAAGAAATCAACTGTGGGAGCAATTATTAGAAAATGGAAGACATACAAGACCACTGATAATCTCCCTCGATCTGGGGTTCCACGCAAGATCTCACCCCGTGGGGTCAAAATTATCACGAGAACGGTGAGCAAAAATCCCAGAACCACATAGGGGGACCTAGTGAATGACCTGCAGAGAGCTGGGACCAAAGTAACAAAGGCTACATCAGAAACGCACTATGCCGCCAGGGACTCAAATCCTGCAGTGCCAGACGTGTCCCCCTGCTTTAAGCCAGTACATGTGCAGGCCCATCTGAAGTTTGCTAGAGAGCATTTAGATGATCCAGAAGAGGATTGGGAGAATGTCATATGGTCAGATGAAACCAAAATAGAACTTTTTAGTAAAAACTCAACTTGCCGTGTTTGGAGGATAAAGAACACCATACCTACTGTGAAGCATGGGGGTGGAAACATCATACTTTGGGGCTGTTTTTCTGTAAAGGGACCAGGATGACTGATCCATGTAAAGAAAAGAATGAATGGGGCCATGTATCGTGAGATTTTGAGAGAAAACCTCCTTCCATCAGCAAGGGCATTGAAGATGAAACGTGGCTGGGTCTTTCAGCATGACAATGATCCCAAACACACTGTCCGGGCAACGAAGGAGTGGCTTCGTAAGAAGTGGTATCTGCTAGTGGTTAGGGGTGGGGGCCCTGACTAGACCCCCACCTCAGGGCTTTGGGTGAGAGGGGTCATATCGACCCCCTGGGGTTTTTTGGAGGGGGGTTCCTCCAGAATGGATAGTTGATCTCCCGGTGGTTTGTCGAGGAAGGGGGGGGTTGTGGGGTCAACTAGACCCCACCTCGGGGTTTTGTGTGAAAGGGGTCATATCGACCCCCTGAGTATTTTCCGAGGGGGGTTGACTAGACCGCATCTCGGGGTTTTGGGTGAGAGAGGATGCCGGGATATTTTTATTTTGGTTTCCCAAGGAATAGATAGTTGATCTCCCCGTGGTTTGTCGAGGAAGGACGGGGGGTGGGGGGGGTCACATCGACCCCCTTTTGGATTTTTCCAGGGGGTCATATCGACCCCTCTGTTTCTTTCCCCAGGAATAGGTGGCTGATCTCCCCGTGGTTTGTCGAGGAAGGAGGGGGGTGGTGTGGGGGTCGACTAGACCCCACCTCGGGGTTTTGGGTGAGAGGGGTCATATTGACGCCCTTTGTATTTTATATACAGTATATATACTATATACAGTATATATATACATATACTGTATATATATATATAGGGCGGCGCGGTAGTGGAGTGGTTAGCACTGCAGCAGCACAGCAACTCACCCTTGGCCGGGGGATCCTGAGTTCGATCCCAGCCCCCGACCAACAGTGATCTGTGTGGAGTTTGCATGTTCTCCCCGTGTCTGCGTGGGTTTACACCGGGATTTCTCCGGTTTCCTCCCACATGCCAAAAACATGCAAGTTAGGTTAATTGGCATCAAACTGGGGATTCTAAATTGTCCTTAGATATGACTGTGAGAGTGAATGGTTGTCTGTCTGTCTGTGTTGGACCTGCGATGGACTGGCGATCTGTCCAGGGTGTACCCTGCCTCTCGCCCAAAGATGCTGGGATAGGCTCCAGCCCCCCCGAGACCCGAAAAGGATTAAGCAGAAGAAGATGAATGATTGACGAATGATCGATGAGTGATCAACGAGGTTGCAGCCTGGAGTAAACTGAGCTGCTCCCTTAAATAGGGCTGACAGATTACTCATCTGATGAGAACATCATCAGCTGATTGAATTCCATCTGTCCCTGTGGAGCTCGGCTCTGACAGCCGGAAGCCCTGCCCATTATGAGTTTTGGGGTAGAGAGGTTTGGTACTATGGAGCGCAGAGCTGGCAGGTCTATCTACACTAAGAACCGTAGGGCTGGCAGGATTCATCAGCTGCGGAAGGAGCTGAGGATGCTGACAAGACAGTTTCAAGCAGCAGCAGAAGAGGAGAAGCCACCACTTGCTGAGCTTTGACAGGCCATCAGGAAGAAGCTTATGACCCTGCGTAGAGCTGAATGGCATCGGAGGAGGAGGATTGAGAGAGCCAGGAGACGAACTGCATTCTTGGCAGTTCCATTTGGCTTTATGAGGAAGATGCTAGGGCAGAAGCGCAGTGGGAGACTGGAGTGTTCTAAGGAGGAAGTTGACCATTTCTTGCATAACACCCTACGTGACCCCTTTAGAGAGCAGGATCTGGGACCTCAGAGAGCTCTTTTGGACATTCCAGCCCCTCTGGTGGAGTTCAACACCTCAGAACCCACCTGGAAGGAAGTTCAGGAAGTGGTGGCAGCGGCGAGAGCCAGCTCTGCTCCAGGCCCCAGTGGAGTACCTTATAAAGTATACAAGCGTTGCCCAGAGCTCCTGAGAATCTTATGGAAGATACTGAGAGTGATCTGGCGAAGAGGAACTGTAGCAGAGCAGTGGAGCTGGGCAGAGGGAGTGTGGATTCCCAAGGAAGAGAGGTCATCTAAATTGGAGCAGTTCAGGTCTATCTCACTCCTCAGTGTGGAAGGCAAGATCTTCTTTAGTGTCCTATCTAGGAGAATGACCCACTTCCTTCTGAAGAACAATTATATCGATACATCAGTACAGAAGGGTGGAATCTCAGGTGTACCAGGGTGTTTGGAACACACTGGGGTGGTCACTCAGCTGATCAGAGAGGCACGGGAGGGAAATGGAGATCTAGTGATGCTTTGGCTGGACCTTGCCAATGCTTATGGGTCAATCCCCCATAAGCTGGTCGATATCACGCTGGACCAACACCACATTCCCAGTAAGATCAAGGCTCTCATTCTGGACTATTATGGTCAATTTAGACTCAGAGTCACCTCTGGCAGCTTGACCTCAGATTGGCACCAGTTGGAGAAAGGGATTATAACAGGTTGTACAATTTCTGTTATCCTTTTTACCCTGTCCATGAACATGCTGGTTAAAGCAGCGGAGGTCGAATGTAGACGACCCCTTTCAAGGTCAGGAATCCGGCAGCCCCCCATTAGAGCTTTCATGGATGATCTGACAGTTACTACTACATCAGTGCCTGGCAGTAGGTGGATTCTTCAAGGCCTGGAAAAACTTATTTCCTGGGCAAGAATGAACTTTAAGCCATCAAAGTCTAGATCCATGGTCCTGAAAAGAGGGAAAGTGGTGGATAAGTTCCGTTTCCATCTGGATGGCATTGTGATACCATCTATCACAGAGAAACCAGTCACAAGCCTAGGGAAGGTCTTTGACTGTAGTCTCAGGGACACAGCATCCATTCGAACTACCATCAGGAAACTGGAAACATGGCTGTTGACTGTGGATAAGTCTGGCCTTCCCGGCAGGTTCAAGACTTGGGTGTACCAACATGGCATTTTGCCCCGTATCCTCTGGCCTCTGCTGGTGTACGAGGTGCCTCTGTCTACAGTGGAGACCCTGGAAAGGAAGATCAGCTCCTACATTCGAAAATGGTTGGGTTTACCACATAGCTTCAGTAGTGCGGCGCTTTATGGCAGGAGCAATAAACTCCAGCTTCCTATTAGTAGTTTGGAAGAGGAGTTCAAGGTTTCCTGCACAAGAGAGGCACTAGCCTATCATGAATCTAGAGACTTGAGAGTGGCAGCAGCAGGCATTGTGGTGAGGACAGGTCGGAAGTGGAGAGCTCAAGAGGGGTTGGAGCTTGCAGAATCTCGGTTGAGACACAAAGCTCTGGTGGGCACGGTGGCAATAGGACATGCAGGGCTGGGCTCCATCCCACAGCCGCGCTACGATAAAGTCCAGGGAAAGGACAAACGCAAGTTAATCCTGCAGGAGGTGAGAGCAGGTGTTGAAGAAGTGAGGACTGGTAGGATGGTAGGCATGCGGCAGCAGGGGGCATGGACAAAATGAGAGGGAGTAGTGGACAAGAAGCTGACCTGGAATGACATCTGGCATGCAGAGCCTCAACGCATCCAGTTTATGCTTCGAGCAGTATATGATGTGCTACCCAGTCCGGCAAACCTGCATACCTGGGGTAAGAACAAGCTGCCAACATGTCCTCTCTGCTCAGGAAAGGGCACGCTTGAACACATCCTTAGCAGTTGCCCAACAGCTCTTGGAGAGGGCCGATATCGTTGGCGCCATGACCAAGTGCTAATGTGTGTAGCGGAGACCATCTCCAACGCCATGGCACACAGTAAGCAGGTCGGCAGTCAAAGGAAAATTACATTTGTTAAGGCTGGAGAGAGGCCCCAACCACAGCTTAGACCATCAGCCAGTCTGCTCTCTTCAGCATCAGACTGGGACCTGCGAATTGACTTGGGAAAGCAGCTTAAGTTCCCCGATTATGTAACATCAACATCTCTTAGGCCAGATGTGGTACTTACATCTTCCTCTTCCAGGCAGGTTCTGTTAGTGGAGCTCACAGTTCCCTGGGAAGAGTGCATAGAAGAGGCCAATGAACGCAAACGGCTCAAATACCAAGAACTGGTAGAACAGTGCCAGAGGAATGGTTGGAGAGCACACTGTGAGCCCATAGAGGTGGGATGTCGAGGCTTTGCTGCCCGCTCCCTGTGCAAAATTTACACTCTCCTTGGTATTAAAGGAGTTGCTAAAAGGAAGGCCATCAAATCTGCCACTGAGGCTGCAGAAAGAGCTTCTCGGTGGCTATGGATTAAGAGGTCTGAATCGTGGGCCAATGCTGCCGGGACACAAGTCAGGGTCTGATCAACCCTGGCTGGGTCACCTGATTGAGGGTGTCTGATGTTGTGAGACCCGAAACACCCGATGACGTCAGGAAACATCACTGATGATGTGTCCCGGCGCATCTATTCATCAATGAATGATATATATATATATATATATATATATATATATATATATATATACAGTATATATATATATATATATATATATATATATATATATATATATATATATATACAGTGGGGGAAAAAGTATTTAGTTAGCCACAATTGTACAAGTTCTCCGACTTAAAAGATGAGAGAGGTCTCCAATTTTCATCATAGGTATACCTCAACTATGAGAGACAAAATGAGAAAAAAAAAATCCAGAAAATCACATTGAAGGATTTTTAATGAATTAATTGGTAAATTCCTCGGTAAAATAAGTATTTGTTCAATAACAAAAGTTCATCTCAATACTTTGTTATATACCCTTTGTTGGCAATGACAGAGGTCAAACGTTTTCTGTAAGTCTTCACAAGGTTTTCACACACTGTTGCTGGTATTTTGGCCCATTCCTCCATGCAGATCTCCTCTAGAGCAGTGATGTTTTGGGGCTGTCATTGGGCAACACAGACTTTCAACTCTCTCCAAAGATTTTCTATGGGGTTGAGATCTGGAGACTGGTTAGGCCACTCCAGGACCTTGAAATGCTTCTTACGAAGCCACTCCTTCGTTGCCCGGGCAGTGTGTTTGGGATCATTGTCATGCTGAAAGACCCAGCCACGTTTCATCTTCAGTGCCCTTGCTGATGGAAGGAGGTTTTCACTCAAAATCTCACGATACGTGGCCCCATTCATTCTTTCCTTTACACGGATCAGTCGTCCTGGTCCCTTTGCAGAAAAACAGCCCCAAAGTATGGTGCTTTCACCCCCATGCTTCACAGTAGGTATGGTATTCTTTATCTTCCAAACACGACAAGTTGAGTTTTTACCAAAAAGTTCTATTTTGGTTTCATCTGACCATATGACATTCTCCCAATCCTCTTCTAGATCATCCAAATGCTCTCTAGCAAACTTCAGACGGGCCTGCACATGTACTGGCTTAAGCAGGAGGACACGTCTGGCACTGCAGGATTTGAGTCCCTGGCGGCGTAGTGTGTTACTGATGTAGCCTTTGTTACTTTGGTCCCAGCTCTCTGCAGGTCATTCACTAGGTCCCCCCGTGTGGTTCTGGGATTTTTGCTCACCGTTCTCATGATCATTTTGACCTCACGGGGTGAGATCTCGCGTGGAGCCCCAGATCGAGGGAGATTATCAGTGGTCTTGTATGTCTTCCATTTTCTAATAATTGCTCCCACAGTTGATTTCTTCACACCAAACTGCTTACCTATTGCAGATTCAGTCTTCCCAGCCTGGTGCAGGTCTACAATTTTGTTTCTGGTGTCCTTTGACAGCTCTTTGGTCTTGGCCATAGTGGAGTTTGGAGTCTGACTGTTTGAGGTTGTGGACAGGTGTCTTTTATACTGATAATGAGTTCAAACAGGTGCCATTAATACAGGTAATGAGTGGAGGACAGAGGAGCCTTTTAAAGAAGAAGTTACAGGTCTGTGAGAGCCAGAAATCTTGCTTGTTTGTAGGTGACCAAACACTTATTTTACCAAGGAATTTACCAATTCATTCATTAAAAATCCTTCAATTTGATTTTCTGGATTTTTTTTTTCTCATTTTGTCTCTCATAGTTGAGGTATACCTATGATGAAAATTGGAGACCTCTCTCATCTTTTCAGTGGGAGAACTTGCACAATTGGTGGCTGACTAAATACTTTTTTGCCCCACTGTATATATAGACAGTCGATCTCCCCACCCGGTGGTTTGTGGAGGACTTGCTATTCGACGGAGGGGGCGAGAGGACTGCGACTGGTGGGAGCGCAGGCAGGGCAGTACGTGAGCGCGCATCTTCCGTATACGTGCGAGCGGCGCCTGCGGCACACCGTTTTGGTCTTGGTGTCCTTGCTCCTGGGACACACGTGGCTCCTCTTCCTCTTTTCTTCCAAAGACCGCGGGGGTCCTCCTTGCCCGGCGGCCTCGGGGTCACCACCGGGGATCCTCTCCCTCTCTCTCCTTCTCCTCCTGAGCACGAGCGGGGCCACGAGCGCCTTACCCAGCTGCTCCGTGAACAACCTGCGCCTGTTGCGTCTGCCGGTCATCCACGTGGGATTGAGCTCCCACCACAGGACGAAGGCGTTGTACGCCGACACGTCCACCATATTGTGGAACAGGACCGGGGGCCAGCGGCAGGTTTTTCTCCTGCAGTTGTACGTGGCCACGACCTTGTCTAGGTTGTCGACGCCTCTCTCTGTGCGATTGTAATGGAGCACCGCGAGGGGTTTATGATCGGCGCGGTCGCTCAGCAGCGGGCTTCGCAGGCACCTGTCGGCGGTGGCGAGGAGCAGCACATTCTTGTTCTTCTTGACGAGATAGGACACCAGGGTGATACTGGGAGCCCCGGATGAGGAAAACGCGAAGGACGAGGAGCCAACTGCCCTGCCCCTGACGTTGAGCAGCTCTCGCGGGATCTCGGGTCTGTTGGCGTGCAGGGTCCCCAGTACGGTCAGGTCCCGCTCGGCAAGGAGCCTGCGCGCGAGCTTGTGGGACGTGAAGAAGTTGTCGCAGGTGACGTTCCTCCCAGGTCCCAGTCCCTCGGTGAGCTCGAGGACGACTCGGGTGGCCAACAGCACCCGAGTTAAACATCAGTAAATGTTCATGATAGGCTGCTCTTAAACAACAGTGAATAGCTCTTCAGTGGTGATGGGCAGCTGAAGCCTCAATGAAGCTCTGAGGCTTTCAAAGCTTACAGGCTTCATTCTAACTAAGAACATTGACATCTGGTGGCCATCATGCATGTTCTTACATTCTATTAGATATATGATATATATTGGATTACGATATAAAAACGTCTATCGTTTCATAGAATGCTCTATCATTTATATCGTTATTTAAAATGCACATACTCCGGTTTATTCAGTAAAGCTCCTCACCACTACTCGTCAGCGCCCCTTCTCTCCTCTGGGAGCACAGCACAGCACAGCAGAACAGGTGTGTCGTAGGTAGCTAGGCTTCAGTCCTGTGGATGCTAATGCTAACTCCAAACTACCGGTTCAGGTATTTGCTGCTCCTGTTTGCCAGGGATGAGGGTCTGTTTTCCATCGTGCTGCACCGGAGTGGTGGCTCAGTTGGTAGAGCATCCGCCCCACACCCGGGAGGCAGGGGTTCAAATCCCGGCCGGGTCATGCCGAAGACCTTATAAAAGTGGAACTTCCTGCCGTCCAGCTTGGTGCTCAGCAATGAATGGAATGGAGGAGGGAACTCTGTGGCGGCGCCTTGCGTGGCAGCGGCCCTCTGATTCTGCACTTGGGGTGTGTGTGATTAACACAGTAGATAGGTAAAGCACAATCTCGTTCTGCTGTACATGATTGGTTGTATGGTTGAATGACAATAAGGGTGATTTGATTTGATTTGATTTGATTTGATCAGAGAGGATAGTTCGCTAACCTCGTTTTAATAGGAGGTAAGTGACATTAACGCCATGTCTAATTATGAAATGCTAAATGACGATGCTAAGCTGTGCTAACTGGAAACCGTAGCAGATCATCGTTTTTTTAGTTTAAATTACTGCCAAGTTTCTTGGTTTTGTCTGAAAACAGCTTATTAAAGCTGCAAAAGTGCATGATGGTGGCACATACATGCAAAATAATTAATAAATACATTAAAACGGGTCGGAGGAGCAAGTTGGCTCTTAATGTAATTTATTTGGTTTCTGATCATTTTAATTAGTCAAGTATTAATGAATAAAGTTAAAGTCATCACATGTATTTTATTACATTACCTTTTCTGTCTTCCACTTTCAGATCATGACCAATCTGAAATATTTTTACTAAGAAGCAAAAAAGATTAAATCAGGCCACAATGGCGGTCTTTAGGGTGCAGGTCTACACTGAAATTTTCACTGATAACGATGATAAGATGACTTATATCGTGATGTGAATTTTTTGTCATATCGCACAGCCCTACCATTACCATTTTATTGCGGTTTACATCATTTTCCCTTTGTTTTGATCTACTGATATTATGATGGGTTGGACTATAATTTATAAATGCCACATTTTCCAGCTTTAGTTTTTTTTAACTTTACCTTTCCATCATGTTGGTGTCCAGAACTCAGAACACAATATTATAAAATTACTGATCCAACAATAGAAAAGGATTTCATAGGATTCCATGGAGCATTCTGCAGGGTAACTGGTTCAGATGGTAATGACTGAAGTGAGTGAGGATTAATTAGCCACTTAACATCTCAGCAGTGTCTAAAATGTTCATCGGTGAAGCAAGTTTCTGTCACGTGTCTGAGCTTCTGTCCTCAGCGCTCAGACTTCCTTTGTAGTTTTGAGTATTTTTCTGTCTATTTTTATTGTCTTGTTAGTTTTGTTACGATGTTTGAGTGACAAGAGCCCCTTTCCTCCGTTCCAGGAACACTCACTTTTCACTCACAGCCTGTTCTGTCCAGCTGCTGTGAGTGATTGTGTTTTAGGACACCTGCCACTTTCCTCTCACTACTCTGTCTGCTCTTCCCTCAACTGGGAGCAGTTAGATAATTTGTTCCTTCCAGATTGGCACTCGCACCTGCTGCCCATTACATTTCCTGTATTTAAACACTGCCATTTCAACCTGTGTTTGTGGCAGTGTTTCCTGTTTGCATTTTTGGTATTATCTGCACTATGATTTATGGACTGTTTATGTTTTTTCCTTTAATAAATGCCTGAACTGCAGTTAAGCATCTTGGGGGTTTTTTTGCCCCGAAGGGGCGTTCATGACAATGTCCTCCAAGGGGGATCAGCTGTGCATATGGGCTTCCTACTGCCAACGCTTTACCAGTTTACCAGAAGTTGGAGTCCCCTTGTAAAGTGTGTAGACCACTTGTTTATGCCCTGCAGGATGGGATCCAGAAAAGTTTTGGGAGGTCATGTGAGAACCTGAGCTGACTGCTGCAGCTATACTCCTACCACAACTCAGAATATCCTGGACCACTGAGGAGGGCATCTTAAAAGCTTGTAAATATACTTAGCAGTTCTTATGTCAATCATTAGCGCTTTGCATACTGTAATGTTATTGTCATTTAGGTTATATCACATCAGTGACAAAGGTTTTCAAAAGTTACAAATTTCAAGAGCTTTTAATAGTAATAATAATACCCAGCAGCTTGGTAGCCTATACAATAAGGGTAAGAATGTGCAGACCTACAGTATTTCTTCTGAAAACAATCTTTGTCTTACCACAGGCTTTAACGACATCAAATACCACCTGGACCCTGACTTGGATGATGCCTGCACAAACAGCGCTAACTCTGGAGAGCTACCTTTCATGTCCGTCCACTGCAGGTATGGATCTGCTGCATTCATTTCCTCAAATCAAAAAATTGTCCCTCAAAGTCAACACAGGTCTTCCAGCTTCTGCAGCCTGTGAAAGACTTTTTAGTCATGCAGGGCTACTTCCATCCATCCATCCATCCATCCATCTTCTACCGCTTTTCCGGAGGTCCGGGTCGCGGAGGCAGCAGTTCAAGCAGAGAAGCCCAGACTTCCCTCTCCCCAGCCACCTGCTCCAGCTCTTCAGAGGGGATACCAAGGCGTTCCCAGACTAGCTGGGAGACATAGTCTCTCCACCGAGTCCTGGGTCTGCCCCGGGGTCTCCTCCCAGTGGGACGTGCCTGAAACACCTCAAGTGGGAGACATCCAGGAGGCATCCTAATCAGATGCCCATACCACCTCAACTGACTCCTTTCAATGTGGAGGAGCAGCGGTTCTACTCTGAGCCTCTCCCGGATGACTGAGCTCCTCACCCTATCTCTGAGGGTGAGTCCAGCAATCCTACGGAGAAAGCTCATTTCAGCCGCTTGTATCCGCGATCTCGTTCTTTCGGTCATTACCCAAAGCTCGTGACCATAGGTGAGAGTAGGAACGTAGATTGACTGGTAAATCGACAGCTTTGCCTTAGAACTAAGCTCCCTCTTCACCACAACAGACCGGTACAACGTCCGCATCACTGCAGAGGCTGCTCCAATCCGTCTGTCGATCTCTCGCTCCATTTTCCCCTCACTCGTGAACAAGACCCCAAGATACTTAAACTCCTCCACTTGGGGCAGGAGCCTGTCCCCAACCCGGAGAGGACAATCCACCTTTTTCCGGCTGAGGACCATGGACTCGGACTTGGAGGTGCTGATTCTCATAGTCATGCAGGGCTACTTTTCACAGCTAAAAGATCACAGCTTCACTGCAAGAACCTTGAGGGCCAACTGCTGTTGAAGCTTAACAGTCACGTCACTGACTGATTCTCTTGGGACAAAGCATACAAGAACACACATTTTCACCCAAACACACCACTGTTAATGGACACACATCCTTTGTATGTTCAGGCTACTTTGTTCCATGTTCTTTGTCAGTCTCCTCCAGGATGGTGAGAGTGGCCACGGCCCAGTAGTTGATGATTTTGTTCACTGGAGTGAGGATTCCTACCTGCAGCTGAATACGACAAAAACTAAAGACATGATTATTGACTTTAGGAGGAAAAATCCCAGGCACAAAGTCACCGTACTAAAAGGCCAGACCACCGAATGTGTACAATCCTACAAATATTTTGGGACGATTATTGACAGTAATTTAAACTTTGAAGAGAACTGTGAAAGGGTGTGCAAAAAGGGTCAGCAACATTTGCATTGCTTGAGGAAACTTGCACGCTTCCAAATTGACCGAACCATAATCACAATGTTTTATCGGGCTTTTATTGAATCTGTTTTATCCTTTTCTTTAGTGTCATGGTTTGGTCAGATAAAACTGAAACAGAGGAAATCCTTGGATCAGGTAGTTAGATGGTCCAGTCGTTTGCTTGGTGAGTCACAGCTGAGCCTGACATCCCTGTACACCAGACAAGTACAGAGAATTGCTACCTCCATTTTAAATGATGACTCCCACCCTTTGCACTGCCACTTTCAGCTTCTTCCCTCAAGACAGAGGTTTGCTGTCCCAAAAAGTAGAACCCAGCGCTACAAAAACAGCTTTGTTCCTGCTGCTGTCAAAGAGTTGAACAAGCTGTAAAAATATATGGCACATAATTTAGGTACCTATTTATTAACTCCATTTTATATTTACTTATTTTTGTGGGATGTTTTTGGGGTTCTAAATATTTTATTGGGTTTTAGACCTTTGAGTTTTTAACCTCTTTGACTATTTTTTTAACTTTTTAATATGACCCTTCTCTCTTATCTCTGGTTTTTCTCTCATCTCTTTGTCTTTATACCCTGATTGATGGAGCCTTGAGTATTTTTATCATGTTTATTGTCAGCTTCATGTGTGTCTGTGTTTGTGTCTATGTTGAATGTAATTGTGGCTTGTAAATATGGATGTCACCAGACTGCAAAACAAATCTACCTACGGGTACAAATAAAGGAACCAGAACCTGAACCTGAACCTGTACGTATTTCTGTGTTTAGAGCCTACTCTGTCATTTAACGGGAAACTGAGTGAATATTGTGTAATTTGATGGCAAACAGGAGTAACACACACACACACACACACACACACACACACACACACACACACACACACACACAGAAAATGTTAGTCAGCAACAGACATTTAGTCTCTTCTGCATCCAGATGGAACTTGTCAATGCAAGTCAAGTTTCCAGAGTTCACACACACTGTTGCTACCGAGGTATTGGTTTCTAAAGCTCTATTTGTTTTATGAGTTATGAATGGATTGTGATGAAATTTTCAGGAAAGGTGTGTAGCGTCACTGGGAACAGATGATTAGATTTTGGTGATGATCTGAGAGTGCATACCTCCACCAAGGCTCTTATCTTTTCACAGTGTGTTAGCAACAATCCTCCAAAACTAATGGACAGACTTTGATGCAGGTTTCACCAGAAGTGGCTCTCGGCCTACACACAAACTCATTACATTTTGGAGGTGATCCATGATAGACTGAAGGAGCCTTGGCAGAGGTATGTGCTCTTTGAGTGTTTTTCTAATTATAGTAAACATTCCTAGCAGTTACTACTTTACCTATTACCTTGAGTTTAAGCTAAAATACTGCTCCATGCAGGTTTTTGTTGACACATTTAGTGAAAAATGCTGCTTTAGAGCATGTTGCTGAATGAAGAAAAAATCCTGTTTGTTCTCAGGTGATTTATTTTTTAATAAGGTGGACAGTAGTGGTGGACTCACAAATTTAGTATAAGGTAAAGCCTATAAATGTAAATAAGTATAACTTTTCACAAATAATGTTACAAAATTATGACATAAGATGCTAATTTACAAGTAAAGTTGTAAATTTTTCAGAAAAAGTTACAAATTTGTGAGAAAAAATGATGAATTTGTGGAAGAAGGAAGCAGACGAGGATGCGAGCTAGACAACACATGAACTTTATTCCTCTTCCAACATCAAGTACAGAACATCTCTGACCTGGGTCTCAGGGCACCTTCTTTTTATAACCTTAAATTTCGTCCGAGGAGACCTAGGGAGCCCAACAACAATGTATTCAGTGGACAAAGACATGCGTGGCACATTAACATCATATAACGCCAGTCCCGCTTCTCACACCCTCTCTTGCTCCAGCGGCTCTGGCATCTCCTGAACACCCAGGGTGATAGTCCTTTCTGTTCCGTCTGAGACCCCCCGATACCACTTCCTCCTTCAGTCCATTGTTCCTTTCCCCCCCCAGTTCCCGACTCTGGGTGGAGAATCCCCCACACAGTGACACCACACAGCCCCCCCAAACACCCAGAAAGGGCACAAACCCCCACCCCCCCATCCTTTGAGCTTGAGATGGCACCCATAGCGGCTGTAGTGAGTCGAAATGCCCTGCTGGTGAGGTGTGCACGAGGGCACATCAGTCTGTGGAGGGAAAAAGGGTGGGGGGTAAAACATGTTAGCTTCACGAGTTCAGGTCTCTACCGAGGGAACAGCAACTTGTGGAGCCACCAACGGTGGACGTCCACAGTGGGGAGCTTGGGCCAACACCACCTGCTCGTCTGCCAACACAAAAGCAGGCTTCAGCCTGTCAATGCAGACGGTCTCCCTACGCCCGCCCCAAGTCTAACACAAAATGCTTTGCCCCAGTTTCCAGCACCCTGAATGTTCTGTCGTACGGTGGGCGCAGCGGGGTCCAATGTGCCTGCTTGACAAAAACAAAACTGGCGTTCTGTCAGCTTTTTGGGATGAAGGTGCGGGGAAAACAATGGTGGCTTGGGCGGACCCTGCATGTTAACAGCTTCCATACTGTACAAAAATTGCACTGGTGGATCGGCGCAGGGTTTTCCAGTAAAAAACTCTCCGGGGATCCACTGCGGCTGAGGAAAAAATGAGTTCTGTTGGGGAGGCTGCCAGATCCTCCTTAAGTGTGGAGTGCAACCCTAAACAAACCCAGGGCAGGCGGTCAACCCAATTTGCATCCATGAGCGAAGCTCCGAGCGCTGCCTTAAGCAACCTCTGAAAATGCTCGCATAACCCGTTAGCCAGGGGCTTTTACGCGATAGAGCAGTGAATTTTGACCCCCGGACTCTGGGCCATCGTGGACCAGAGTTCCGAAACAAATTGCAGACCCCTGTTGGAAGTGGTATCCGACGGGGATCCGAACCGTGCAGCCCAAGTCGACAAAAAAGGGTGAGCCACTTCCGCAGATGTGGTGGAAACCAGCGGGACCACTTCAGGCCAACACGTGGTGTGGTCCATGATTGTGAAAAGCTGCGTGAAACCTTGCGACGCAAGGAGGGGTCTCACCAAATCCATGTGGATGTGATCAAACCTGCTGGTTGAGATTTGGAACGGCTCGATGGGGGCTTTGGTTTGCTTGTGCACTTTTACCCTCTGGCACATGATGCACGCTGCAGCCCTCTCTTTTACGTCCTTGCACAAGCACGGAAAGACAAATTTCGTCCCTACCAGTTTAACTGAAGCGCACACTCCAGGATGCAAAAGGGAGTGGACTGACTCAAAAATGTTGCGTGCCAAGAGCTCGGAACCATCGGGCGCAGGCGACCGGTGGAGATGTTGCAGAGCAAGAGAGGGCACCCTTCTTGCACCACCCTGCTCTCCAGCTTTAACCCAGTAGGTGCAGACTGGAGCATGCAAATGTCCGCATCCCCGGCTTGCTTCGTGGCCATGGCAGGGAAATCTATTCCCATGTAGACCAGGGAGACTAACGCATGCGACAGACAATTGGCCATGACATTGAGCTTACTGGCAACTTCAATTCAATTCAATTCAATTCAACTTTATTTATATAGCGCCATTTCACAACAACAGTCATCTCATAGCACTATCAACTGTAGGGGGGACCCCCACAGTTGCAGAAAGACCCCAGCAATCAGGCGATCCCCTGTGAGCAAGCACTTGGCGACGGTGGAGAGGAAAAACTCCCTTTTAACAGGAAGAAACCTCCAGCAGAACCAGGCTCAGGGAGGGGCAGTCATCTGCTGCGACTGGCTGGGGGGTGAGGGGATAGAGAAGAAGAAAAGAACAGACATGTAGAGAGCAAACAGCATGATGGGGACTCAATCTATGGGAGAGAACAAACAAATGTTAATGACCAGCAAAAAAAAAAAAAAAAAAAAATATTTCATAGAGAGTGAGGAAAGGAGTGAGGCCCAGTGCATTACTGGAGGTCCCCCGGCTGACTAAACCTATTAGCAGCATAACTAAGGGAGGGTTCAGAAACACATGATCCCTCCCTAATTGTAGGCTATATCAAAAAGGTAGGTTTTAGCCCTATTCTTAAAAACAGAGATCGAGTCTGACTCCCGAATCCAGATTGGCAGCTGATTCCACAGGAGAGGAGCTTGATAACTGAAGGCTCTGCCTCCCATTGTACTTTTGGAGATTCTAGGTATTACAAGTAATCCTGCATTTTGGGAGCGTAGTGCTCTGTTAGGATGATACGGTAGTATCAGATCTTTTAAATAAAAAGGAGCCTGATTGTTTAGAGCTTTGTAAGTAAGAAGAAGGATTTTAAACTTAATTCTAAACTCTATGGGAAGCCAATGAAGGGAGGCCAGAACCGGAGAGATATGATCTCTCTTTCTAGTACCTGTTAAAACTCTTGCTGCAGCATTTTGGATCAGCTGAAGACTTTTTAAAGATGTTTTAGGACAGCCTGATAATAAAGAATTACAATAATCTAATCTCGAGCTAACAAAAGCGTGGATCAGCTTCTCAGCATCACTCTGAGACAAGATGCTCCTAATCTTGGCAATATTACGCAAATGATAGAAGGCAGTCTTAGAAACAAATTTAATATGTGAATTGAAGGACAAATCCTGATCAAAAATAACTCCAAGGTTCCTCACAGAGCTATTAAGAGAAAGAGTAACTGCATCCAAACTGAAAGTTTGATTTGGAAAGGAATTTCTAAGGTTTTTTGGACCAACAAGAATGACTTCAGTCTTATCTGAATTTAATAGCAGGAAATTACAAGTCATCCAAGCTTTGATTTCCTTAAGACAGGCTTCTAACTTGGCTAATTGATTAGTATCATCTGGCTTCATTGACAGGTATAATTGTGTGTCATTATACACACAATTAACAACATAACTTGTTGAATGTCTGTCGTGAACTCTGAGATCGTGGCCAAATGCCGTTGCTGCCAGGCCGACCACGGTTCCGAGACCTTGGACATCGCGTACGTGAGGGGTTTATGATCCATGAAGGCTGTGAACTCGCGCCCCTCTAGCCAAAACTGGAAATGGTGCGTCACCAGGTGTAGAGCCAACAATTCTCTATTGAATGTGCTATATTTGCGTTTGTTGTCACGCAAAGTATGACTGAAAAATGCGAGCGGCTGCCATGAACCGGAGACGTACTGCTCCACCACTGCCCCTATGGCAATATCAGACGCATCTGTGTGAGCGATATACACGACGACGGGTCAGGATGAGCTAGCAACACTGCATCAGCAAGCGCTGTTTTGGTGTCTGCGAAAGCCTGGACTCACTCAGGGGTCCAGCCGATATGTTCCACAGGCTTCTTTTTCTTAAGCATGGTGTACAACGGCTGCATCAGCTGGGATGCCTGGGAGAGGACACAGTTATAAAAACTGACCATTCCCAAAAACTCCTGAAGGGCCCTCACGGTCTGCAGACGTGCAAAGTCCCACACAGCGTGCACCTTATCCGGTAGCAGAATCGTGCCCTCCGGCCAAATGCAGTTGCCCCCAAAAAATCAATCTCTGGCACACTGAACTGGCACTTCGCCAGGTTAACTATAAGCCTGTGCGCTTCCAACCTCTGGAAAACCATCTTGAGATGGACAAGGTGTGCCTCCTCAGATGTGCTAGCCACCAGAATGTCATCTAAGTAGGCAAAAATGAAGGACAAGTCACGGAGCACTGCGTCCATCATTTTCTAGAAGGTTTGCGCTGCGCCCTTTAATCCGAACGGCATGCGTAAAAACTCAAAAAGGCCGAAAGGAGTTATTACCGCTGTTTTAATAATGTCTTCCTCGTGCACCGGGACCTGGTTGTAACTGTGGACCAGATACACTTTCGAAATAAACACGCATCCCAGCAGGTTCACGGAAAAATCCTGGATGTGCAGGATAGGATCCCGATCGTGTTCCGTGGTGTTGTTCAAGCGCCGGAAATCACTGCACGGTCGCCACGACCCGTCGGTCTGAGGTAGCATGTGTAGCGGGGATGTCCATGGGCTGTTGGAGCACCTGACGATGCCCAGCTGCTCCAAGTTGGCAAACTCCTCATGCTCGCTAGCCAGTTTAGCCGCATCCAGGTGCCGAGGTCATGTGAACACCGGTGGGCCTTTTGTGGTTATAAAATGCTCGACCCCGTGTTTGATTACCATAGCGGGAAAAAGGCGGGACCGTGAGTGCTGGGAACTGTGCAAATAAATGCTGGTATTTAACCCCTGGAGCTATATAACGTTAGCCAATGTTGTTGACCCAGTTCCCCGAGCTGTGCAAGGCAGGGAGGTGAAAGAAACAGCATCCACTAAACGTCTGTTGGCAACATCGAATCATAACCCATAAGCACATAAAAAATCTGTGCCGAAAATGCGGGCAGAACATGCAGCTACCACAAAGTCCCACTGGAAATTGCATCCATGCAAGCACATCATCAGTGTCCGTTCGCCAAACATCCTGATGGTGGATCCGTTGGCGGCCGTGAGCTTGGGACCGCTGCCTCCTCTTGACCTGTCTGCATTGACCGGCAGGATGAGGCTCTTCTGAGAGCCAGAGTCCACCAAAGCCCGTCTCCCCGAACATGTGTCTGTGACTTAAAGCAGCTTGTTCCTGTTGCCAGCGGTTGCAGCTGCTACTGACTGCTGGTCATGCCATCTTCCTGGCTTCTTGAACTTGCATGGTGGCAGGCAGCGTTGGGAGTTCGAGATGACGTGGTGATGATCAAAACAGATCGCCCCGTTCCTGCGTCTCTTGGCGTCCATCCTGTCTACCAACCACGGCTCCTTGATCTTGCTGGAGTCTGTAATGGATGCCGGTGACACTGCCTGCACGCTGAGAGCTCTGGTTGCCAAAATGATGTGGTCCGCTTCCTGCGCCAGGGAACAGTAGTCTTTGGTAACCAGCTGCTGCGAGTTGGCCAGGATCGCGCTCGCTGTAGCAAGTAGGTTCCTGAGGAAAAAGTGGGTGAACAGGAAAGATTTGTCGTCCTTCCCCCTCAGCGGTAACATGCTCTCCCTGAGCTCCAGGGCTAATCTGTCCCCTAACTCTGAATGCGCTAGGAGTCTCTCTGCCCTCTCACTGTCAGACAGGCTATACCACTGGAATAGAATCTGCTTGAGCGCTTCATATTTACCTTGGGCCAGCAGCTCCTGGAGCAGGCTCGTCACCTGTTGTGTAGCGCGGGCATCCAGCTCAGTGACCACATAGTAATATTTCGTGTTGTCTGTTGTGATTCCACGGAGTGCGAACTGGGCATCTATATGCAAGAACCACACGGTCAGATTGGGAAGCCAGAAGTCCGGGAGTTTGCCTATGACAGCGCATGCGGCGCTGGTGTTCTCCCTCTGGGATGACTCCGGGGCGGTGCTCAGCTCGTTCTCCATGGCACGTCTTGGGGTCACCATTGTGGAAGAAGAAAGCAGATGAGGATGCGAGCTGGACAACACATGAACTTTATTCCTCTTTCAACATCAAGTACAGAACATCTCTGACCTGGGTCTCAGGGCACCTTCTTTTTATAAGCTTTAATTCCATCCCAGGTGACCCAGGGAGCCCAACAACAATGCATTCAGTGGACAAAGACATACATGGCACATTAACATCATATAACACCAATCCCGCTTCTCACACCCTCTCTTGCTCCAGCAGCTCTGGCGTCTCCTGAACTCCCGGGGGGTGGGGGGGGCGTCCTTTCTGTTCCGTCTGAAACCCCCGGTACCACTTCCTCCTTCAGTCCATTGTTCCCTCTTCCCCTCAGCTCCCGACTCTGGGTGGAAAATCCCCCACACAGTGCCACCACAAATTCCAGGGAGGGATTTTGAGAAATGTTTGTTTTTCTCTCAAAAACTGCCTTTATTCTATGCAGTTAGTGAGGCTTTTCTTGTAAACATCCTTGGACATTTATAACATTTTTCTGGTAAATTTGTGACTTTTCTATTAAGTTTTGTACTTTTTTTAGAATAAATTTACCACTTTTTGTGAAAATTCCTCCCACTTATTTGGGCCATTTTCCTGTTAGAAATGTTAGTCTGAGGAAAAATCATCAAAAAGGAGTCATGAAGGTACAACTTTGTGAAAAAGCTACTTGAGTACATAAATGCAGTTTGTTACTCTGCTCTACTTGCACTCTTCAGTGGCATGGAGGGATGGCAGCCTAGCAAGGGAGTGATTTGAGTCTTTTTCTAACAAGGGGATGGCAGCCCCCTTCATCCCCCACCAAACTGCTGACTGCTCAGGTCCCCCATCTCCTAATTACCTCCGCCAGGCCGTAGGCTGCAGGAGGTTATGTTTTTGCCAGCATTTGTCTGTCTGTCTGTCGGTCTGTTTGTCTGTTGGTTAGCAAGATAACTCAAAAAGTTTTGGACGGATTTCGATGAAATTTTCAGGCCTTGTTGGAAATGGTACAAGGAAGAACTGATTAAATTTTGGGGATGATCTGGATCACCGTCTGGATACAGGAATTTTTTAAAGGATTCTTTAACATTGTGAGATACGGCCATTTTCAACATGTGTGCAGGCGCAATGGAGGGCGCTGGTCGTCGTGTCTGACAAACACGAACTCCGCGTTCTTCAAAGTTTTAGGCACAAAAGCACGCTAAAAACAGTGGTGGACCGGGCCTGGCAGCATGCCTGTGTTTGCGCTACGCTGCAAAAGCTGAGACGGGCAGCTGTCCGGCGCCGGATTATTTGGCAGAAATTCCCCGGGCAGCCATAGTGGCTGCGCAAAAACAAGCTCTGCCGGGGAAGATTCCAAATCCTCTTTTGCCGCGGAGCGCAACCCCAATATAAAACCCACGGCAACCTGTCTACCCAATTTGCATCCATCAGTGAAGCCCTGAGTGCTGCTTTCAGTGATCTCTGAAAACGCTCGCATAACCCATTGGCCTGTGGGTTGTACGCGGTTGTGCCATGAATTGCAACGCCCGCAGCCTGGGAGTTTGCAGATGGAGGAGATGGACACAACAGCAACACTTGAGTTTATTACCTCCGCCAAGGAGGTAATGCTTTTTTTTTCACAATATTTTTTATTGAACCTTTTTTTACAGACACAACACAAACAATCAAACACTAACACTAAAGTAATTTTAAAAAAAAAATTGTACTAAAAAACACCAACAACCACTAACAAAGACAGGTCTTCAACAGTGCTCCTCTGTTTAGTCTAGGCAATCCATTACATAAGTATACATATTATACATTCACCAGTTTGGAATTTACAAGGTCCACACACATCATTCACCTTCTTCTTCAAAAGTTATGTTTAAATTCTTTACATAATCAATGAAAGGTCTCCATATATTCTCAAACACATTTTCCTTTGATTTCAGTATGCATGTTATTCTTTCTAGTGGAAGGTTTGTTAACATCTGTCTTAACCACTGAGTCACATCTGGTCTATGAGTCTTTTTCCACAGTAGTGCAATACATTTTTTGGCGTTAAGCAAACTGAGGTCTATGAATGCTCTTTCACTCTTATTAAAGTTATGCTTTTCTGGATACAGACCCAACAAAAACAATTTAGGATTCAATATGATTTGTTTTGAAATTATTTTTTCAATTGTTACCCTCACCTCTTCCCAAAACATTCTAATTTTTCTACATTCCCATAAACAATGAAATAGGGTTCCTTTGCTTTCCATACATTTTGTGCACGTATCTGGTATGTTTTTGTTATATCTATTTAACTCCACCGGTGTAACATACATCCGCATTAACCATTTAAAATGTATCAATTTAAGACGTACATTTATTGATTTGGTTTGAGCTTCTGTACAAGCCAATTCCCATTGTTCCTCTGAAATTTCAGTTTGCAGATCTTCTTTCCAATAATTCAGTCTTTTCTGTGAGTTTTCACTTGAGAATAGTGTCAATGAGTTATAAAACTCTGAAATAATACCCTTTCTCTTACTATCTTTCGTCAAAATTTTTTCCAAGGATGAATAAGTAGGTCGGATGAGAGCATTATTTTGATTTGATCGAATAAAGTTCCTAAGCTGAAGATATTTAAAAAAAATGTGTTCTATTAAGATTAAATTTGATCCTCAGTTCTTCAAAAGACATTATGTTATCTGAACATGACAGATATAAGTCTTGAATCTTTTGAATCCCTTTTAAATTCCATACTTTAAATACAGCATCTGCTCTCCCTGGTTTAAAATATTGATTACCCCATATTGGGCTAAATTGTGACAGTAAGTGTGGTTCTTTTAAATATTTTGTGGTTTCACACCATATTTTGATCATATGCTTTACAAATGGATATTTAACTTGTTTCTGTAATTTTTTTGCCGAGTCTGAGTATATGAATATGGGAAGAGGTAAAGGTAAATTGTATGATTCCATTTCAGTCCAGTGAGGGAGATCATTTGATGAAAAATAATGTCATAGACCTCAGTTGTGCTGACCAGTAATACAACATAAAGTTTGGACATTTCAGACCTCCACGATCAAATGGTAAATATAGTAAGGACAGACGTAATCTAGCCTTCCTATTGTTCCATAAAAATTCCACTAACTTTTTTTTAATTCGGAGGTAATGCTTTTACTACTGAACCACTAATCCTATCATTGTGAATCCAATTGCTGGTCATATGTTTTCATGTTCAAGGAATCTGAAAACGTACACACAAACACTGTATGGGGGTAACTGTGGCGCTTGGCGGAGGTCTGCGCTCTCCGAGTGCTTTTCTAGTTACTTAGGAGGAGGTTGTTCTGTCAGACAATCAGGAGGATAAGGATAGAAGCACAGATCTATAATGCTGCAACATGCATGCATGCTGTCAATCTAAACAATAATATATTACAATAATACAGTGGATATAAAAGTCTACACACCCCTCTTCAAATGCCAAGTTTTTGTGATGTAAAAAATTGAGACCAAGATAAATAATTTCAGAACTTTTTCCACTATTAATGTGACTTATAATGTGTACAACCCAATTGGAAAAACAAGCTGAAATCTTTTTAAGGAGAAAAATAAAAAAATAAAACTTACAATAACCTGGCTGCATAAATATGCACACCCTGTTATCAGTAGGGATGTGGCTGTGTTCAGAATTAACCAATCACATTCAAACTCATGTTAAATGGGAGTCAGCACACACCTGCCACCATTTAAAGTGCCTCTGATTAACCCCAAATAAAGTTCAGCTGTTCTAGTAGGCTTTCCTTACATTTCTGTAGTAATGTACTAACAAATGAAAAGAGTGTGAGAAGATGGAAGGAGAACTTTGAAGAGCTGATCAGTCACTCTATATAATTCAAGAAATCTCTGTCATGATGTCACAATCATAGGATTTTGTGTTGCCATGGTAACCACATCAAAAATCAAAGGCAGGCATCACTGAACCAGTGGTGACATCAAAGATCAAAGGCGGGTTTCATCGGACTTGCTATGACATCATCAATGATCAAAGGCAAGTATCACTGAACGAGTGGTGACGTCAAAGATCAAAGGCAGGCATCACTGAATGAGTGGTGATGTCAAACGCAGGTTTCACCAGGGTTACTGTTGCCATGGTAATCATGTCAGAGATCAAAGGCAGGAATGCAGAAATGCTTGCCTACATTTGGTTTCTATGGGCATTCACGGGTATGCACAGACATGTACTAGTAAAGAAAATGAGAGAGAGGGAGAGAGAGAGGATGGATGAAGGAAAGACGGTGAACAAGGATGTCCTGAGGATAAGCAAGGCAGAAGTGAGGGCAGCTTTGAAGAGGATGAAGAATAGAAAGGTGGTTGGTCCAGATGACATACCTGTAGAGGTATGGAGATGTTTAGCAGAGTTGGCAGTGGACTTTTTAACCAGATTGTTAAACACAATCTTGGAGAGTGAGAGGATGTCTGAGGAGTGGAGAAGAAGTGTTTTGGTACCAATTTTCAAGAACAAAGGTGATGCTCAGAGCTGTAGTAACTACAGAGGCATAAAGTTGATCAGCCACACTATGAAGATATGGGAAAGAGTTGCTGAAGCCAGGTTAAGAGGAGAGGTGATAATCAGTGAGCAGCAGTACGATTTCATGCTAAGAGAGTACTACAGATGCAATGTTTGCTCTAAGAGTGTTGATGGAGAAGTATAGAGAAAGTCAGAAGGAGTTGCACTGTGTCTATATGGATCTAGAGAAAGCAGATGAAAGGGTGCCAAGAGAGGAAATGTGGTACTGTATGAGAAAGCCAGGAGTGGGAGAGAAGTATGTGAGAGTGGTGCAGGACATGGATGAGGACAGCAAGACAGTGGTGAGGTGCACTGTCAGAATGATGGATGGATTCAAGGTGGGGGTGGGATTACATCAGGGATCAGCACTGAGCCCCTTCTTGTTGTCCATGGTGATGGACAGGCTGACAGACGAGGTCGGGCAGGAGTCTCTGTGGTCTATGATGATTGCAGATGACATTGTGATCTGCAGTGAGAGTAGGAAGCAGATGGAAGAGAACCTGGAGAGGTGGAGGTATGTTCTGGAGAGAAGAGGAATGAAAGTCAGTAGAAGCAAGACAGAATACATGAGTGTGAATGAGAGGGAGGCAGGTGTAGATAGAAGGAGTAGAGGTAGTGAAAGTAGATGAGTTTAAATACCTGGGGTCAACCATCCAAAGCAATGGAAAATGCACAAGAGAGGTGAAGAAGAAGAGTGCAAAATTCTAGGTTGATAAGACTCTTATGAAAATGTTTTATTGCTCTTTTATTGAGTCAGTTATCACCTTTTCTGTTATCTGCTGGTATGGTAACTTGCCAGTGAGAGACAAAAATTCCCTTGGGAAAATTGTTAAAATGGCTTCAGAGATGGCAGACGTCAACTTCAACAGTCTTGACCACATATATAAAAACAGGTGCTGGAAAAGGCCAAATCCATTGGTCTGGACACACCTCACCCTCTGCACAATGAGTACAAGTTGTTTCCTTCTGGCCGTCGCCTTATCATTCCCTCAGCAATAAAAAACAGATAAATTTTCCTTTGTTCCTGCCTCTATTCAGTCACTAAATGCTGAGGTTAGGAGGAAATGACCTCAACTGTTTTTGTTGTCTTGAAACTTGATTTTTAACATATTCTATTTCTTGTGATCTTAAAATTTTTAACTATTTATTGCCATTTATTAATCTATCTTACGTACTCACTCTTTTAGTATTGCTGTCTTTTATTTATGTATGTATGTACATTTTAGTGCACCTACTGCGACATGCTCCCCTGTGAAATTTTATGATGGTCTGCACTAAATACTAATGTGTGTTTCCCTGTGGTTTAGGTTCTTTTGAAAGTTTTATTTCACTTGTATGTCTGGTTGTGTTCCTTGTTGTTGCTGCAAACCAAATTGCCCTCATGGGACAGCAAATAAAGTGAATCTGAATCTGATTCTGCAGACAGGGTGGAGACAAGTTTCAGGGGTAATTTATGACAGAAAGGTAGCAGCACAAGTGAAAGGGAAGATTTACAAGACGGTAGTGAGACCTGTATGGTGTATGGTTTGGAGACGGTGGCGCTGCCAAAAGACAGCAGGTGGCACTGGAGGTGGCAGAGTTGAAGATGCTAAGATTTTCATTGGGAGTGACTAGGAGGAACAAGATTATAAATGAGTATATCAGAGAGACAGCTCAGGATGAACGGATTGGAGACAAAGTAAGAGAGGCAAGGCTGAGATGGTTTGGACATGTGCAGAGGAGGGACAGTGGAGACACTGGACAAAGGATGTTGAAGATGGAGCTGCCAGGTTGGAGGAAAAGAAGAAGACCACAGAGAAGATTGATGGATGTAGTGAAGGGGGACATGGAGAGGGTTGGTGTTCCAGAGGAAGATGAAGGGATGGGGTAAGATGGAGGCAGATGATCCTCTGTGGAGACCCCTGAAGGGAGCAGCCAAAAGAAGAAGAGGAGTCTGGATTTAGACAGGAATCAACACTGGCAGAATCAGACACCAACAACTGACTATTTATGATTTACACATTGATTTCCAGATGTTCTCCAGTGGTAGTGCAGGAACCAAAGTCTGAGTTCTGGATGATGATGAATGAACTCTAATATTTGTTCTCTCTGAGTCGTCTCCATCTGCGTAGTGACTGTGGCTGGGATGGACGCTGATAAAAACCAGCCATGCTACCTAAAGGCTGTGGTCAGAGCAGGAAGATGGTCTTCTGACCTCACTTCCTGAGTCCTGGCAGCCACCACTGTGTCCATGGTTCCTGTTAGAGAACCCCAACTTTATCTTTACTGTCCTCATTTCTGTCCAAGCTTTGGCACTTTGACTATTTTGTTCATTTGAAGTTCAGAATAAAGAGTTCTTCATGTTTTGTGGACCTGGATTATTTGATGTGTGCAGCATGGAGACATTTTTGATCAGCCACCATAGAGGGGATCAAACAGAACAGTGGAACAGGAAGAACCTCTACAGCTGCTAGTAATGCTTTACATTTACTCAAGTCCATCAACTCAATTAAGGTTTTGTTTTTGTTTTTTTCGTAAAATTCTACTTTTAATTTCACTGATTTGACAGATCCAGTCATGTTTGTCCTCGTTATTTTTGGAGGAAATATTTGATTTGTTACCTTTTCTTTCAGTAGTTTCAGCTTGATAACAGGGGACATTTTTATTTGGTTTTCCTGACACTAAATCAAACACAAAGGTCTTTCTAATTACAAAAATCAGCCTGGCCAGAGTAAAGTAGCACATTTACAAATGTACAAAAAAAGGTTCAATTATGTGCATAAAAATTGTACATTTATACTAAAAGATTTTAAGTTATAAAAAAGGTTTCAAATTAATTTTTTGCTGATAAATCTGTAATTTTCTGTCCAATTGTGAGGCTTTTCTTGTAAATTTGTGACATTTTTTCTTGTAAATCAGCAACCTTTTATAAAATAGACTTTTTCTCCACAAATTAACCTCCTTTTACTCATAAAGTTGTTTTTTGTTGTTCATTTGTAACGTTTCCTATAAATTGTAATAATTTATCTTGTACATTTATAACTTTACTCTCACCAATAAGTCATTGTGACTCTTTGATGTTTTAAGCCCAATTCATAGTTGCCGAAACGTGCTGCTACGTGAACGAGCGCAGTGGACGCATTTGTGCACAAACCCTACACAGAAGGTTTGAGTTGACCGAGCGCATGCAGGCCCCAAAAAGCAAGCGCACGTACAAGAAGGCAGTGGTGGCAGTGAACTGCACATGCACCAGGAAGCTCAGAGATGGCAGGACCTGGAGATAAACGTTGTGCATTCTTCTACTGTGAAGTGGCTCGTCTGTCAGTTTTTCACCAGAACACCAAAACAGTAAATTACAGTGGGGCAAAAAAGTATTTAGTCAGCCACCAATTGTGCAAGTTCTCCCACTTAAAAGACGAGAGAGGTCTCCAATTTTCATCATAAGTATACTGTACCTCAACTATGAGAGACAAAATGAGGAAAAAAAACCCAGAAAATCACATTGAAGGATTTTTAATGAATTAATTGGTAAATTCCTGGGAAAATAAGTATTTGGTCACCTACAAACAAGCAAGATTTCTGGCTCTCACAGACCTGTAACTTCTTCTTTAAGAGGCTCCTCTGTCCTCCACTCGTTACCTGTATTAATGGCACCTGTTTGAACTCGTTATCAGTATAAAAGACACCTGTCCACAACCTCAAACAGTCAGACTCCAAACACCGCTATGGCCAAGACCAAAGAGTTGTCAAAGGACACCAGAAACAAAATTGTAGACCTGCACAAGGCTGGGAAGACTGAATCTGCAATAGGTAAGCAGCTTGGTGTGAAGAAATCAACTGTGGGAGCAATTATTAGAAAATGGAAGACATACAAGACCACTGATAATCTCCCTCGATCTGGGGCTCCACGCAGGATCTCACCCCGTGGGGTCAAAATGATCATGAGAACGGTGAGCTGGGACCAAAGTAACAAGGGCTACCATCAGTAACACACTACGCCGCCAGGGACTCAAATCCTGCAGTGCCAGACGTGTCCCCCTGCTTAAGCCAGTACATGTCCAGGCCCATCTGAAGTTTGCTAGAGAGCATTTAGATGATCTGGAAGAGGATTGGGAGAATGTCATATGATCAGATGAAACCAAAATAGAACTTTTTGGTAAAAACTTGTCTTGTTTGGAGGAGAAAGAATACTGAGTTGCATCTAAAGAACACCATACCTACTGTGAAGCATGGGGGTGGAAACATCATGCTTTGGGGCTGTTTTTCTGCAAAGGGACCAGGAAGACTGATCCGTGTAAAGGAAAGAATGAATGGGGCCATGTATTGTGAGATTTTGAGTGAAAACCTCCTTCCATCAGCAAGGGCATTGAAGATGAAACGTGGCTGGGTCTTTCAGCATGACAATGATCCCAAACACACCGCCCGGGCAACGAAGGAGTGGCTTTGTAAGAAGCATTTCAAGGTCCTGGAGTGGCCTAGCCAGTCTCCAGATCACAACCCCATAGAAAATCTTTGGAGGGAGTTGAAAGTCTGTGTTGCCCAATGACAGCCCCAAAACATCACTGCTCTAGAGGAGATCTGCATGGAGGAATGGGCCAAAATACCAGCAACAGTGTGTGAAAACCTTGTGAAGACTTACAGAAAACGTTTGACCTCTGTCATTGCCAACAAAGGGTATATAACAAAGTATTGAGATGAACTTTTGTTATTGACCAAATACTTATTTTACCAAGGAATTTACCAATTAATTCATTAAAAAATCCTTCAATGTGATTTTCTGGATTTTTTTCCCCTCATTTTGTCTCTCATAGTTGAGGTATACCTATGATGAAAATTGGAGACCTCTCTCATCTTTTCAGTGGGAGAACTTGCACAATTGGTGGCTGACTAAATACTTTTTTGCCACACTGTATGTTCCTGCTGGTTTGGTTGCTTTGTCTTTGTCCATAACTTGTGACAGCAGCTGCTTCAGGTGTGGTTTGGGGCTGGGCAAAATTGTTTCAGTCACTTTATGTTAAATATATACAGTATATGAGACATTTAATCCACAGATTACTAAAAGTTAAAAAAAACCTCCACCACCGAGCTCTTCTGTTTTGATTGCAGTTGTTAAAACGTTTAGATTTATTTTCACTGCACATGCGTGAAACGCGGCTGCTGAACGGTAGCTGCAGTGGCTCAAACCAACTCTGAATGTCGCCGTGTTCACAAACGCAGTTTACAGAACACAAACGTTCTTCCTCGGAGGGACTCTGAACAGCCCTTTAGTCTGACAAAGAGAACTGATATAAACTAGCCACATATGCTCTCTATTAGGAGCCAGATCCTAGAAAGAATCAAACTGTAATTAAATCAAAGATTTTCTCGGCCAGAATAGAAAACCAAAATGATTTCAAATCTGAGGAGAGAAAATCTGGTCTCACATTCATTTCAAATCAGTGAAGTCAAAAGTAACTCAGAGTCTGACCAAATGTACTTGAGTACAGGTTTTTCTTCAAAAATGCTCTCAAGTCAGAATTCAAAAGTGTCCTGTAGTACAATTCCTGACCAAAGTAGAATTTAGTGAAACGGTTACTAGAGTCCATGTACTTGAGGAAATGTAACTTGTTCCTGCCCACCTCTGATGTTCTGACGGGACCAAAATTTAGTCCTAATTCAGCTCCTAAAGTATCTTTTGTAGTGTTTGTTATGTCTGTAATAATGGTCAGAGTCGTTCTTCTGCCCAATGACGTAGATAGAGCTAGACCGCTCACTGTATGGCGGACAACAGCGTCGCCATGGCAAATCAGCGCTGACTTCCGGTAGTGGCAAGAAGCTGTTGCGCGCTATCTGATCCTGTGTGAATACACCAACTTCAAGGCCTGCTTGTCATCACTGATGGGACAATATGTGTTATGTTATGGCTTTTACAGTTAGCAGACAATAAAATCTCTGCCCTAGGCACATTTTCACGGCAATCACAGCGTTGTTTAGCCCTCACAGACAAGCAATGGCGTGCCCTTTGATCCTTTCAAAACACATTAACTTCAAAGTCTCCAAACAGTGTTTGATGACACGCTTTGTGTTGTTTCATCACACCAACTGATTGAAAAAGATAAAAACTAGAAAAGCACTCGGAGAGCGCAGCGCCTATTGCTGGCCGGGGAATTTCTGGCAAATAATCCTGCAGTGGACAGGTGCCCGTGTCAGGTTTTGGAGCTGCGCGCAAACACAGACATGCTGCGCAGCGCGTATGGCTGGCCGATGAATTTCTGCCAAATGCGCAGCGCCTATGGCTGGGCGGGTAATTTCTGCCAAATAATCCGGCGGCGGACAGCTGCCCGTGTCAGGTTTTGCAGCTGCGCGCACGACGACCAGCGCCCTCCATTGCATCTGCGCACATGTTGAAAATGGCCGTATGTCACAGTGTTAAGAAATGCTTTAAAAAATTCCTGTATCCAGACGGTGATGCGGATCATCCCCAAAATTTAATCAGTTCTTCCTTGTACCATTTGTAACAACGCCTGAAAGTTTCATGGAAATCCGTCCAAAAGTTTTTGATTTCTAAATAGAACTGTTTTACTAAAGGACTTCCTCACAGACACTCCCTGCAGCTTGAAGTTCGTCAAATTTACAGAGTGAAATCTTCTCAAACGAACAAATTCCTCACACAACAGATGAACCAAGGTGGCGAAATGAGTATCGATTCCTTGAGCAGAGGCAGCAAAGTGATCTTGCAATGAAGCAAACACACAAGTCAGATGGCAAGCCAGCCAACAGTTTCAGCACTGTCATCTGTTCCCAGTGCCCACTTCGGACATGTTTCACATCAACTGAAGATCTGAGCACAACTTCACAGTGATTCAGAAGTTTAACAACATCATCTGAGGGCCACATCCACCTGAAACCATAACAACACAGACACGTCTTGCCACTACCGGAAGTCAGCTCCTATTTGCCGCCTCTCAGCGGGCAATGAGCGGTCTAGCTCTATCTACGTCATTGCTTCTGCCAATCAATCTGGTATCGTCACTTCCTGTTTTGCTGTCTGCCTGTGTGGTTTGCTCTCCAGCCACTAGCTAGCCACTAGCTATGGCTACTAGCTCTCTTTCCTCTCCTCCTCTGGTGTGTTCTCTCTGTCAGCTGTTTAGCTACACCTCTGCCTCTTTTAGTGATAACGGTAAATGTAATAAATGTTGTCTTTTTGAGGCGCTCGAGGCGAGGTTGTCTGATTTGGAATCCTGGCTCCGCTGCATTGAAACACCGTCTGCGCCAGTTAATCTCGATGGACGCCCCTTAGCTGCAGCGGAGCTAGCTAGCTTAGGCCCCCCTGTCAGCAGTCCCTCGGCTCTCCTCAGCAGCGAGGAGACTGGGTGGGTGACGGTGAGAAGGAAGCCTAGTCGCAAAGCCCCGGTACACCACCAACCTGTTCACATTTCTAATCGTTTTTCCCCGCTCAGCGACACACCCGCTGAGGAAAAAACTCTGATCATTGGCGACTCTGTAGTCAGAAACGTGGACCTAGAGACTCTAGCGGCCATAGTCAAATGCATTCCTGGGGCCAGAGCAGGCGACATCGAGTCAAATTTGAAAATGCTGGCTAAAAGTAACTGTAAATATTCCACAATTGTTATTCACGCCGGCATTAATGACATCCGTCTCCGGCAGTCGGAAGTCACGAAACTTAATGTAGAATCGGTGTGTGACTTTGCCAAAACGATGTCTGCCACTGTAGTATTCTCTGGGCCCCTCCCCAATCTGACCAGTGATGATATGTTTAGCCGCTCGTCATCCTTGAACCGCTGGCTGTCTGTGTGGTGTCCTAAAAATGACGTGGGCTACATTGACAATTGGAGCTCTTTTTGGGGAAAACCTGGTCTTATGAGACGAGACAGCATTCATCCCACTTTGGATGGTGCTTCTCATTTATCTAACAGTCTGGAATCTTTTTTATCCAAATTTCCAAAACCCTGACTACTCAGAGTTGGGACCAGGAAGCAGAGTCACAGTCTTACATGCCTCTCTGCAGCTCCTCTTCATCCGCCACCCCTCAGCTTAGCCCCTGACTACCCCATCAGAGAATCGTTGTCTGCTCCCTCCAAAGTAAATATAATGCATAAGCATCCCAAAGTGATAAAGCAAAATATTGATAAAACTCAAATTAAACATAAAGCCTCTAAATTGAATGAATTGGCCTCTGTTCCTCCTCATAATTTAAAAATTAAATGTGGTTTATTAAATATTAGGTCTCTAACTCCCAAGTCTCTGTTAGTCCATGATCTGTTAATTGATCATCAGATTGATTTAATTTCCCTTACAGAGACTTGGTTAGGGCAAGAGGATTATGTTGGTTTAAATGAATCAACTCCCTCTGGTTATTTAAACTGTCAAAATCCCAGAAGTTCTGGTCGTGGAGGAGGAGTAGCAACAATTTACCATTCCAAATTACTAGTTAATGTAAAGCAAAAAACATGTTATAATTCCTTTGAGGGCCTGGTCCTCAGTATTGGGAACTTTAGCAATTTTAGGTTAAACCCAATTTTATTTGCCATAGTTTATCGTCCCCCATCAACCTACTCAGAATTTTTATCCGAATTTGCTGATTTCTTAGCTGATTTAGTGCTGAAATCTGATAGAATAATTATAGTAGGGGACTTTAATATACATGTGGATGTAGATAGTGACTGCCTTAATGTGGCATTTAATTCAATAGTAGACTCGATTGGGTTTTCTCAGAAAGTAGGAAATTCTACTCATTACCTCCACCATACATTGGACCTTGTTCTGACATATGGCATAGAAATAGAAAATCTTGTAGTATCTCCTCATAACCCTGTACTGTCAGACCATTGTCTGTTAACCTTTGATTTTACCATTTCTGACTATTTGGCTCCTAAAGAAAAATATTACAGTAGATGCCTCTCAGATGATGCTGTTACCAAATTTATGCAGATTGTTTCCTCTATGCCATGTGTCAACACAATGGAAATAAGCTATAGACAGCTTGCTCCTTCTGTAACTGATAACATGGTGGATAGTGTTTCAGCTTCTCTGCATCAGACTCTAGACTTGGTGGCCCCCTTAAAAAAGAAAAAGTCTAATCAGAGATTTCTAACTCCTTGGTTCAACACAGAAACTCGTAGCTTAAAACAGAAGACTCGTCAATTAGAAAGAAAATGGCGCTCCACTAATTTAGATGAAATCTATTTAGCTTGGAGAAATCATCTTTTAATTTATAAAAAAATCTCTTAGAAATGCTAGAACGAGTTATTACTCTGCATTAATAGAAGAGAACAAGAATAATCCCAGGTTTCTTTTCAGTACTGTAGCCAGGTTGACAAAGAGTCAGGACTCTGTCAATCCTAGCATTCCCTTAGAGCTTACTAGTCAGGACTTTATGAACTTTTTCAATAATAAAATTTCATCCATCAGAGATAAAATCAATCAGATTCTTCCCACAGTTAACTTAAATACTGTAACTACTACAACTCCTTCTATTGATGTCTGTCTTGATGAGTTTACTCCAATCGACCTTTGTGAGTTAGACAAAATAGTTTCCTCATCCAAACCTTCAACTTGTCTTTTAGACCCTATTCCTACCAGGTTATTTAAAGAAGTCTTCCCACTTGGTAGCCTTATTCTTCATATAATCAATTCTTCATTAACTTTAGGCCATGTACCGCAGGCTTTTAAAACGGCTGTAATTAAACCCTCACTCAAAAAGCCAACGCTAGATCCAGGAGCTTTAGCTAACTATAGACCAATCTCTAATCTCCCTTTCATTTCAAAAATCTTAGAAAGAGTTGTTGCTACGCAATTATTTGACCACCTGCAGGGAAATGGTTTACTTGAAGAGTTTCAGTCTGGGTTTAGAATCCATCATAGTACTGAAACAGCCTTGGCGAAGGTCACTAACGACCTCCTCATTGCATCTGATAATGGACTAGTTTGTACTTGTCCTTTTAGACCTTAGTGCAGCTTTTGATACTATCGATCATAATATTCTACTTGATAGATTAGAACACTATGTTGGACTTAATGGAACTTCGTTGCAGTGGTTTAGATCTTATTTATCTGATAGGTTCCAGTTTGTTCATGTAAATAATGAGTTTTCTTTCAACTCAAAGCTCAGTCATGGAGTTCCACAGGGATCTGTGCTAGGCCCTACTCTCTTTAGTTTATGTATGCTTCCGTTAGGCAACATTATTAGAAAGCACTATATACATTTTCATTGTTATGCTGATGACACACAATTATACCTGTCAATGAAGCCAGATGATAGTAATCAATTAGCCAAGTTAGAAGCCTGTCTTAAGGAAATCAAAGCTTGGATGACTTGTAATTTCCTGCTATTAAATTCAGATAAGACTGAAGTCATTCTTGTTGGTCCAAAAAACCTTAGAAATTCCTTTCCAAATCAAACTTTCAGTTTGGATGCGGTTACTCTTTCTCTTAATAGCTCTGTGAGGAACCTTGGAGTTATTTTTGATCAGGATTTGTCCTTCAATTCACATATTAAATTTGTTTCTAAGACTGCCTTCTATCATTTGCGTAATATTGCCAAGATTAGGAGCATCTTGTCTCAGAGTGATGCTGAGAAACTGATCAACGCTTTTGTTAGCTCGAGATTAGATTATTGTAATTCTTTATTATCAGGCTGTCCTAAAACATCTTTAAAAAGTCTTCAGCTGATCCAAAATGCTGCAGCAAGAGTTTTAACAGGTACTAGAAAGAGAGATCATATCTCTCCGGTTCTGGCCTCCCTTCATTGGCTTCCCATAGAGTTTAGAATTAAGTTTAAAATCCTTCTTCTTACTTACAAAGCTCTAAACAATCAGGCTCCTTTTTATTTAAAAGATCTGATACTACCGTATTATCCTAACAGAGCACTACGCTCCCAAAATCCAGGATTACTTGTAATACCTAGAATCTCCAGAAGTACAATGGGAGGCAGAGCCTTCAGTTATCAAGCTCCTCTCCTGTGGAATCAGCTGCCAATCTGGATTCGGGAGTCAGACTCGATCTCTGTTTTTAAGAATAGGGCTAAAATCTACCTTTTTGATATAGCCTACAATTAGGGAGGGATCATGTGTTTCTGAACCCTCCCTTAGTTATGCTGCTAATAGGTTTAGTCAGCCGGGGGACCTCCAGTAATGCACTGGGCCTCACTCCTTTTCTCACTCTCAATGAAATATTTTTTTTGCTGGTCATTAACATTTGTTTGTTCTCTCCTATAGATTGAGTCCCCATCGTGCTGTTTGCTCTCTACATGTCTGTTCTTTTCTTCTTCTCTATCCCCTCACCCCCCAGCCAGTCGCAGCAGATGACTGCCCCTCCCTGAGCCTGGTTCTGCTGGAGGCTTCTTCCTGTTAAAAGGGAGTTCCTCTCCACCGTCGCCAAGTGCTTGCTCACAGGGGATCGCCTGATTGCTGGGGTCTTTCTGCAACTGTGGGGGTTCCCCCTACAGTTGATAGTGCTATGAGATGACTGTTGTTGTGAAATGGCGCTATATAAATAAAGTTGAATTGAATTGCCATGCAGCAAACTCAGCGAACTGAACTTTATTATTGACACACACAACTATCTACAGTCTCGCCGTAACCCGCCTGACGTCACACCACACAGGGCGGGTACGGCAAGCCCTGAGGGTCAAGCACACACACACCACATTCTACACACAACAGTGTTCAGACTACTTCAGTTGTCTTCATGTCATCAGAACAAAGTCCTAAATGTGAAGTTGGTCACATGTGTGACATCAGTGACCTTTGACCCTGCCACACATTGCAGTGAACTCCATTCCAGAACAGCCACACAGCACTGCTCACTCTAGAATCAGGAACCAGAAACTCTGACAGGTTTGTCCAGCAGCAGCTTAGCACTGTTAGCTACATTAGCTGCTAACAGTCAGAGTGCTTCTAGAAGTCCACAGCAGTGGAACAGTACTGTGTCCACAACTGATTTAATCCCACACAGACTCGCAAGTGCTAAAAAACAGCAGATGAACTCACATCTGACTGACTCTCATCTGTTTTTGGCCTCAGTGTTGCTGAAGTTTCTCTGACTTTTTCAAACTGGAAATTCAACTTGTGATTGAGTTTCATGACAAAGTCCAACTGGGAAGTGTGGAAAGTCAAAGGTGCCAGTTCAAATGGAGCACAGCATTAGTCTCAGCAGTGTGATCAGCTGTAGCCTTTGTAGACAAAAGTCAAACTGAGGACCTCATTCTGACTCTTCTTCTCTCTACAGTCCACAGGGACAAAAAGACACTCAGAGACTCTGATGGAAAATAAGAATGCAGTTAAAACTCACCTGGACTCCGTGTTCAGGTTTCCTCCTTCTGCCACATAGACTCCAATAAAGTCAGGACTTTGTTCCTTCTTGTTCCTTTATGACTGGATCAGCTGCTCAGAGCTGCTCCTTCTCTCTACATTTACAGGAAATCACCAACACACATCCAGTAGCCTCCGGAATGTCAGGACAAAGTCATGCTGGTCATCCATTTACTCCTCTGAGTCACTAATGAAGATTACAGACTAAAAAGCTTTGGCTGTCATTAAAGAATACAGTGGAGACTTTCATTTATGAGTATTTGTTCACAACTTGGTGTTTCTGAAGAAATCCCAATACTTTATATATACAGTGCTGCCATTAACCACTTGCGCTCCGTTGTTCCACGGGCGGGCAAGTCTCTGCGTCCTAGGGCGCATGAGGTGCGCCCTCGTGCGCTCTCGGACACATAGTCCAGATGGTGGTGATGTAGGTGGTGTTGGCGTCCAAGCGCCACTGAAAAAAAAAAGCTGCAGACACAGCCGCGAACAGATTAGTTCATCTGATTGACCTCTCATTCGACTAATAAGAGCCTTGAATTGGGTTTCTGAAACCTTGAAGAACCAATGAATGAAAACCTAGGAAGGAGGACCCGCCTACTGTGAATGCAGGAGCCAATTGAAGCACAGAAGTTCGGGCTGGGTGAAGAGAGATTTACTGTTGCAGCTGATGAAAAAAAGGACGCTGGACGAACCTGCTACAGACCCAGCAGCATGGAGAACACCCACAAGTGGGACCTGCACTCATTCCAGCAGAATAGACGTTTAGGATTCTCTTCCATCATCATAGACCGACGGAGGCCGACGACAAAAGTCGTAAATCATTCACCAAAACGGCAATAATTGAATTATGTTTTGACCGGGATCCACGAGCGGACCAGCGTCGCGTTCGTCTGACAATGAGGAGGAGAAGTTCGCCAGGACTCTGCTGCTGTGAAGAGGTAAGGTGTTATAAGCTAAATTTATTATTTATCCCTGAAAATTGTAATCAAAAAATGACTTTTGACCGATCGGTAAATTACAACTGTACGGCACACGAAGTATGAAGTGCGTGCGCCACGATAAACGGTTCATTTGCCGTGTTCGGACCGTAAACGCCCCCCCATCCCCGCTGCAGAAGAGGAGCGGGGGGCGGGGGGCGTTCATGGTCCGAATGCCCCCCGGTCCGCGGGGGGAAGCATATGAGTCTATTCCGTCATGTAGTGATGGCCGTCCTCTGTAGCGAGGGGGGGGGACAACCCCCCCCACACACACACACACAGTAGCGAGGGGGGGGGAAGCCGCTGTGACAGCGTTGCTGTGGAAACATGCAACGAGTGTAATCCGTCATGTAGCGAGGGCCGAACTCCGTCCTTTGTAGCGGGGGGGGACAACCCCCCCCACACACACACACAGACACAGCCCTGAATGTGACCTTTCATTAGAGCCCAAAATGAAGATTCTACATTGAATTATTCAAAAGTTACAGACGTTTTTTCAAACTGTGCCATTTGGCACAATTTGGCACAGTTCCAAAACGCCTGGGAACTACCTGAGAACAAAGTTGTGTAAAATATTCATTTTTTGTGGTATTGTTACCAGATTTGGATCTCAGCTTGATAACACTTGGT
This sequence comes from Pholidichthys leucotaenia, assembly GCA_020510985.1. Taxonomy (NCBI): domain Eukaryota; kingdom Metazoa; phylum Chordata; class Actinopteri; order Cichliformes; family Pholidichthyidae; genus Pholidichthys; species Pholidichthys leucotaenia. The sequence goes on from CM035850.1 coordinate 169,631,172, forward strand.
TCTACATTTCTGTTGCATTTTCCAGCCAGAACGGACAGCTGTGTGTTATTTGCAAGCATTTGTATCCAAAAAAACACCGTGGCCAAATTTATTTTCTTCAAGTTCAGTATGTTTAGATGACTGTAACTCAAGTGGCCGGAACACGTAGAGAGATTGTTTTTTTTGCCAACAAATTCAAAGTGTTTTCTTTTAAATGAGACCAACCCCATGAAGATGCTGCAAAGGGTTGAAGAACAGCTTTCGATTTACTTTGGGCACGTTATTTTTTGGCATTTTTAGGAAAATTGCCCGGAGTGCAAGGGGTTAAAATAATCCACAGCAATAGTGTCAATCTGGGCTGGAATTGATCGTTTTTACTGCTCTCCACCAGATGGCGCCTTTTAACCATCTTTAGAATATGGAGCATAAACCTGCTCTTTCCACTCAGAATCAGAATCAGATTTATTGCCATTGTTCATGTAGTACACAAACTAGGAATTTGTCTCGGTGCAATGCTGCAACATTAAACATGATAAAATAAAAGAAATAAACTATACATGCAATAAAGTGTAGAATAAGAGTGAGTAATACTAGTCAGCAGTTTAAATATATTAGCGAGCAGCAGATAATGTGGAGAACCATATAGTGCAGTCGGTAATGCAGGAAGAAAACAGTGATGACTGACATGAGTCTGGTTGAGCTGCTGTACATAGTGCACAAGAGTCAATAAGTCACTTAGTGTTCAGCAGTCTGATGGCAGAGGGGAAGAAGCTATTCATGTGACGGGAGGTTTTAGTCTGGATGGACCGAAGTCTTCTACCTGAGGGGAGAGGGGCAAACAGTACGTGACCAGGGTGTGAGGGATTGGCTATGATCCGGCCAGCATGCCTCCGGGTCCTGGAGATTTACAGATCCTGGAAAGATAGGAGCTTGCAGCCGATCACCTTCTCAGCAGTGCGCACGACGCGCTGCAGCCTTAGTCTGTCCCTGGCAGTGGCTCCTGCGTACCACACGGTTATGGAGGTGGTGAGGATGGACTCGATGATGGCTGTGTAGAACTGCACTAACATCTTGGTGGGTAGCTTGAGCTTCCTCAGCTGCCGCAGGAAGAACATCCTCTGCTGGGCCTTTTTGATGAGGGAGCTGATGGTCAGCTCCCACTTGAGGTCCCTGGTGATGGTGGTGCCTAGGAAGCGGAAGGAATCAGCAGTGGTGATGGGAGAGCCTGTGAGGGTGAGGGGGGGCAGAGGGGTTGTGACTTTCCTGAAGTCCACAATCATCTCCACTGTCTTCAGAGCGTTCAGCTGCAGGTTGTTATTGTTGCACCAGGACGCCAGCTGGGCCACCTCACTCCTGTAGGCGGACTCGTCGCCGTTGGAGATGAGCCCGATGAGGGTGGTGTCATCCGCAAACTTGATCAGCTTGACAGACTGGTGGCTGGAGGTGCAGGAGTTGGTATAAGAAGAGTAGGGGGGAAAGTACACAGCCCTGGGGTGATCTGGTGCTGATGCTAGCAGAGTCTGAGACAGTCTTTCCCAGCCGCACATGCTGCCTCCGGTCCGTCAGGAAGTCGGTTATCCACCTGCAGAGGGAGTCAGGCACGTTGAGCAGGGACAGCTTGTCCCAGAGCAGATCGGGGCGGATGGTGTTGAATGCAGAGCTGAAGTCCACAAACAGGATCCTGGCGTAGGTTCCCGAGGAGTCCAGGTGCTGCAGGATGGAGTGGAGGGCCAGGCTGACTGCGTCGTCTACAGACCTGTTGGCTCGGTAGGCAAACTGCAGCGGGTCCAGGAGAGGGGTGGTGATGGACTTGAGGTGGGGCAGGACCAGGCGCTCAAAGGACTTCATGACTACAGAGGTGAGCGCTACAGGTCTGTAGTCGTTAAGTCCAGTGATCCATGGCTTCTTGGGGACAGGGATGATGGTGGAGGATTTGAGGCAGGACGGCACGTGGCATAGCTTAAGCACTCCATGGTTCTGTCAGAACCTCCTTGCTGCTGACCATCAGGCTGCAATAATTCAAGACCAAAACATTACTTTGCATGTAGTACATTAAAACTTTTTTTCTGTTTTTGTTCCATCTAAAACCATGGCGGCATCATGACAAAACCTGGCATTTAAAGGGTTAAGATTCATGGCTAAAAAAAATCATTGATGGATAATATTCAGTTAAAACAAACTCAGATCTTAGAGGGAGAATTAAAATTAACTCCAACTTTTTTCTCTTAAATTTTTCTTCTCTTAATCTTGCACCTTTGTTGATCTTACATTGACATTTTTCATCTTCATTTTCAACTTCTGTCTTGTGATTTTATAATTTTTTTCTTGTAAATTTCTAACTTTTTTCTTGTAGATAATTTTAAGTTTTTCTAGTAAGTTTTCAGCTTTTCTTGTCATGTGACCTTTTTTGTAAATTTACAATTTTTTTCATATATTTGTGACTTTTTCATTGCTTCAGAATTTCCTCCTAAATTAGATTTTTTTTTCTTATGAATTTGCAACTTTTTTCTGGTAAATTTGTAATGTTATGATGTGACTGGTGCCTAGCGGCTGCCCCGGCTTTGGATGCGCTCTGCAGAGTGTGCCCAAATGCCAAGTCACGTTTCGTTACCTTGTATTCATACATGTGTAATGACAATAAAGTTGAATCTCATCTCATCATCTCATCATGTTCATATAGATGCTGATAAATTTGTATTCAGTTTAATTCGGTTTGGTAATGGTGACTTAATTTGCTTTGTGTTTTTTCTAACTTTATTTAATTATACAAGTATAGACATAAACATTGTTTGCCAGGGTAACATTTAGTAATTAAAATATTGAAAAGAACAATTAAAGTAAAAGTGAGGATTTATACCAATAAAAACAAATGATCAAAAAAATCAGTTGTTCAGATGAAATGGATCAAAAACAGTTTGTTCTGATTTCCTTCTGGTTTTCCAGGTCTTTCAGTGTGATGCTGGATTGTAGAAGTTCATCTCAGAAATGTTCAAAGTTTGGTTTGGAGTCTGTCCATCTTTTTATGAAGGTGAAATTTTCCCAGGAGCAGCAACAGTTGAAGAAAGAAGACGGTGTCTTTGTTCAGGTCCTTTTCTTCAAAATATATTAGAACATCTTTTTCTTGGAGCTGAATTGTTTGCTGACATTTCCTCCTGATAAAAAGTTCCACATCAGTCCAGAACATTCTGGTCTGCATACATTGATAAAACAAATGACAAATTGTTTCCACGTTAAGCCACAAAAGGTTCAGGAATATTCAATATTAAGTCTAAATCTCTCTAGAGTTTTTTAACCGGATATATATTGTGCAGTATTTTATAAGAGACGTCTTTAACTTTATTGTTCACACAGAATTTCCCTCCATTGAACCAAGTTTTGTCCCACTTCATTTCTCCATCCAAAGAAGACCAGAAAGACGTCCCGCAGGGCAGGGTCACCATCTGCAGTGATGTTCTAACAGATTTACTGCAACACTTCTTTTTGCTAATGTCCACTTCACCAATGAATAGACCACTGCTAAGAGGCTCATTATCTTGCAAGTTGGCTGTTGAGCCTCTAAAAAGCTGCAGCACCTCCTGGTAAAGCGTCAGATACCACGACATATTCTCTGGAGGTCAGAGGTCAACTAAATCTGGATAGGAATTCAGTAGAGCTTCATAGGAGCCCATCAGTATTAAAAAGCTGTTTCACCAAGAGGATTCCATTATCTGCCCATTTCTTGTAATACAGAGATTTGTTCTTGTGCTGAATATTCCTATTATTCCATATATAATAATTAGTTGGGGAAAATGATGTTTGTAGATGAGTTTCCATGTCAGCAGAGCTTGTTTATGAAAACTGGACAGTTCTGCAGGGAGCTTTTCAATTGCATAATCACATTTAAGTAATAATTTAGCCCCGCCCATCAAATTAAAAATATGCTTGGGGAAGATATTCCAAATAGCATCTTTCCCATTAATTAGGTCGATTAACCATTTTATTTTAAATGACTTATTTAACATTTCAAAACTTAAAACTTCCAGATCCCCATATTTTTAGCATTACACAATATATCCTTTTTTAAATAATGGTTTTTATTCCTCCACAGGAAATTAAATAAGATTTTATCTAATTTCTTTGATATTTCTGGAGGCATTTCTAGTGATCAGGACACATAAACAGATCTGGATATTCCTTCTGCTTTAGATAATAGGACTCTACCATTTAGAGACAGATCTCTCATCAACCACAGATTAAATTTTTGGTTATTTGTTCTATTATAGGGTAGAAATTGGAAAGGCTGCGTAATCGCTCATTTTTTTCCAATAATCACTCCCAAATATGTTACCTTGTCTTTAGCAGGAATGTCATTGATTTCTAATAAGTTGCAGTCTTTTAGCGGAAACAAAACTGATTTATTTAGATTTATTTTCAATCCTGAAACCTTTGAGAATTCCTGAATGCAGTCAACTGCCTTGCTCACTTCATCTTTATTAGATATAAAAATTGTAGTGTCATCTGCCAGTTGAGATCATTTGAATTCTTTGTCCAAGGTCTGAATGCCCCAAAATGTCCTTTTTTAATGTGTGTTGCCACAAGTTGTGTAACAAGAAGGAACAGAAAGGAACTCAGTGGGCAGCCTTGTGTAATTCCGTGGCCAATCTCAAATCTCTGTGTTGTACCGTGGGCCAACTTCACTGAGCTGTTGCTGCCCTTCTACAAGGTAGACCTGCACTCATTCCAGCAGAATAGACGTTTAGGATTCTCTTCCGTCATCATAGACCGACGGAGGCCGACGACAAAAGTCGTAAATCATTCGCCAAAAGGGCAATAATGGAATTATGTTTTGACCGGGAACCACGAGCGGACCAGCGTCGCGTTCGTCTGCCAGTGAGGAAGAGAAGTTCGCCAGGACTCTGCTGCTGTGAAGAGGTAAGGTGTTATAAGCTAAATTATTATTTCTCCCTGAAAATTGTAATCCAAAAATGACTTTTGACCGATCGGTAAATTACAACTGTACGGCACACGAAGTATGAAGTGCATGCGCCACGATAAACGGTTCATTTGCCGTGTTCGGACCGTGAACACACACACACCCCCCGCTGCAGAAGAGGAGCGGGGGGGGGGCGTTCACGGTCCGAATGCCCCCCGGTCCGCGGGGGGAAGCATATGAGTCTATTCCGTCATGTAGCGATGGCCGTCCTCTGTAGCGAGGGGGGGGGGACAACCCCCCCCCCAAACACACACACACACAGAGTAGCGAGGGGGGGGGGGAGCCACTGTGACAGCGTTGCTGTGGAAACATGCAACGAGTGTAATCCTTCATGTAGTGAGGGCCGAACTCCGTCCTTTGTAGCGGGGGGGGAGAACCCACACACACACACACGCACACAGACACAGCCCTGAATGTGACCTTTCATTAGAGCCCAAAATGAAGATTCTACATTGAATTATTCAAAAGTTACAGATGTTTTTCCAAACTGTGCCATTTGGCACAATTTGGCACAGTTCCAAAACGCCTGGGAACAGCCTGAGAACAAAGCTGTGTAAAATATTCATTTTTTGTGGTATTGTTACAAAATTTGGATCTCAGCTTGAAAACACTTGGTTCTACATTTCTGTTGCATTTTCCAGTTGGATTGGACAGCTGTGTGTTATTTGCAAGCATTTGTATCCAAAAAAACACCATTGCCAAATTTATTTTCTTCAAGTTCAGTATGTTTAGATGACTGTAACTCAGTGGCCGGAGCACATAGAGAGATTATGCTTTTTTTGCCAACAAATTCAAAGTGTTTTCTTTTAAATGAGACCAACCCCATGAAGATGCTGCAAAGGGTTGAAGAACAGCTTTCGATTTACTTTGGGCACGTTATTTTTTGGCATTTTTAGGAAAATTGCCCGGAGTGCAAGGGGTTAAAATAATCCACAGCAATAGTGTCAATCTGGGCTGGAATTGATCGTTTTTACTGCTCTCCACCAGATGGCACCTTTCAACCATCTTTAGAATATGGAGCATAAACCTGCTCTTTCCACTCAGGATCAGAATCAGATTTATTGCCATTGTTCATGTAGTACACAAACTAGGAATTTGTCTCGGTGCAATGCTGCAACATTAAACATGATAAAATAAAAGAAATAAACTATACATGCAATAAAGTGCAGAATAAGAGTGAGTAATACTAGTCAGCAGTTTGTGACGCTTCCAGAAAATAGCTTCCAAATCCAAAGTGCTGAATGGTCTTAAACATAAATCTATGACTTATGGTATACAATGCTTTATAAAAATCAATAGGATTAAACTCTCATTGAACATATATTCATTATAATCAATCATATCTAATATCAATCAAACATTATGACATATATTTCTCCCTGACATAAAACCAGATTGTTCCTCATCAATGATATCATTTAATCCTGATTTTAACCTTTTGGCGAAAACAAGTGCAAATATTTTGGTGTCATTATTCAAAAGACTAATTCATCTCCAATATTCAATACTTAATCTTTTTTTGGTTTGGGGATTAATTTTATTAAGCCTTGGTGAAGAGTGGCTGGTAATTCTTCTGTGCAGCTTCTTCAAACAAAACCTTCAAAAAGGGGGATAAAGTCTCAGCAAAGGATTTATAAAACTCCCTCGTTAAGCCGTCATTTCCAGGCGATTTGTTATCCTGAAGAGAACTGATGGCTTCTTGAATTTCAATCAGATTTATTTCCTGATCACAAACTGACTTATACGTAGTTGTCATTTATACTGTTGGCATAATTTCCCTGTTCACTAACAAATGTGTCCATATTCTCTTCATTTTCTGAATTGGCCATATATAATTTTTGGTAAAAATCTGTCACATAATTTGCAATAATTTTTCCATCTTCACATATTAAATTGTTTATCCTAAGTTTACTGATGGAAGACTGCTCAAAATTCCTCTTCTCTGGACTGAAAACATATTTAGTCCATTTTTCACCTTGTTCTAGCCATTTCCTTCTGGATCTAATAAAGGCACCTTTGGCTTTTTCTTCATAGATTTTGTCAAGATCAGATTGTAAAGATGAATATTCTTTGGTTTCCTGTTCAGACAAGGTGGGTTTTGTTGTGTATGTAAATAGGCTGTAATAGTAAGATGACAGCCGGGTTGGTCATGGGCGAGACCAGGATGGCTACTGCCGGTTTCCAGTGGTGACGCCGCCCATGGTATAAAGGTGTGGGCAGAAGAAGCTCTGCCTCTTTCGTTGTGGAGCCACCTGGTCAGCGGGGCGTGTCCCATAAGCCTGTGTATGTATGCAACTCTGTCTGTAATAAAGCTCCGTAAAATTGCAGCAACCGTGTGCTTGCTTTGACTCAGTTATGGACATAACACAATCACTTTACACATTTGCCCGCTTTTACTCTGAAATTTTCTCTCTTTTGTGTTCTCTCTATCATTTCAGTGATGTTTCCTCTAAATCTGGCATATTTTTAAGAATAAACTATTTTTTCCTTGAGCACATGAGAGTTTATTCTCTTAACCCCTTGCACTCCGGGCAATTTTCCTAAAAATGCCAAAAAAATAACGTGCCCAAAGTAAATCGAAAGCTGTTCTTCAACCCTTTGCAGCATCTTCATGGGGTTGGTCTCATTTAAAAGAAAACACTTTGAATTTGTTGGCAAAAAAACCCATAATCTCTCTACATGCTCCAGCCACTGAGTTACAGTCATCTAAACATACTGAACTTGAAGAAAATAAATTTGGCCACGGTGTTTTTTTGGATACAAATGCTTGCAAATAACACAAAGCTGTCCAATCCGACCGGAAAATGCAACAGAAATGTATAACCAAGTATTTTCAAGCTGAGATCCAAATTTGGTAACAATACCACAAAAAATGAATATTTTACACAGCTTTGTTCTCAGGTAGTTCCCAGGCGTTTTGGAACTGTGCCAAATTGTGCTAAATGGCACAGTTTGGAAAAACATCTGTAACTTTTGAATAATTCAATGTAGAATCTTCATTTTGGGCTCTAATGAAAGGTCACATTCAGGGCTGTGTCTGTGTGCATGTGTGTGTGGGGGGGTTGTCCCCCCCGCTACAAAGGACGGAGTTCAGCCCTCACTACATGACGGATTACACTTGTTGCATGTTTCCACAGCAACGCTGTCACAGCGGCTCCCCCCCCTCGCTACTCTGTGTGTGTGTGTGTTTGGGGGGGGGGGGTTGTCCCCCCCCTCGCTACAGAGGACGGCCATCGCTACATGATGGAATAGACTCGTATGCTTCCCCCCGCAGACCGGGGGGCATTCGGACCGTGAACGCCCCCCCCCGCTCCTCTTCTGCAGCGGGGGGGGGGGGGGTGTTCACGGTCCGAACCGTTCATCGCGGCGCACGCACTTCATACTTCGTGTGCCGTACAGTTGTAATTTACCGATCGGTCAAAAGTCATTTTTGGATTACAATTTTCAGGGAGAAATAATAATTTAGCTTATAACACCTTACCTCTTCACAGCAGCAGAGTCCTGGCGAACTTCTCTTCCTCATTGTCAGACGAACGCGACGCTGGTCCGCTCGTGGTTCCCGGTCAAAACATAATTCCATTATTGCCGTTTTGGCGAATGATTTACGACTTTTGTTGTCAGCCTCCGTCGGTCTATGATGACGGAAGAGAATCCTAAATGTCTATTCTGCTGGAATGAGTGCAGGCCCCACTTGTGGGTGTTCTCCATGCTGCTGGGTCTGTAGCAGGTTCGTCCAGCGTCCTTTTTTTCATCAGCTGCAACAGTAAATCTCTCTTCACCCAGCCCGAACTTCTGTGCTTCAATTGGCTCCTGAATTCACAGTAGGCGGGTCCTCCTTCCTAGGTTTTCAGTCATTGGTTCTTCAAGGTTTCAGAAACCCAATTCAAGGCTCTTATTAGTCGAATGAGAGGTCAATCAGATGAACTAATCTGTTCGCGGCTGTGTCTGCAGCTTTTTTTTTCAGTGGCGCTTGGACGCCAACACCACCTACATCACCACCATCTGGACTATGCGTCCGAGAGCTCGTGCGCCCTAGGACGCAGAGTCTTGCCCGCCCGCGGAACAATGGAGCGCAAGTGGTTAATGGCATTGAGATTAAAAATTCCACTTTGAATGGGTTTCGGTGGCACATTTTTTGTGCTTAACAGTATGAGTGTAAAAATTGCTTTTGTGGGAAATTTATCAGGAAACTAGAAAAGCACTTGGAGAGCGCAGACCTCCGCCAAGCGCCACAGTTCCCCCATACAGTGTTTGTGTGCACGTTTTCAGATTCCCTGACCATGAAAACATATGACTAGCAATTGGATTGACAATGATAGGATTAGTGGTTCAGTAGTTATTTACGAAAATCACATTTTCCGTAATGGCGGTTTTCTTCTGGACGGTGATCCGGATCACAACCAAAATCTAATCATCTGTAGGATACCCCATTTCTGACAATCTGTGAAAATTTCATGAAAATCCGTCCATAACTTTTTGAGTTATGTTGCTAACAAACAAACAGACAGACAGACAAACCAACGCCGATGAAAACATAACCTCCTTGGCGGAGGTAATAATAAGATCAAATACAAATACACAGTCTCCAAAATCCATGACATACGCATGAACACAGCAAAAATTATCAAAAAATAAAAAAAAAATTAGGGTTAATATTATTATTTAACTAACTACTGAATGTTCAAATAATTTCTTTAAAACCTGTTTTTGACCAGTGTGCACTTGTAAAGCAAATGAAGCCATCATCAAAAATCAGAATCCCTTATAAACACATTGTGTGTTGTATAATACAATTATTATATTTAACAAAATCGATTAAAAAATGCATAAACCACATCTAACAACACCCAACACTGCCAATTAAAAAACAAACAAACAAAAAAACAAAAAAAAAACCACAACTGTTTAAAAACAGCCAAAGAAATCAGAAATAGCTGCTGTGTGAAATCCATGGCTGTTTCTAGCTTTTTGGGGCCCGGTCCCCAAACTTTTTCCTCTGAGGGCCACATAACTTTTGCCTTCTCTGATGGGGGCCGGGGTCAGTTGGTAACAGAAAAAGTGTGACGATTGGACGGGTGCCTAAACGTAAACATTTATTGTTTTCCAGAAAGCCACAAATTACCAAATATTAAGATAAGATAAGATAAGATAAGCCTTTATTAGTCCCACAACGGGGAAATTCCAGGATTGCAACAGCACAGGGATAGCAACACTCAGAGCAACAATCAGAAGGCAAAAAAAAGCAAGCAAGAGCAGCTAATATACATATGTACATATTACTATAAAATATATATATACACACACACACACACAGACACACAGTGCAGAGCATTGTAGCTGGATGGAATAAATATATGAATATATGAACACACAGTGCAGAGCATTGTAGCTAGATGGAATAAATATGTAAATATATAAACACACACAGTGCGGAGCAATGTAGCTAGATGGAATAATATGTAGATATATAAAAACACAGTGCGGAGCATTGTAGCTAGATGGAATAAATATATAGATATATAAATATAAACACACCCAGTGCAGAGCATTGTAGCTAGATGGAATAAGTATGTAAATATATAAACACACACAGTGCAGAGCATTGTTGCTAGGTGGGATGAAACAGCATAACCGTCTATTTAGTTATCCTACATGGTATGATTATGTGCCCATACATATTCTCACCCTCCATAGCGACCGGTATGTTCCTAGTTGTATGCCGGAGAGGACCATTGTGTAAGTCTATTGCATCTTTTGCATTCAAAAACTATTAGTTTGTTACGTCTTTTTGCTATCTCTGCGAGCAGCCCTGCTTAGGTTGTACAGTCTGACAGCCGTTGGTAGGAAGGACCTACGAAACCTCTCGGTTGTGCACCTGGGATGATGTAGTCTGCTGCTAAATGAGCTCCTCAGTGCATCCAGTATGTCTTGCATAGGGTGGAACTCGGACTCCAGCAGAGATGACAGTTTAGCCACCGTCCTTCTCTCTCCTATCTCTCTATTAATAACCCTTTCCGGGATCTTCACAGGAAAAAAAGTCAGAAAATAAATAATAACACTATTTATGAAATAAATAATAACCAACTAACCCTCTCTGGGTTCTTTACAGAAACAAGTCCATGGAACATTAACTTTGTGTTGTGCCGTGCACAATCTGAACAGGTAAAAGCTCAGCTTAGTTGTCAGAGCAGAATCTCTTCCTTAAATGACTCCTATGAGCAGTCTCTCAAAGTTCTTGTGTTTCTTCCTTATAATCCTTTGTAGGTTCCAATACCACTGTTGAACAGCCTTTTCTTTGCATTGAACAAAAAAACAATCGTTTGTCCACTGCAGGTTAAATACCCTGCATTCTGAATCAATTTTTCTCTTACCAAACCTTTTCACCATTATTCCATTTTATTTGTCAGGGGTGACTCTAGCATTTTTTTTTCTGGGGGGGGGGGGGGGGGGGGGGTTCAGATAGGGGCACAGACTGCAGAAGGGTGGAATAGAATGTCACGTTCTATGCATGTATTAGCCTCGATCGCGTGGCCAGACTGAAAAAAAAAAATCATCACGCTTACCAGTGAGGAGGAAAAATCAGTGCAGGCGGACACAGCAAGCCGAAGATTAAAGGTGTTTTATTCCTCCATCACGAGGCTCAGCCAGCGCTCTGAGAGAGAGCTCTGAGCAGATGTCTAAGATCGAATTCTAAGTGCGATAGTGAGGCATGAACAGTCAGCTCTTTATACAGTGATACAGAGAATCCATGGCTGAGCACACGCTCAGCAGGGGAACGAGACGGTGCTCGGCCGACTTGAAGCGAGGTGCAGGAAAAGCTCTGTGCAGGAGGGGGTGAAGGGGGGTGGGGGTAAGCATCTCTGGTATTGTTCAGGGGGCTGGGCCAAATGTGGAGGCGGGCCGTATCCGGCCTGCGGGCCGTAGTTTGGGGACCACTGGTCTAGATGAACAGACAAAAAATTAAGCGATTCCAGCGCTTCCTTGTGATTCACTGATGTGCCCTACCTGAAGCGATTGCTAAGCTAACGCTAGTTAGCTTAATGCTGGCGCCAGCCATTCCACCTAACACCAGCCTGAATCAAAGCCCAGCTGCGAGGCCCAGCGGAGATACTACCAGGCAGGCGGCTATTTGTTGACGGGGCTCAGCAGAGATTTCACCCAGGCAGACGGCGGTAGGCGGCGGTGCCCAGCGGAGGACTTACCGTGACTGCAGCGGCGGTGTGCGACGAGACTACCCGAAGCGATTGCTAAGCTAACGCTAGTTAGCTTAATGCTGGCGCCAGTCATTCCACCTTACACCAGCCTGAATCGAAGCCCAGCTGCGAGGCCCAGCGGAGATACTACCAGGCAGGCGGCTATTTGTTGACGGGGCTCAGCAGAGATTTCACCCAGGCAGACGACGGTAGGTGGCGGTGCCTAGCGGAGGACTTACCGTGACCTCAGCGGAGCTCGGTGGCAGCGGCGGTGTGTGACGAGACTCGGTTGGAGGAGCGGGATGGGAGACCAGTTACGGCGACTATGAGCAACGAGACCAGCAACGGAAGGGGCTAGTTGGCTAGCTGAGGCCCAGCTGGATTTGAGGACGATCGGATCAGATTCTGGCGATATAAGCAGAATTTATTTTACTATCCACAGATTTTCTTTTTCCTTCTTTCCAAGAAAGACCGAAGATGGCTGCCACCGGATTAAAAAGTGGGCTGATGGGCACCACTAATAAGCCTTCTCTACTTCTCTACTTCCTCTTCGTTTTGTCTTTGTGTGTCTGGACCTGCAACAAGAAGGATTTTCCGACAAACTCAACCAAAGGTGAAGTTAAAAAGTTTTATCTGTATGGATTTGGGCTTGGACATCTCACCCTACACTCTATGTGGTCTTTAAAAGGCCTGAGCAAAAACTTCCAAATTAACTAACTAACTAACTAACTAACCTGCACTTATATAGCGCTTTTCTAGTCACAAAGACCACTCAAAGCGCTTTCATTAATGCTAACCCTCTATTCTAAGGGCCTATAGGAAACAGATATCTAGGGACAATTTAGAACAGCCAATTAACCTAACATGCATGTTTTTGGCATGTGGGAGGAAACCGGAGAAATCCCGGAGTAAACCCACGCAACACGGGGAGAACATGCAAACTCCACACAGATCACTGTTGGTCGGGGGCTGGGATCGAACCCACGATCCCCACAATCCCCCGGCCAAGGGTAAACTGTGCTGCCGCAGTGCTAACCACTGCGCCACCGTGCAGCCAAAGGCAAACATGGCTGTTAAGCAAAAATCACAATATGGCAGAGGATATACAATTAAAGTTCTGTTAGTTCTGCTACTTCTGGCAGGAGATATTCACCTTAACCCTGGACCTGCCACTATTAAACAGCAGACCACTGGGTTAGCACAAAACCGAGCTGTACAAAAGCAAAAACAACATTTATTTTTCCAAACTGTTAATCATGCACGAGTTCTTTGGGACACCAAGGCTAAACCAAAGGGGATCCTCGGCGGTCATTTAAACATACGGAGCATAATCCCCAAAAGAGATGAGATTTCGGTGTTGCTGTTGGACTCAAATCTGGACTACCTTTGTCTCTCAGAAAGCTGGCTACACAGGAACATAGACACTAATATGATCGATATTGTGGGCTACCAGTGTTTTAGAAAAGACAGGCAGGTAGGGAGGGGAGGAGGTGTTTTAATTTACATCAAAGAGAAATATAAATGTCAACTGGTTGATTTGAATACTTCACTTGAATGTTTAGCTGTTAATGTATGTCTCTCTCCGGTAATGAATTTCAACATTGCAGTAGTGTACAACCCACCGTCACACAACTCTTCCTTTTATAATGAATTAAGTGATCTGGTTAAACAACTTGAGAAGAACAGAGAAACAATAATTCATGGTGACTTTAATATCAACTGGTCTGATAAAAAAGACAAACAAAAACTGAAAAGCCTCATGACTAAATTTAATTACCAGCAAATGATCAAAGGACCCACCAGGATAACCAAACAATCCAGAACACTTATTGACATGGTATTTACTAATAAACCAGAACGAATAACCAGAACCTATAATCTTGTAACTGGTCTCTCAGATCATAACATGGTTCTTGCTGTCAGGAAACTTACTAAAAAGCGACTACAGTATTTTGGGGGAGTCGATATTGACAAATCAAATTTTATTATTCCCAAATCAAAAAATGAGGAGTTTGAACATTACTTAGAGAATCAAAATTGGGAGCAGCTCATGACATGTGAAGTAGATGATTGTTGTAATTTTATAACTGCAACAATCACAAAGTCTATAGAAAAATTTTCAAAGCAAATTAAAAGTAGACAACAGAAGATTAGCCTACCATGGTTAAATAATGAAATAAGAAAACTTATGAAGAGGCGAGACTATGCACTGAAAACATCACTAACCTCCAAACTACAAAATGATCACCTTGTGTACAAAAGTTTAAGAAATAAAGTGGTACATGAGCTGCGAAAATCAAAAATATCTTATTACAATAAACTGATAGATCATGCAAAGGGTAACAACAGTTCCCTATGGAGGCATTTAAATAACTTAACTAATAAAAAAAACGATCAGAAGGGGGTAAAGGAACTTAGAATCAATGGCAAGACCGTCAGTGACAAGGCTACTTTGGCAAATGAATTTAATTCACACTTTGTGGGCTCTGTGGAAGACTTAACAAAAATTTTTGTGCTGCCTAATGTGCTCAACAACACAAATTCCATACTTCCAACAGATTCTTTTCACATCGATGAGGTAAATGAGAAGTTAATTGCTGGTATTGTTAAAACACTGTCAGACTCAAAAACTAATGATATCTACAATATGAGCACCTCCTTTCTCAAAATGCACAGCAAAATATTAATCAAACCACTGACTCATCTCATTAATCTCTCCATTAGGTCTAGTACATTTCCATCTGGCTGGAAAAAAGCTGTCGTCATACCAGTTCATAAATCAGGCAGTAAAGACGATATATGCAATTACCGCCCAATCTCTATCTTACCAGTCCTATCTAAGGTTCTTGAAAAAGTTGTAGCTACACAGCTGATAGACTACTTACAAGACAGTCAACTTCTTCATCCACATCAATTTGGTTTTAGACCAGGATACTCAACAGAAACAGCAAATTGTTGCCTTATTGAAAACGTCAAACAGTCCTTGGACAGGGGTAATGTGGTAGGAGCTGTTTTTCTAGATCTCAAAAAGGCTTTCGATACTGTAAACCACAGTTTGCTTTTATCCAAAATGGTATCTTTTAACTTCTCCCCAAATACATTAGAATGGTTTGCATCTTATCTCCAGAATAGAGAACAGTGTGTAAAAGTTCACCAGGATAAATCCTCATTTTTAAACAACCGCATGGGTATCCCACAAGGGTCCATTCTTGGTCCTTTACTTTTCAGCATTTTTATTAATGACTTGCCGTTACACTGCTCAGCTGCAACATGCCAACTTTATGCAGATGATGCAGTTATTTACACAGCTGCCAAGAC
The DNA here is from genome assembly GCA_020510985.1 of Pholidichthys leucotaenia. Taxonomy (NCBI): domain Eukaryota; kingdom Metazoa; phylum Chordata; class Actinopteri; order Cichliformes; family Pholidichthyidae; genus Pholidichthys; species Pholidichthys leucotaenia. Next base: position 169,646,634 of record CM035850.1, read on the forward strand.
TCCAGCACAGGCTGCAGATGTACTGTCTACAAGTATGGTTGATGTCCAAGAGTGGCTCCTCAAGAACCATCTATTGCTGAACCTTCAGAAAACAGTCTCAATGTGCTTTTCAATCAAAAAATGTAACCTGCAACATTTTAAAGTTAATATACATGATCATGACATCAGTTTAGCTACAGAATTCAAATACCTTGGCATTGTACTAGATCCTCAACTCAGATTTAATCTTCATATAAAGAAAATTTCAAAAACAGTAAAAACAAATCTGAACTGCTTTAAATTAATTAGATATTACATACCTTACGAAGCAGCTGCACTGTATATGCATTCTATGGTTTTTTCTCATATATCATACTGTTTGACAGTCTGGGCTCAAGCAGCCCCTTCCACAATAAGACATATAGGTTCATTATATAATCAAACCCTAAAAATCTTGGACAAAAAGCCCATTAGGTGGCATCACTGTAATGTTTTAAAAAAATACAACCTATTGAGTTTTGAGAGCTTCATTGACCTCTGTCTTCTGAAATTAACGTTCAAATGTTTCCATAAATCAGCACCCGAGCCACTTGCTGGTTTCGTCCAAAGACAGGACAGCAGCAGAGCCACCAGGAGTTCTGTTAACAATAACTGTAAAATATTCCACCGCAGAACCACATTTGGACAAACAGCTTTCTCTATAAAGGGCAGTCACATCTGGAACACAATGCCAAATGAAATTAAAATAATAACGGACTTTAAAACATTCACTAAAAATGTTAAAAACTGGCTGAAAAATAAACAAGAATGTACTCATGTATGAATTAATTGTCTGCAAAGTGAGAGTGAATGAAGGGAAGGAGTAAATGTGTTTGTTTATAGTGAGTGACGGAGGGAGGAAGGCCTGAAATAGGCAAATGTGAGTTATGTTATATGTGTTAAATGTGAGTCAGGCTGTTATATTGGTGTATTTATAATATTTATAATATTTATGTTAAATGTGAGTCAGGCTGTTATATTTGTGTATTTATAATATAATATTTATAATTGTGTATTTATAATTTTTCTGCATTGATGTATGTGGTTATTGTGTATATTTTTTATCTTGATTCTTTTTTCTAAAGCCCATCCAGGGACAAGAGTTGCAAATTAGCTAATAGCTATACACTCTATGTGCAACACATCAGATTGATTGTCTTTGATTGTCTATGTTTATTGCACTGTCCCTGTCAAATAAACTAATCTACTACTACTACTAAATAGAATAAAAATGTATCCCGCATCCATGAACACTGCAAATTTATCAGAAAAAAGTCTAATTTATGGGGAGCGTCTTCCACCCCACACTATAGGTTCATCCCTGGCAAACCTGGAACGAAGGCGCATCTTCATTTGGTTTATTACCCCCTAGCGCTCTGGCACCGTCCTGGGTTCCTCTCCCTTCTCCTCATTTCCATCTCTCACCTCCTTCCCCCAATTCCCCAAAGTCCTGGGTGCAGGGAGATCTCCTGTTGTGTCACCACACAGCCCGCCCCCAACACCCAGAAGGGGCTTTAAGATTCATGGCTAAAAAAAATCATTGATGGATAATATTCAGTTAAAACAAATTCAGATCTTAGAGGAGGAATTAAAATTAAAGGTGAAATTCATAATTATTTTATTAAAACAAAGATTTTTTTAAAAATAATAAATGAAAAAAGCATTTAGAAACTTGCACAATGTAAGTCTTCCATCCATCCATCTTCTTCCGCTTAATATTTTTCGGGTCACGGGGGGGGGGGCGGGGTCTGGAGCCTCTCCCAGCATCTTTGGGCGAGAGGCAGGGTCCACCCTGGACAGATCGCCAGTCCATGCCAGAATGTAAGATGGACTAGATCGTAATTTTGCACGTAACTTTAATGTTGTCTAATTTCGCCAGAATCAAAATTTGATAGTTAGCATGAGTTTATGATCTGTCAAACAATGGATCTGTTGTTTACGTGATCAAACATTTTTGACGTTTAGAAAATAAATTGCTTTTACATTGTGTTCGATGATCTTACCCCAATGTATTGTGGAGACTGTGGAAATGACGAGGCTGAGTTTATCTCACGAGTCAGGTTTATTCACATTCTCCAGCATCATCCAAAAACAGAAAGAGAAAGAATCCCCCAACATCTGTCCCTTTTATACCCCAGGACATCAAAGCACACAGTCACATTGTACTTAATCCCCAGTAACACTGCATCTTCTTCCCAGTCTTAACACCCCCCACTTTCAGTCTCTGGCCGCTGGGTGAAATCCCCCAAGGCCGTCTCTTTGCCTGCCAAAGACCAAACTTTCACATCCTCGTGTTATCTCCAACGAAGCTCAGTCCTTTGTTCCGTCTCAGATGTGAAGCCTAAGGTGGTATATGTATGAATCATACAGTGATATACATATGTGCATATATGTGCCCCACAGTATCCCCATTTCCTGAAAGAAACACGCTTTGCCCGAAATGTTACTGTGTCAGTGTATGTAACTGTATATAGACTGGACATAGATGCTGCCGTCGCTGTTTGTTCAGGTTTTTTTAATCCAGCCTAATTCCTTTCTTTTTATAAAATGCACACCAATGTAGAGAGAGAGAAACGCCATTTCAGTTGTCCTGTATGTCCTGCACGTATAGTAGCATTGACAATAAAATCTTTGAATCTTTAGCTAATGATCTTGCAGGGGAACAGGTCAAGTGGACCCCTGACCATGTGAGCCCCCATGTGGACCCCGGTGTCCAATCTATACATGTACAAGTACATTTTCAATCCAGTGATTCACAAACTGGTTCAGACTTTCTAAAGCCTCATTCAGAACATTCTAGTCCCACATAGCTATTCTGTGAAATTCATGTGGGGGCAGCCAGCGGTGATGAGCAGCAGTGGTGGAGAATAAAAGTCTTTAGAAAGCAGAAACGGAGCCAAAACCTTCTCCAGGTCACCTTTGTTCTCCTCTTACATCTATATAGAATTTTTTAAACTTCTTGGTGTCTGAAAAGTATTCCCAACAGTTTTATAAAAATTCTTGTTCTCCTTCTTCACTTTTATAAATCTCAGGATTGAGAATGTACAGATAGGATCCCGTGGTCCACTTAGGGTGCTCACTTGGTCAGGGGTCACCTTGACCTGTATCTATCGTTCAGTCTTTTTGGTTTGTTTTCAATGCGTGTTGTCAGCCTAGCAGCCCAATGACGTTGTGGTTTTTGGATTTACTGAGCCGACTACTGATGACAAATACAGTTGTAAATGACCTGAGCTATTGTCTTTTGTTGGTAAAAGTATAACTATAAAAAGTCATGTAATATGTTGCTCCATAACTAAATGAAGAGACTGATGTTATCTGTTGACAGGTATTATGGCAATTATGACCCGATCACATCTACTCCTGTAAAACCAAAAAGGAAATGTACCGTGACTCCATTGCCACCTGTATCAAGTCTACCAGGGTCACTTTCACCGGAACGGCACTCATGGGTAAGTGGGGATTAAAATTCTCTAGCTGAATATTTTAATTAGTGATGTAATTGAAAATGCAATCTCTGTCATTCAGACCGTGACATTTTTCCTGGTGTCAAGCAAAGCTTTGACATGTGGCCTGTGGCCAAGAATCTAAAAGGATCTCATCTGTAAGTCTTGCCAATCATTACAATATCCTAACTATCCACAAATGAATTAGGAAAAATCAAAGATGGATTTGTGTCTGTCCTCTTCAGGCAGGTAAAATGAAGGGTCAGGCTGGATTGCTTCTGTGGCTGCGTGATATCGTCAATCATTTTTGGTGGTGCAGCAACAAAGCTGCAACGCATGACGACTTCATGGTAGGTGCAACATTTCTTGTATTACTGCAACAACACAAATAACTGCTACTGTGGTGATGTGAAAATGACGAGGCAGAGTTCTCTCTCAAAGTCAGTTTTATTCACAACACCATCATCTCAAAGCAGAGAAAGAGAAAGACACAGTAAACTCTCGTCCTTAAATATCAGGAACTTCACACTTCACAGTTCACATGTCACACAGACCACCTTGCATTATAAAGACAGTCACAATGCATTTCTCTCCATGATATCACTTCCACTGGCTCCTATGCATCCTTTCCTTAATCCTTTAATTGAACCCCCCACAGTCACAAGCCTTGCATAGCAAGGCTAAGATTCCTGCAGCTTCCTGCCTTTGTTCTGACCTAAAATGTGAGTCACAAAACAGTCACATGTGTGTGTCCGCCACACTACCAGAGCCATTGTGCCTATCAGTGAGTTTGTTAAGAAAGTCTCACCCTTGATGGTCAATTTTTCTTTGTTGGAGACTAAATGGGTTATACAGTTGTTATTGTTATCAATCAGCCCACATATTAAAATAAAGGGATCACAATTTATTCCCAAGTAAATTTAATGTGTGGAACTGAAAATCTTTCTCCTGTTCTTGAATCAGGTCAATGCTGCAGCAGGAGTGAACACAGCACACGGCACACAGGTACAATCCAGTTCCATTTCTCTACCCACTCTTTCTGTCACCAACAGTATATTTAGCATCAGTAGACCAAGCACACTCATTCTAGCAGATCTGGAATGTTTAAAAATGTCTACAAGTTTAGATTATGTCATATTTTCATGCAGTTTTTATTTCTAGGTGTGGAGGACTCTGCTCAGGTAACCCTGATTGTCGTAGTGTAAGAGGTAATTTTGGAAAAGGCTTTTATTATGAAGGAGGAGTGAACCCCGGTTTCACCTGCAGCAGTGCAGGATCCACCTGGAGGAATTTCACAGCCCCCGCCATTCAGCAATGACGGTCGGGAGTCCTTCCAGTTATGGGCTCGCAGCTATGAGGTAATTCAGGCCGCCCGGTACAAGGATTGCAGTGTTGACTTGGATGCAGTGTTGGCATTGGAGCTGCCCACAAGACTGCAGCCTGAACTGTTCATTGTACGGGACAACCTGCCTTCCACCACACAGCGTTCCTATGCAGATACATAGAAACATCTTCAGGCTGCTTTTAGTCAAAAGGACGTTATCGCTTCTTTTCAGACATTCCCAAATGCCCACAGTAGAAAACCAAATGAGGCCATGGAGGTTTATGCTGCGGATGTGTGCAGACTGGTGAAGGAGGCTTTCCCTGATTTTGAATACAAGGCATCCGAGTACCTGAAAATGTCTCGCTCCATTGCTGGGTTGGATCAGGAGCTCCAGATTCAGTGTCATGAGAGAGGAGTGAAAAGTCTTCAAGAGGCTGTGGAAGTAGCCGCTCTAGCTGAGCTCGCCAGGCTGCAAGGTTGGTGACACCAGTCTGCCCACATAATGTCACTACCAGAGACGTTGGCAACACAACCCAGTCAGTTAATTCTGTCACTGACAATGACACGTATGTGAGAACGGCTGTCCAGGACCTCACAGCCACCGTCCAAAATTTGAGCAAAGATCTTGTTGCACTGAAGATAAAACTGGAAGAGCAAAGCAGAACATACCAGCCAGAAACGCAGGGCTACAGACACTCTCACAGGTCTCCTTTACGTTATGGGCGTAGTCCAGCTAGATACACTGAGACCCACAATGCACGTCTCTCCTCAAGACACTCTCTCTCCTCCTCACCTGAATTTAACTATCGACATTCACCAACCCACCATTACAGAGCTGAAAATACCAGCGCTCGTATAGCCCGAATGCAGCAACATATTCAGCGGACAAGTCACGTAGCCAAGAATCCTATAATTCTCCCCAACAGTATGATAACAGAGGTGGAGCTCACCGCTGTCTTTCAAGGCCCCCTTTGAGTTTGCGTCAAAGGAGCCCATGTCCCCGCCATGAACATGTTTCATTCCAGGACCATCAGAGGGGCAGCCATGGATTCCAACACCTGGTTTGTGGCCATCAGCAGCACTCAAACTATGACTTCCTGGGCTCACAAACCTCATCAGGGGAAATGGGTGCTAGCTGAAGACGTGGGTCACTCTTCAGCTGGGCCCTTAGGAGTCCCAAATGAAATTGATAAATCTGCACCACACATCAGTAGTGCTTTGCTGCCCTCTAGTGACAACAGAGGTACTACATTTTCCCCTGCTGAAAATCAAACACTGTTGCAGTGGTAAATGAGATCCCCTTTTCTTCAGATGTAAATGGACTTGTTGAGGGTACAGATGCACACATTCTGTTAGATTCAGGCTCCCATATCTCATTTATCAGTGAAGCAACCAGAATGTCCATTTCAGTACGAGCCAAAAAGCCTCTTATGAAGCACTACATTCTGTCTAAAGCAGTAACTGGACACAGTTTAGATACTTTGGGCACCATTGATGTGGCTCTGAAATTAGGCTCCCATACGTTCCATCATAACATGCAGGTGATAAGAAATGTTACTCAGAGCACACAGTTGGGCCTAGACTTTCTTCAGCTGCATAAGGTCGCCTTGGATATGGGCAAGGGTGTCTGTAGTCTTTATGGGGAGGAACTGCCACTGTTAAAAACTCCACAGCTGGCCCCTGATAACTGTACGGCAAAGGTTATGGAATGCACAACTGTACCCCCCACGCTGTAAAATGAACTGCCAGATTGCATTAAACCCTCCCACCAGATTTGACTCCGTGTCAAGAACAGAGGAAGTGCCAAATGCTGCATTATGGCCTGGGCTGTCGTATCTGCAGTCACCACTCACAAGTGCTTTGTCATTTACTGCTGCAGCACTGCTTCATTGTGTGCTTTCCATACTTCATTCACCTCAGGGATGATATATGCTTTCTGTATGTTAAACCGTTCTCTCTGAGTGAGAGACTCAAGACTAATCATCACTGTTATTACAGCATCACTGTAATATTTAAAAAAAAAATACAACCTATTGAGTTTTGAGAGTTTCACTGACCTCTGTTTTCTGAAATTAACTTTCAAATGTTTCCATAAATCAGCACCCGAGCCACTTGCTGGCTTCATCCAAAGACAGGACAGCAGCAGAGCCACCAGGAGTTCTGTTAACAATAACTGTAAAATATTCCACTGCAGAACCACATTTGGACAAACAGCTTTCTCTATAAAGGGCAGTCACATCTGGAACACAATGCCAAATGAAATTAAAATAATAACGGACTTTAAAACATTCACTAAAAAGGTTAAAAACTGGCTGAAAAATAAACAAGAATGTATCCATGTATGAAATGATTGTCTGCAGGGTGAGAGTGAATGAAGGGAAGGAATGAATGTGTTTGTTTATAGTGAGTGACGAAGGGAGGGAGGCCTGAAATAGGCAAATGTGAGTCAGGTTGTGATATTTGTGTATTTATAATATTTATAATCTTTATAATATTTATAATTGTGTATTTATAATGTATTTATAATCTTTTTTTGCATTGATGTATGTGGTTATTGTGTATTCTGTTTTCTTTTTTTTTTTTTTTTTTACTAGATTCTCTTTTCTAAAGCCCATCCAGGGACAAGAGTTGCAAATTAGCTAATAGCTATACACTCTTTGTGCAACACATCAGATTGATTGTCATTGATTAATTGTCTATGTTTATTGCACTGTCCCTGTCAAATAAACAAATCTATCTATCTAATAGTGTCACATATCTCTACAAATGCATTGCACTCATTCCTAGTGGCAAAACTGGCTGCAGGGATGGCAATACTGCACTCCATGGTGCCACTGGCCAAGCGCTGTAAGTTCCAAATGAACTCATGGCCACTGATACATTCAGTTATTATCATGCCAAATCCACTTTTCCTAAATGTTGGTGACTGGACTAAACATTTACCACAACCTTCAAAGTGTCAGATACAGAAACTCTTTCAGAGTTCTTCAATGCTGACTCTGATGTTTCTGTCCTGGAATGTTTTCAGGTCTGCATCTGCTGCATCACTCTCACTACTGATGCTCTCACAGTCACTCATGTGGAAGTCTTCGTCCATCTCAACACTACAAACTTCCTCCGCTGAGTCTCCAGCAGATGACTCCAGCTCACCACTCTGACAGGGGAGAGGTTGCCATGATGGTGGTACGACATCCTCTGCTGCTTTTCCATATGGATGATCATGCCTCATCATTTGTAGAAATTCAGTGTCATCTGTCACTGTCCCTTTGTTCCTGAAATTCACTGTTTCCAGTGTTTTATTCCAGCCAACACTCTTCTGTTTGTGAACCAACATTGACTTTACATCTACCTGCTCCTCAATCTCGCTGTCGCTCTCCCTCTCTAGTCTGCTGCTGCTGCTGCTGCTGCTGCTGCTGCTGCTGCTGCTGCTGCTGCTGCTGCTGCTGCTGCTGCTGCTGCTGTTGCTGCTGCTGCGTCATAATTGGGTGATTCTCCAACTATCAAAAAATTTGTGTCCCAGGCAGAAATAAGAAAAACCAAAACATGTTTGTCATTTTTTATTCATGCTGCACTTACTAGACACAAAAACAAACAACAAATTTATGAAAAAATTACTATTTTATTATATAAAATATGGTTTTATATTGAGTGTTTTTGCTATATGTCCTTTGTCCCTTGGCCAGGTTTTGGACTCTTAGTCCCTCATAAGACTGATATTAAATTTGATTCAACAGTAACTTTATTGACAACTGGCACAGAAATTCCTTATTTTAATGAAAAATATCATGTGCTTGAAAGATATATTATTTATTTTTTCATAAAAAGAACACCTGTCCCTAGGGATCGCTGTCACTTCCACCACCCACCACAAAATGTACCTTTTAACTTTTTCTTTTTTAACCTTTGTCTGCTTGCAGCCACATCAGTTGTCATGTGGCAGCAGAGCTCATGGCAGCACAGCAGTGATGCTCCATGGAAGGAAGGCAGACAAGAAAAAATCAAGGAAAGTTTTGCAAAACCAAGAGTAGATTTATTGGTCGTCATTTCCAAACACCTCATATTTCCTTTGAATGTACAAATAATGAGAAAAATACCATTTTATATTGTGTATTTTGAGTATATTTTATGCTCACTCTAAAACAGAGATTAGCATGCTAACATGTCATGAGATTTTAAAAGAAATGCTAAACATTGTCATTTCCACAACAGTCATTTCCATCACTTTATTTCTTGTGATGGAAAAGACGTGTTGTGATGGAAACAACAATGTTAGTGTTATAAATGCATTTATTTGGCTTATATCACTTAAAATACTGTGTATTCAATTATGCAAAAGACTTTATTCACTATTTCATACTTTGTATAAACACAAACTACAAGAAAGAATAGATACTTAAATGTGACGCCTGTGGCGGTTTGGGAAAACCCCCACAACACACAGGAACAGACAGCTCGCTACTCCTGGGTTTTTTCTGCTGCATGCTGTGATCTAATCTGCCATTTATGCATTTCACTGCTGTGAGGTTAATGTGCCATCCATGCATTGTGTTCATGCATCCTGTCTGTGCCTCTCATATGCAAATGCTATACTCCCTGCTGTGAATGCCTTTCATGCATTGTTTGTAACTGGTATATAAGCTGACTGAAATCCATGCTCAACCTCTCAATCTCACTTCTGCAACTACAGCTGCTGGACACAGACTTTGTGTCCCCTCTTCACTGAGAGCCGTGGGCTCGCTCCCGGCGCGCATGCACGGCGCCGGGAGAGGAGCTCATGACGGCGGTATGATATAATAAACTTCCTTAAAACCACAGCATCGCTGCCTTATTTTATCATCCGCCGCACTGGTGACCCAACGCTGAAACGAACACGCTGAAACGAACACGCTGCCAGCGAACGCAACACCCGGTGGTGATTCTCCGACGACAAGCGAACGCAGCAGCCTGACTGATCTGCCCTCCCTTCTGCTTCAGGGAGACCTCAACGCGGAGTTTCCAGGCGAAACTCCCCGGAGAACACCCACGACCGGGAAAGCTGAGCAACGTTTCATGGTGAGATCTGCACGCCTAGATTGGCACATCCACGCTGGACCGGCCGCGCTCACAGCTCCTCCACACGAGAGCGCATGCACCTCGTCCCCTCTCCACGACGGCGATCCCCATGGCCGACGGAGCACAGGTGGACCTGAACGCACCATGACCGAGCGAGTGACAGAGCGTCTACTTCCCTTCACCGCTCCAACACGCTGAACAGGGATGATCAAGCTCCCTGACCCTGGTTCTCCTCTCCAGCTGGCCCACACACGCACGGAGCCCCCGCACACGCACCGGGGAGTTACGAGGATGGCGCACCACGCACGGGACAAATACGGCTTTTCTGACCGCCTTCCTTCTGCTGCACACTGGCCCTTCAGGCTTGCTTGTTCACCTGAGGCACGCAGCTTGCTCACTGGATTTTATGGTCTTAGCCACGGCACACAAGGGAAATTCAGCGGTTTGCGGTTCCCAAGAGCTTTAAGGTTGTGCCCGCACCTAAAGCCAACACGCCAGTCCCTCTGCTCTCATCACAGCCCCCACGCAGCCTCGTCTTTTCTTCATGGCCGCTATTAATCCTTGCAGGACTTAATCGCGGGAGGAGCCAGTGACTAATTTTTCTTCTTGTGGACCTCTGCACGTTCAACGGGACAGCCCTTTGACATCGCGGACCCACAAGCAATTTTTGCGCGGCCCGGACGTTTTCATCGTCTCCGGCCGGCTTTTACTACCCCCCACCCCCCTCCACCCCCTCCTGCACAGAGCTTTTCCCTGCTTGCTGCCCAAGCTGCACTATCGAGGTCTCGGCCACCTGCCGAGCCCTCTGGGGGGGAGCTGTGGCGGTTTGGGAAAACCCCCACAACACACAGGAACAGACAGCTCGCTACTCCTGGGTTTTTTCCGCTGCATGCTGTGATCTAATCTGCCATTTATGCATTTCACTGCTGTGAGGTTAATGTGCCATCCATGCATTGTGTTCATGCATCCTGTCTGTGCCTCTCATATGCAAATGCCATACTCCCTGCTGTGAATGCCTTTCATGCATTGTTTGTAACTGGTATATAAGCTGACTGAAATCCATGCTCAACCTCTCAATCTCACTTCTGCAACTACAGCTGCTGGACACAGACTTTGTGTCCCCTCTTCACTGAGAGCCGTGGGCTCGCTCTCGGTGCGCTTGCACGGCGCCGGGAGCGGAGCTTGTGACGGCGGTATGATAATAAAACTCTACTTAAAACCTCCAACAACGCTGCCTCATTTTATCATCCGCCACAACGCCATCTGTTTTTTAGATGGCACACAAGACCACAGCAGAGAGATCACAAGCATATAGAGAAAGGATCAAACCAGATCTGCTTAAATACCAAGAGTTTCTCAGAAAAGACAGAGAAAGATACCTGAAAAAAAAGAACAAGGTGTTGTCAAATCTGTCACTGAATTGACACACAGGGAGAAAATAAAAGTTAGAAGACAATGGCAAACAGCTCAACAAAACAGACGCAAAAAACTGAAAAGACTGGCTGAAGTTAGGAGTTTTATGGCTGGAACTCCACCACCACTGTCACCAGAGGACATTGGTGTTGACCCGCATTCTGTCTCACTGGGCAACTGCAGCCCCACCGAACCACTGATCCACCTCAACTGCCTGAACCCAAAAACCGTACACAGAAAAGAGGGAGGAAAAAGGTTGCAAAGTCGAGGGCAAAGGTAAATTTCACTGCATCCTGATCAGTGTGTATGTGTGTAAAACATTGTGCTTATTTGTGTTTATAATATGTAATCTGATTACTATGTGCTCCCCTAGATAGTCTCTGCAAGACCAGGAGAAATATCTTGGCGTATTCTAAGCTGCTTTTGCTCAGAGCCCCAGCTTTGCAGATGTTTTGGTGCCCAGACAGCAGACATGGAAGTAACAGGTGATACCAAGCCTCCCACATGCACAGGCACACCTGTCACCACAGCTCAGCCCACTGCAGACCTTCATGAGGGGCTGATTGGAAAATGGTGTGTGGTCACATACGATGGGGATCCGTATCCAGGCATTATACAGGATGTTGGCTCTGATAGCTGTGCTTTGGTGAAAACCATGAGTCGCATTGGCAAAAACAGGTTTTTCTGGCCAATGAGAGACGACATAATCTGGTACCAACCTGAAAATATTCTGAGACTGGTCCCAGAGCCTCAACCAGTTACAAAGAGGCACAAGATGTTGGATCCCACAGTTTGGGCAGAAATATGCTCTGCTCTTGATTATCATGGATAAAGGAGTGAATCTATATGCAAGTTTGGCAGTTTGTTTAAAAGATTAAATCACTAATTACAGAGAGATTAATGAATGTTTGTTCTGCTTCCAACAGCCAGCCCTAGTTTTGCAACTTGTTTGTAGGTTTCAGCACAAAAAGAGAAGGAGCAATGTTCTACCATCTGATTAATGTGCATTATTTTTGACGTTTAAACAACATTAAATTTCAAAAATGATGTCACTTGATGTCAAGGACAATAAAAGTGACGGATGTTCAGCAATGCTCTGTGTCACACGTCATTTCCAACATGTGCTGTCTTTTCCACCACACAATGTCACGTCCATCACAACACATATTTTTACACAAAAGTAATAATAATAACACAGCTACACAAATAATATTTAGGAGTTTTGAAAATTATGCAGTTATGGTTACAATTCATGTCTGGGATTGGAAAACTCATGATTCTGCCATGTAAAAACTTGATTGAAAGACTTCAGTAAGATAGTAAAAAGGTAATTTGTCATCTAGATGATGAGAAAATATGATCTTTTAAATGCTTAAAATAAGTACAGTTATACATTTGGGTACATCTATGTGTGAAATTTCATTAAATGTTTTGAAAACATGGGTTATGCTCGTAATTTTGTTTGAAAAACACCTTTTTTGTGGTGTGATGGAAATGATGCTTTCCTCTGAATGCTAGACTAAAATGGCAAAAAATATATAATATTTATGTAATTTCATTACAACCACTATCAGTTAATGTTTCTACACATTGTGATGAAATAGAACAAATCAAAATATTTCTAAAAATATGTGTTGGATTTTCTGAAAAATATCATGACCAAATTTGACTGTAGTTGGAGAATCACCCAAAATTCATTGCTGCAGCCAGGTGCAACACAAAAATGACCCCCCCTCTGTCCAGTCTTCCTTTTGTTTTCCTTTTTCTCCATGGAGCTTCTGACAAGCTAACTGTAGGTGAGGATCTAATGTAGGCATTCCTGACCAACCAACCTAGTGACGTCACCATCGAGGCTCAGGCAAGATGGCGATTTTGAAATATTAAAAACAAAATTTTGATGACTTATTATTTAAATCCAGTTGCACTTACAATGTTATACCTATAATATATTGTTAGCATATAGGTCCAAGTTTTAAATAGTGATTAAAACATGGAGCGTTTCATGTCCTCTTTAAAAAGAACAAATTGCCAACTGGGAACAAGGAAGCTTCACCTTGGAAAGACCATCCCCAAACTTTAGCCCATCTGTAGTCTAATTCAGCATCGACCTGCACACATGGGTGGATGTTTCGTTGCTTCACTGGGGGGACAATAAACAGAACATCTTTGTTATGTATGAATCCTGGTGTAAATGAGGAGGCCGTGGATAAAGTAGAACGTCGTTTATTAACAGAACCACTCAAGTACTACAGGCACTTTCTCCAGCAAGGGGTCGATGGCCGAAGACAGCCAGCCTCCTCCGGCCGTGCCCTTTATACCCCGGGTGACGTCATCACCAGAAAGGTGGTCCGTCACCCCACACCATTCCCCGGCCAACCTGGCCACCATATTACTAGTTAACATTTCCTCCCCCTTTAGAAAAATGTCAGCCACACCAATTCAGCCCTCCCAGAATTTATACCCGACTCACGCACTACTAACCAAAATATACATGTACAAAAATAAATATACAAACCTATCCATCCATACAACACAAACTAGAGGGGCCAGGTAGACTGCTGGCCCCCTCAGCACGGCCGGACACATTATTCTGCCGTCCTAAATTAATATAGTCCAACAATCAGAAAAAATAAAGCCGTGCTCCTAACACCAATTTAATCCCTCAAATACTATACACAATAAAACACAATTTCCTATGAACACACTCATCGACGGCCCCCACCCCAACACACCCACCCATAACCCGGGCATACACAATACTAACAGTGCTGGGTCATCACTTTCCACACTCTTTTCTTTTTTTAAACAATCCACACAGGGTTCACACCCGATAGTTTCACACAGTAAACTATAAACATACAGTATGCCTAGGGTTTTGAGATTTCTAAAGTAGTCTTAAATTCTCCAAGAAATCAGCTGTTTGTGGGACATCAACTGAATCAGTATTTTGTTACAAAGCTATTTGACTCAGAAAAGTTATCAGAATGTAACGACTAAGAACAAACTATCAAATCCATGAATAAGCTAAAGTACTTAAAAGCAGCTTGAGCAGCGTGGTTTTGTCTTTTTCTCTTCTTTTGTTGATATTGTGTCATCTTGTGCAAATTGTGTGGACCTGTGTGCTGTAAGAAAACCAATTAACTGGATGATTAAAATTCTCACCTTTGTATTTGTGACAGACTGGACAGGGAAATGCAGGCACCCACATTCATCAACCAAGTATTTGGCGGGTACCTGAGATCTAGAAATCACTAATTAATGCTGATTTGAATTGTGTGTGTTTTTTGCTTGTTGTAATATCATGTTTTAATGTTTTATAGTTTGTGCTATATGAACAACTTACTGAGGTCTTGTCTTTTCAGTCGAATGTTTAAACTGCAAAGCTGTGTCAGACACCATTGAGGCTTTTCTGGATGTTCCTCTGGAAATTCAGGTGACTGGAAAACATTGATGATCTCATAGCTGATATAAATCATGTCTGATTGCTGAATACTGATTGCTTTTACTCTTAATGCAGACGGCTTCCAGTGTCCCCAAAGCCTTGGAGCAGTTTGTGAAGCCAGAACAGCTGGAGGGCGAAAATGCCTACAAATGCTCTCAGTTACAACATGCACACAATGCACACAAGTTACAATTGATAGGAGGGCTATTGATTTAAAAGCTGAACATGATGGTTTTGTAAAATAACTAATTTAACATGAATTTCTCTCAGGTGCCAAAAACTTTTGACGGCCTCAAAGACTCACGATCCATCAAAACCCCAGTGTGCTCACTCTCACACTGAAACACTTCACAGTCTTTAGTGAAGGCAGAATCACAAAGGTTCACCACCACACATAAAGAATAAAATCACTGAACATGATCAGATATAGAACCTTTCCCCAGTGTATTGCCAGATCATCTGACTGATTTTTCTGTGGCCAACAGGATGTGAAATATCCTGAGTATCTCAACCTGCAGCCATTCATGTCTGAGTCTCCAGGGGAGCCCCAGGTCTGCAGACTGTATGCTGTACTGGTCCACTCTGGACCCAGCTGTAGTGCTGGGCTCTGCTTCTGATTATGTTAAGGTACCGGCAAATCACAATGACTACAACGGCTTTGACATGACTGAGGCAGCACCGCATCTTTTTCCTTCGACGTTAAATCAAGGAGCTTTTAAACTGTGTCCATTAAAGTTCTTTGGTTAAATCATAGTAATGAGTGACAGGTTTAGCTTTGGATGTGACCAATTTAAACGTGCAGCCAATGTTTGACTAAAGCGCTTTTAAAATCATGAATCCCTTGACGGCACTCAGAGAGCACATGCCTCTGCCAAGGCCCCCCCTCTCAGAATGTAATTTGGTTTGTCTGTCTCTGTGTCTGTTGGCAGGATTACGCAAAAACTACTGGATGGATTCTTATGAGATTTTCACCAGAGGTGGCTAGGAATGGGTATCGTCAGGATTTTATCGATACTGATGCTGCTTATCGGTACCGATACTGATCGATACACTTATTGATATTACTCTTCATAATTTGATGCAGAAAATAAAATGTGATCCGGGTCAGGATGCAGATTCTGGATCACTTTTTCACTTTCTTTTAACTCTGAGATAGGGCCTTGGTGGAGTTATGTGCTCATGGGATGTAAAGAAATAGAAGGCACTCAGAGAGCACATACCTCCACCAAGGCCCTATTCCACCCATAGCCCAAGGGCTGAAAATGTGATCAAAATCCTTCCAATAGTTTCTGTGTAATCCTGCTAACAGACAAACAAACGCCGGCAAAACCATGACCTCTGCTCCTTGGCGGAGATAACCAGTGATTGGTGCACATGCACGCTCACCTGAAAAAGCACATGCACACATCTATGTTGTTGGAAACTAAAAGCAGACCACTTTTTTCCCAATAAACCTTCACCCCAACTTTGAGGCCTGACACATGCAAGCGGTTAGTGGCAGATTGAATTATGTACGTCACCCGTGTTCCCGTGGAAACAACCAATCAGTAATATAAAGCTGAAATATTGCTGCTTCTTATTTTACTGTAAATATACTGTATCTGTTGTGTTTAAAACTAAGTTGATATGTTTTCATATTAACATAAAGTCAAAATATCCTGTAGTTTTCATATATTGTGCAGCTGTGAACAAATCTAGTTTTAATTTTTTGATGCTGGGATAAAATTTCTGTCCTTTTTTCCATAACGTGCTGAATATAAATCCATAGTTCCACGTTTGTCTGGAAGTCAGTTAGCAGTGTAGTGTTAATTGGTTCATGTTCATCATTCTGTCATCAGTGAACCCACCAGACAAAGGCAAATTTGAAAATGAAATCTTTCTTCTGTGAAACCAAACATGAACAGTATGGATGCTTTGTGTCAATAATTAACGGAGCAATAAAGACCCGATTGTCCTTTGGTTCTTTCATCACGTGGGAGAACTTTCTCTTCTGTAAATGCAGTTTGTAGTGAGCATTTATAGATGTGTGGGAAACAGCCGTTACACAACTTATTGTCAGGCTGTATTGTTATGGATGCAGAAACCAAGCTGATATTGAATAAGTCCATGGATTTAGTTGATCGATGTGTTTATTGACTATTTGGGACCAACTGCTATTTTTTCAATAGCAGAATTCACCTGGAAACTTCTGTTTGGGATTCGTTCAGTCTGTGTCTCTATTATAATTTCTCTGGCTTGATTTAAATACTCAAAGCATGTTTATTTATTGATCACATGTTTGTGTCTTTCTTCTGCTGTCAGCTTCAGTCTGGAGGTTTTCAGGTGTAGCTTCATCTCTCTCTCAGTAGGAAACATCCTAGAGCTGATCTCAGAGCAGCTTTACTTTTCCATCCTTCACTACATTTACTGTGGAAACTCCTGCTGTGGTTGGATGTTGCACATCTGAACTGAAGCCTTTCATCAACTCAGCAACAGTCCAATGATCATAAAGCCGTTCTAGTTCTGATTGTGTGGTTCTGGTTCTGACTGGGTCAGCTGATCACTGCTGTCCCTCCTCTCTCCACTTGCTGTAAATCAGCTGCGTCTCTGCTTTGGTCCTTCATTAAACTGCAGAAAACCCTGATGTGTCTGCTTCTGGATCCAAGCTTCCTGCAAAGAGAATCCAGGCTGTCTTTGTTGCACATCAACATTTAAACATGTTGATCTCTTAGTCTGAACACTATGAAAGAGGAGAAAGAAAAAACAGACCAGATGATTCTGGTTTGAAGATACAAAACTGAAAAATCTGACACTTTTCTTTTTCTGGTCCAAACCAGTTGAGTGAAAATTTTCAGTGTTTGATTTTCATGTTCTGTCAAATATGAAGAAATTAAAACACAACAAAAGTTTTTCTCTTCTGAGATCAGACGTTGTAATGTTGTCTATGGTGGCCCTGAAGGACAAATCACTCTGACAACTAAAAGGAAGCAGCAAAAGTGAAAAGCTGAAGTCAGAGCAGAGCTGAAACCAAGGATCAGTGCTGATTGGACGGACACACTGTCCACCTGTTAAACAGGAAGGAAGTAAAGCTGCTGCTTCAGCTTCTTCTCTGCTTTGACTTCATCTTGTCTTTTCTCTTCTGCTGTTGGCTTTGGGCATTTGCTGATGTGATTTGGCCTTCAGGGCCACTGTAGTGAGGGCTACAACTAAAACTGACCAAGACTCTTCTGATGGGATGAAAACTTCTCAGCTGCTCTCAGCCACACATCTTTGATTTTTGACTGATCACTTTATTTTATCATTGTATTGATTCTGCTGCTCAAAATCAGCGCTGTCTATGGAACATTAATGAGACAGTAGAGTGTTTTGGCATCATTCTGTAGTGCACGTCCAGAGCAATGATCCAGTGGACAGAGTCAGCTCTCCTCCATCCTGGACTCCTGTCTTCAGCAGCATGTCAGCAGAGCTCACTAGCAGACTCTGCTCTGCTGACGTCATGAGAATGACCTCATCCTTTGTTGCTTTGATCCTGCTGACTTCATTACTCTACTGTTTCACACACAGTTTATCCAGCTGCCTCACGACTGATACTCCATCCATCCATCCATCTTCTAAAGCTTTTCCGGAGGTCCGGGTCGCGGAGGCAGCAGTTCAAGCAGAGAAGCCCAGACTTCCCTCTCCCCAGCCACCTGCTCCAGCTCTTCAGAGAGGATACCAAGGGGTTCCCAGACCAGCTGGGAGACATAGTTTCTCCACCGAGTCCTGGGTCTGCCCTGGGGTCTCCTCCCAGTGGGACGTACCTGAAACACCTCAAGTGGGAGGCATCCAGGAGGCATCCTAATCAGATGCCCATACCACCTCAACTGACTCCTTTCAATGTGGAGGAGCAGCGGTTCTACTCTGAGCCTCTCCCGGATGACTGAGCAACTCACCCTATTTCTGAGGGTGAGTCCAGCAATCCTACGGAGAAAGCTCATTTCAGCCGCTTGTATCCGCGATCTTGTTCTTTCGCTCATTACCCAAAGCTCGTGACCATAGGTGAGAGTAGGAACAGAGATTGACTGGTAAATCGACAGCTTTGCCTTAGAACTCAGCTCCCTCTTCACCACAACAGACCGGTACAACATCCGCATCACTGCAGATGCTGCTCCAATCCGTCAGTCTCTCGCTCCATTTTCCCCTCACTCGTGAACAAGACCCCAAGATACTTAAACTCCTCCACTTGGGGTAGGAGCCTGTCCCCAACCCAGAGAGGACAATCCACCTTTTTCCGGCTGAGGACCATGGACTCGGACTTGGAGGTGCTGATTCTCATCCCAGCCGCTTCACACTCAGCGGCAAACCGTCCCAGCAAGAGCTGTAGGTCATTGCTGGATGAAGCCAACAGGACAACATCATCTGCAAACAACAGAGATGAGATCCTGTGGTCACCAAGCATGACACCCTCCATTCCCTGGCTGCGCCTAGAAATCCTGTCCATAAAAATTATGAACAGGATCGGTGACAAAGGGCAGCCCTGGCGGAGTCCAACTCTCACTGGGAATGACTCCGACCGAGTGTTGGCAATACGAACCAAACTCTCACAACGGTCGTACAGAGACCGAATAGCTCGTAACAACAAGCCCGATACCCCATATTCCCTAAGCACCCCCCACAAAAAACCACGAGGAACGCGGTCAAATGCCTTCTCCAAGTCCACAAAACATATGTAAACTGGTTGGGCAAACTCCCACGAACCCTCAAGAATTCTCGAGAGGGTGAAGAGCGCCCAGGACGAAAACCACATTGCTCCTCCTGAATCCGAGGTTCGACGAACGGCCGGACTCTCCTCTCCAGTACCTTGGCATAGACCTTCCCAGGGAGGCTGAGGAGTGTGATCCCTCTAAAGTTGGAGCACACCCTCCGGTCCCCTTTTTTGAAGAGACGAACCACCACCCCGGTTTGCCATGCCAAAGGCACTGCCCCCAACCTCCACGCAGTGTTGCAGAAGGGTGTCAACCATGACAGCCCAACAACATCCAGGGCCTTGAGGTACTCAGGGCAAATTTCGTCCACCCCCGGGGCCCGGTCACCAAGAAGATTTTTAACCACCTTGGCGACCTCAGCCCCTGTGATAGGCGAGTCATCCCCCTCTCCCCAAACCCTGCTTCCTCTGTGGAAGGTGTATCAGTGGGATTGAGAAGATCCTCGAAGTATTCCTTCCACCGCCCAACGATATCCCCAGTCGAAGTCAACAGTGTCCCATCCGCACCATACACAGTAGACAGGGAGCTGCTTTCCCCTCCTGAGTCGCCGGACAGTTTGCAAGAATCTCTTCCAAGCCGACCGAAAGTCTTGTTCCATGGCCTCACCGAACTCCTCCCATACCCGGGTTTTTGCTTCAGCAACCCCCCAAGCTGCACTCCGCTTGGCCTGCCAGTACAGCTGCTTCGGGAGTCCCACAAGCCAACCAAGCTTGATAGGACTCCTTCTTCAGCTTAATGGCCCCCCTCACCACTGGTGTCCACCACTTGGTTCGGGGGTTGCCACCACGAGATGCACCGACCACCTTGCGGCCGCAGCTCTGGGCCGCCGCTTCAACAACAGAGGTGGAGAGCATGGCCCATTCAGACTCCATGTCTCCAGACTCCCTCGGAATGTGGTTGAAGTTCTTCCGGAGGTGGGAGTTGAAGACCTCCCAGACAGGGGCCTCAGCCAGATGTTCCCAGCACACCCTCAATATACGTTTGGGTCTACCAGGTCTGAATGGCTTCCTCCCCTGCCATCGGATCCAACTCACCACCAGGTGGTGATCAGTTGACAGCTCTGCACCTCTCTTTACCCGGGTGTCCAAGACATACGGTCGCAGGTCTGATGACATGATAACAAAATCGATCATCGACCTGCGACCTAGGGTGTCCTGGTGCCAGGAGCACATATGGACACCCTTATGCTTGAACATGGTGTTCGTTATGGACAAACTGTGGTTAGCACAGAAGTCCAATAACTGAACACCACTCGGGTTCAGATCGGGCAGGCCGTTCCTCCTAATCACCCCCCTCCAGGTTTCACTGTTGTTGCCCACGTGGGCATTGAAGTCCCCCAGTAGGACAATGGAGTCTCCAAGAGGAGCACCCTCCAGCACCCCAGTCACAGACTCCAAAAAGGGTGGGTACTCTGAGACATCATTTGGTGCATAGGCACAAATGATGGTCAGGACCCGTTTCCCAACCCGAAGGCATAGGGAAGCAACCCTTTCGTCCACCGGGGAAAACTCCAATATAGAGGCAGCAAGGTGGGGGGATACAAGAATACCCACCCCTGCTCGTCGCCTCTCGCCCGGGGCAACTCCAGGAAAGGCCAAGCTCCAGCCCCTCTCCAGGAGACTGGTTCCGGAACCGGAGCTGTGTGCTGAGGTGAGGCCGACTATATCTAGCCGGTATCTCTCAACCTCGTACACCAGCTCAGGCTCCTTCCCCACCAATTAGGTGACATTCCACGTACCAAAAGCCAGTTTAGAAAGCTTGGGATCAGTCCGCCAAGGTCTCCTCCTTTGACCGCCATCTAATCCACATAGCACCGGACCCCCATGATCCCTCCTGCAGGTGGTGAGCTCACTGGAGGGCGGACCCATGTAACTCCTTTGGGCTGAGTCCAGCTGGGTCCCATGGGTGGAAACCCGGCCACCAGACGCTAGCCTTCAAGCCCCTCCCCCAGGCCTGGCTCCAGGGTGGGGCCCTGGTAACCCCATACCGGGCGGGGTACACTGAATCCTTGATATAGGATTTATCATGAGTCTGTTGGATCGTTCTTAGTCTGGCCTTAGTCTGTCTTGGGTGACCCTTTCAGAGGCAAATTGCCCCAGACAACATAGCTCCTGGGATCACTGGGGCACGCAAACCCCCACACCACGATAAGGTGACGATCCATGAGGGGGACTACTGATATTGTCATTCTTTTATTATTATTATGGGACAATCAGTTCTTCTCAAATGACCTTCCCTCAATGTTTGGACTAGCCATCCTCACAGTTAAAATTGTATGAAGGAATGAGCATCACAGTAAAACGCAGATGAAGAGTAGAAAGAGAAGAAAGAAAAAATGTTAAAAATTCACTAAAAAAAGTGGATACTTGGGTGCTGAAAACTGTCATCAGTGTACAAATGAAATAAAAATGTTAAAACTGAACAGATTTTCTCAGATTTTAGGAAAATGACCAAAAAAAAAAAATATTGAAGGACAAAAATCACAAACAGGCAAAAGGACAAAATCTGCAAATTACAGAAAAAAAAAATCACTAAATCCAAGAAGAATGAGAGTGAAAGTGAGAAAAATCTTCACTTTCCCTGTGAACCTTTTTCACAGCTCTGATGTGTAAAGTCAGCAGCTCCCCTGCTGTATTTTCAATGATAAACCTGCTCCACTTCTATTGACTTGATTCTGTTCTGACTTGGATTTTATTGAATTTAACTGGATTGAACCAGATTAAACTGCTGTATATAATAATGACAAAGTGGTTTTTGGTGACTGAACTGGTAACTCCACCCTCTGACCAATAGATGGTGGTGTAAACCAACATGATGGAGATGAGGACTGACAAACCAAAGAGAAGAAGAAGATCCAATTAAAAAAAGATTCAATTAAAGGAAGATGCCAAGGAAATGCATAAATAAGAGCAGAAAAATAATTAAATGAAATATATATATTTTAAACAAATAAAACATTTTAAAAAAAATATGATACATGTTACGGGTCCCGGGGAGGTGACCACAATAACAAAAAGAAATAGTTTTACAACGTGAAAAGACGTGATCCTCCGCGTCTGCTCTTGGGTCTGTAAAATACAAAAAGAGTCTTTGAAAGACAGAACACAGGACCACTCGCGTCTTTCTCCAGATAGTACTAAAGGGGGGCCGGAAGTGCACCCTATTTGTTTACCTGGGGTGGAACGACCGCAGTGCCTAAGGTTCCGCTGCTTACTCTTAAATATTTATACAGGGCTACATATCAAATGTTAATATTATTGATCGTCCACAATCTCAAAATATATTTAGATACTCTTAAAATAAAATGACAGTCTCTCTGTATTATTTCCAAATGTGGTGCCCTATTTGGGTGTACCACACGCTCCCCAACAACAAAAGTGGCTCCTGACACTTAACAGTAACAAATCAAAATCTCAACACTATTAAAGTCTCTATTCAAAAGTCTCTGGAACGTCTTTCTTTTCATCTTCAGGTATTATCCAAGATCTGATTAGTTTAATAGCAAGGAATAGCATACTGACATGGCAAGTAGTTAGAGGTGAAAGAAGGAAGATAAAAAGGTTGAGGATAGAAAGGAGGGTAGCACATAAAAGGATATGGTGTTGACTGCTGGACACTGACAGTGTTCACCGACGGACGAGTCTGGAAGGCTGGCTGGCCCAGGGACGGATAGGTGAACACCATGTTGGGTCGTCTCTGTCTGGTGGACTGCCTCAGACGTGGTGGTGACTCAGGACGACGGTCTGGCTCTGGACTGGGCACCAGCTCAGGATGAGCTGCAGGTCCGGGACTAGGAGCAGGAACATCTTGGTGGATATGAAGCACTTCCCCGTCGTCGTCTGGTTGAAGTTGGTCCACGTTTTGTTCGCTTTCCCTTTGTATTTCTTGTCCTTCTTCCGTAATATTGTCTCTTTCTTGTTCAGGTTGAATAGGAACTTGTACTTGTCTTTGCTGTGTTGTTCCCCGTCTTCTTTGTGACTCACATTGGACTTGGTCAACTGGACGTTGACTTTCTTGCAGGTGTCTAGGAACACAAAACCAATAGAGGGGTTCGTCTTCTTCCGAATCACTCGCCTCAGGACTGTTTGACTTTTCCAGTGTGTTTTGTCTTATATCGGTAGGTCTGTTGTTCCTCTTTTGTGACTTGGCAACTGGACTTTGAACGATGTCGACTGGTAAGTCGTTGACTTGGAGAAGCAAGTTTCTGTGCAGGGTACGGATGGGACGACTTCCTGTCTCTGGACTTACTTTGTAGACGGGGTTGTCTCCAACCTGCTCCCTCACGATGTAGACTGTTTGTTCCCAGTAGGGCCTTAGCTTGCCAGGTCCACCTCTTTCACCCAGGTTCCGCACAAGCACTCTGTCTCCTACTTGCAGGACTACACCTCTACATCGTTTGTCATAGTTTGTCTTTCCTTTAGAGCTTGACTGTTGACTGTTTGCACTTGCGATCCTGTACGCCTCTGTCATTTTCCCTTTCCATTTCTGAGCGTATCCATGGGCTGTCTCTGTGTCTTCTTCTGTCATGAGGCCAAAGAGAAGGTCTACTGGGAGGCGAGGATGTCTGCCGTACAACAGGAAGTATGGAGAAAAACCAGTGGCCTCATGCTTAGTGCAGTTGTAAGCATGGATGGTGTGAGGTAAGTGTTCCTTCCAGTTTAGTTTCTCTTTCTCTCTCAATGTACGTAGCATCTGCAACAAGGTCCGATTCAGCCTTTCGACCGGGTTACCTTGGGGGTGGTAGGGAGAAGTCCTTGAGTGGCCAACACCTGCTAGCTCTCTGAGGGACTTGAATAACTCGTTCTCAAATTCCCGACCCTGATCGTGATGAAGCTTGGAGGGGTAGCCGAATCTTGGAATGAAATCATTGAAGAGGCGGTCTGCTGCTGTCTTTGTGGCCTTGTTCTTGGTGGGGTAGGCTTGTGCAAACCTGGTGAAATGGTCGACTACCACCAAGATGTATTCAAACCCGCCTTTACAGGACTCTAGGTGCAGGAAATCGATGCATACTAACTCGAGTGGGAAGTTGGATGTTATACTGCCCATGGGTGCTCTCTCATGCGTTGCTGGCTTTTTCTGTTTTATGCATGGGCACTTCCTGGTGACATACTCCTCGATCTCTCGCTTCATGAAAGGCCAGTAGAATCGCTCACGGGCTAAGCTCAAGACTTTCTCCACACCGACGTGGCCCATGTTGTTATGGAGATGGGTGAGAGCTACTTGTCTGTAGACAGCGGGCAGAACTAGCTGCTTGCGTTCTGCGGTTTTCCTATAGAGAAGGCCATTTTCAATGCGCATCCGACTCCACTCTCTCAACAGTCTCTTTGTGCTTATGTCAAGCTTGGCTTTGTCGTCTTCAGTTGGTGTCATATCTTTTTCTTTCATCTCCATGACTTTCCCGATGGCTGGATCTGCTCTTTGTTCTTGGACTAGTTTATCGTGGCCGATGAAATGCAGTGGCTCCTTGAGGGGTGAACTTGGTGAAGCAAGGCTGAGGGCTGCAATCCATGCTACATCACCTTGCTTGGCTCTTCTGCTCCCTTCCCATACTGCACCAACGGCTTCCTCTGACAGTTCTCCTGTACACTCTTGCATGAAGGCTTCAATGTTGAGTGGACAACGGGATAATACATCAGCGTCAATGTTTGTTTTTCCGGGGCGATATTTTATGTCAAAGTGGAAATCTGCGAGCTGTCCCACCCAACGATGCCCTACGGCGTTGAGCTTTGCAGTGCTGAGGACATACGTCAAGGGGTTATTGTCCGTAAAAACTGTGAAACTTGGGGCATAATAGAGATAGTCTCTGAACTTGTCGCAAACTGCCCACTTGAGGGCGAGAAACTCTAGTTTTCCACTGTGCAAGTGGTAGTTTTGCTCGGCAGGTGTTAGTGTGCGTGACCCGTACCCAATCACTCTCATCTTATTGTCTTGGTTTTGATACAGGACCGCGCCAAGGCCTTTCTGGGACGCGTCCGTGTGGAGTACGAAGGGCTGGGTGAAGTCAGGATACGCTAACACAGGTGGCTGGGTCAACATGTCAATCAAGCGCTCAAGGGTCTCTTGGTGTTCCTTGTCCCATTTCACTGGAGCTCGGGAAGACTGCTGTGGGTACTTTGCTCTGCCCTTGGATGGCTTGGACGGCAGTGTGTCAGACTTTACCTGGAGCAAGTCGTACAGGGGTTTGGCAATGCGCGAGAAGTCCTGCACATACGTCCGATAATAGCTCAGGAACCCCAAAAGTTGTCTGACTTCTCCAACTATTTGTGGCCTTCTGTGTTTGAGTGCCTGCACAGCTTCGATGTCCTTGGGGTCCACCCTCACTCCATCTTCTGACACCAGGCGACCGACATACCGAACCTCTCTGCGGAACAACTCACACTTCTCAGGCTTCAGCTTCGCCCCGTGGCGTTGCAAAGCTTGGAGAACTTTCCTCAGCACTTGGACATGTTCATTAAATGACTTGGAAAAACAGAGCACATCATCAAGGTAGGGTATGCAGCACTCATCACGGAGCGTGTCCAGCATTTCTTCCATGCTCCGCTGAAAGGCTGCGGGTGCGTTGGACAGCCCGAAGGGTATTCTCACCCATTCGTAGAGACCCCACGGGGTGGTGAATGCAGTCAGGTACCTTGAGCCCTCTGCGATGAAACCTTGATGGTAAGCTTTACCCTGGTCCAGGATCGAGAACCAGCTGTAACCACCGAGGGAGTCGGTGAGGTCCTGGATCCGGGGAAGCGGGTGTCTGTCGGGCACTGTTTTGTTGTTTAGGAGGCGGTAATCAATACACAGACGTAAAGATCCGTCCTTCTTCCTGACACAGATAACTGGGGCTGCGTAGGGTGACTGAGACTTTACGATCCATCCCTTCACTATCAGTTCCTGAATGTACTCTTTTACTTCCCTATACAGGGGCTTGGGGATGGAGGCGTAAGCTCTCTGAACTGGCGTGTCATCTTTGAGTCTGATTTCCATTTGCAAAGAAGGGATACAGCCAATATCAGTGCTATCGCGAGAGAATGCCTCGCACTCTTCCATCAGAACCTTTTCGACTGACTTTTGCTGATCTGGGCTTAGATGACTGAGATCGACCGGTGGCAACCAAGGCTCGGCAGGAGAGTCACCTTGGGCGGTCTTACTTAGTACCTCTGCTGTAGTTGCTGATGTCAGTATGGGCTGGGTTTCTGGTGGCTCTAGTGTATCAGTTTCAATGACTTTGGCGACATGTTCGATGGTGCCTAGGGCTGTTCTTTTCGGCAGGATTACTTCATGTTTGGAATGGTTGGAGATGGGGACCTTTACAAAAGGTCTTTGGGAATTGTTAATCTCCAAAAGTCCTTCCCCCACACTCAAATTTCTCAAAGCAATGTTCTCTTCAGCAGGTTCGTAAAGTACAAGAGGGTCAGAGATGTCAAAGTTCTGGGGCACCCTGCAACATATTTGTACTGCTTTGCCAGCTGGGATAATCATGTTGTCTTTACCGACTCTGAGTGTAACAGGATCACAGTCAGTTCTTTGCGGCACTTGAATGAAGTTTACCATGGCCACTACCTGGTCTTCGTCCATTCCAAGAGCTCTGCGCAGTAGACTATATAGTACTGTACTGGCTTCCTCATCTGTCCCTTGGCCTTGTATAATCGCTCCCAGCACATTAGCTCCAACTAGTGGTTGGTTCAGTGACAGCTTACTGACTAGGAATGGCGCTTGTGCAGTGAGATTGGGATCTTCGTGACCCGCTAAAGTGACTGTAAGCTCGACCCATCCGTCATATGGGACTGCTTGGCCATTAACTGCATAAACCTCAAGCTCGTCGTTCAGCAGATCTTGGAGTGGTCTTACCACAGTGTTGGGTATGTGCTTTTTGACCCATTGCCTGTCAACTATACTCACTTGTGAGCCAGAGTCAAACAGCACTGTCGCAGGGTAACCACCGATTAGACATTTCAGCAGACTTTTCTTACCGACAAGGGGAGCTTGGTATTTGGTGGCACTCTGACAGGAGGGAATCTGACCTTTCCTTCTGTTGCATTTGACCTGCTTTCTCGGCTGCTTGCTCTGGTGCCTGGGGCACGGAGTTGAAGCTTCGGTAGAGGAAGAGTTTACTGGCTGGGACTTTGGCTCTGTACCGATCTCTGGCTGTCCCTTGACAGAGACCGATTCCCGTTTCCCTGATTCTTGGGTCGCTTCAGACATCCGACTGCTCTGTGTCCCGACTCACTGCATACAAAGCAATGACTGCACTCCTGTAAGCTTTGTTCAGTACATTTCGGACAGAGATAGGTTTTCTTTTGGTTAGCTGGAGGCTGAGAATGCTGAGGGGAGGAGTTTACAGCTTTCTGTTCCATGAAAGTTGCCACCATCTTGGTTAGAGTCTCTACTTGTGCAGCAAGTTGTTTGATTGTCTGTGAGACTTGTTGGTCTTTGGCTGTCGTGTCCTTTGTTGCAATCACAGCGCTTTGCGCTGACTTCAGACGAGGGGTTTGTCCTAACCTTCGCTGGTGCTCATTCTCATCACTGATTATCTTTGTGACCTCACTAAGAATCTCTACATCTGTTACATTGTTGTTTGATATAAGAGGTCTTAGTCGTTGCCGTAGGGCTGCATACTTCACTCCCAGGCCTTGATAGACTGTGTGCAGAAACACTTCCTGGATTGTCCTTGGGTCATACGAGATGTCTGCATTGGCTTGTTTTGACTGAAAGATAAGTTTCTGTTTGAGTCCAATCATGCGATACAGGAATTGCTGAGGGGACTCCTGCTCAGTTTGTTGGGCGCACATTAACTCCTGGAATATCTCTGTTGTTGCCTTTTCTCCAAGGTGGGATTGGAGAAAGCCCTGAAGTTCAGAAAGAGCCAGTTCATCTTTGAGTATGAGCATGTCCCTGAACGTGCCAGGCTTTACAATTCTCAGTACCCCCCTCACGATCTCTGTTTCAGAAAATCCTTCTTTCAATCCTTCATTGATCTGTCTTATGAGACTGTTATAACTGATTTCAGAGCTGTTGTCTCCAATTTGTCCTCCAAAAACCTTGAATTCTCTCCGAAGCAGGTAGGAAAGGTCTTTGAGAGTGACATGTCTTTCTGGACTACCTTGTTCCCTTGGCTGCGGTTGTGAATGGCTCTGACGACTGGGTGCTGCCGGTGGTTGGAGTGTCACAACTTCACACAGTCTTAGTCTTTCACCCAGTGTCTCATATGCTTTCCCCAGTTCCTCTACAGACTCTGCGTTTGCGTTCACACTAGCTTGAATGCCTGGTGGAACAGCAGATGGTGATGGTGGATCTGGCAACATATTGGATGGATGAGGACTTGACTTGGTTGGTGTTGCAGCCTGATCAGCTGGATGCGTGGTGGAGCCGCTCGTTTGTATCACTTCAGTTAGCAGATCATCCAACATTAGCAACTGACTCATTCCCTCATCTTCAAGTTTCAGCAGAGTTGGGGACCGTAAATAGGAACTGACATAGTCCATACAGCTCTCATTATCGTCTTCACTAAGCTGTGTGTCCTTGTCTCCAGCTGCAAGGCTCTTTGTTAGCCCGAAAAGATCCTTACTTGAGAGGGCAAACAAGCGTCCTCTGATGCTCCATATCAGTTCTTTCCGTGCTGTCGACATGGTACTTTAGCTATCTGTAGTTCGAGTGTTGTATTATTTGTACAGTGACTAGGCTGCGTTTTACTGTCCCTGTCAAATAAACTAATCTACTACTACTACTACCTTCTTGACAGCAGTGCAGTTCCACTTTTGGTTGAAGATCCTTTCTTTCTCTTTGACCTTCCTCCTTGGACACCCACTGACTGACGTGTCTGATAAAGCAGCTTGGCAACCGTTGTCTTGCGGTTCTGG
Organism: Pholidichthys leucotaenia; assembly: GCA_020510985.1. NCBI lineage: Eukaryota > Metazoa > Chordata > Actinopteri > Cichliformes > Pholidichthyidae > Pholidichthys > Pholidichthys leucotaenia. The sequence continues at coordinate 169,675,895 of CM035850.1, forward strand.
TATCACTGGATCTTCCCTCGATGACTGTAGAGGAGAGATCCCGGACGAGCCCCCACAGTTTGTTACGGGTCCCGGGGAGGTGACCACAATAACAAAAAGAAATAGTTTTACAACGTGAAAAGACGTGATCCTCCGCGTCTGCTCTTGGGTCTGTAAAATACAAAAAGAGTCTTTGAAAGACAGAACACAGGACCACTCGCGTCTTTCTCCAGATAGTACTAAAGGGGGGCCGGAAGTGCACCCTATTTGTTTACCTGGGGTGGAACGACCGCAGTGCCTAAGGTTCCGCTGCTTACTCTTAAATATTTATACAGGGCTACATATCAAATGTTAATATTATTGATCGTCCACAATCTCAAAATATATTTAGATACTCTTAAAATAAAATGACAGTCTCTCTGTATTATTTCCAAATGTGGTGCCCTATTTGGGTGTACCACATACACATACAGTGGGGGAAATACAGTGGGGTTTTTGTGATGTAAAAAATGAGACCAAGTTAAATCATTCCAAAACTATTTCCGCCATTAATGTGATCTATAACCTGTACAACCCAACTGAAACTTTTTAAAGGGGAAAATAAAAAACTGACAATAACCTGGTTGCATAAATATGTACATCCTTAAACTAATACTTTGTTGCAGCACCTTTGGCTTTTATCACAGCACTCAGTCTTTTGGGGTAGGAGTCTATCAGCGTTTCACATCTTGATGTGGCAATATTTGCCCACTCTTCTTTGCAAAAAACGCTCCAAATCTGTCAGATTGTGAGGGCATCTCCTATGCACAGCCCTCTTCAGATCACCTCACAGATGTTCGATCGGATTCAGGTCTGGACCATTCCAAAACCTTACTCTTCTTCTGGTGAAGCCATTCTTTTGTTGATTTGGATGTGTGCTTTGGGTCATTGTCGTGCTGAAAGATGAAGTTCCTCTTCATCTTCAGCTTTCTAGCAGAAGCCTGAAGGTTTTGTGCCAACACTGACTGGTATTTGGAACTGTTTATAATTCCCTCCACACTGACTAAGGCCCCAGTTCGAGCTGAAGAAAAACAGCCCCAAAGCATGATGCTGCCACCACCATGCTTCACTGTAGGTATGGTGTTCTTTTGGCAATGAACAGTGTTGTGTTTGTGCCAAATATACCTTTTGGAATTATGGTCACAAAGTTCAACCTTGGTTTCACTGGACCAAAGCACATTTTCCCACATGTGTTTGGGAGATTTCAAATGTGCTTTTGCAAAATGTAGCTGGGCTTGAATGTTTTTCTTGGTAAGATAAGGCTTCTGCCTTGCCACCCGAGAGGACAGATTGTTGTCACATGTACTAAACAGCCAGTGCTTGCCAGAAATTCCTGCACTTCCTTCAATGTTACTGGAGAGGTGGCCTAGTTGGTAGAGCATCTGCCCCAAATCCGGGATGTCGTGGGTTCAAATCCCAGCTGGGTCATACAAAAGAACATGTAAAAATGGTACTTTCTAGTTTGGTGCTCAGCATTGTAGAATGGGGAAAAGAAAGTACCTTTAAGCTGTGAAGATTTCTTGGACAGATTGCTCCCCTAGTGGCACAGCCCAGCACTGCACCTGTCAACTGATATGACGTGCCAAACACTCCCCAGCTGGACTGAGGATCTGTACTGATCATGCCAGTTCACAAGGTGGCTGACATGGAATACACCAAAGAGGAAGAAATCCTTCTTGAGATTAGAAAAATATGGACGCTACCCATCGCTGTGGACACACTGAAATCGCAGTCGGAGGAGCAAATCTGATTCAAAAGAGATTACTTAGCTTATGAAGGTAAATGTTTACATTTTGTTATAACAGAGGGTGCACGAAGCTTGTTGATTTCACCTGCCGGCGCCCCGAGCGCCACGTGACCTGGAGGACAATCACTCCAGTTCCTTGCCGTTTTATAAGATAAAGAGAGCCAGAATAAAAGCAAAATTGAAGTTGGATAATTGTAAGAGTGTCTGGATGTGGGAGAAAAACCACAAATGCCCGACAAAAGAGAAAATAACAACCAGCATGGACAAAAATGGATGAAGGGAGGGCCACCTTTGTCAGCAGTAAGTGACGAATGTCTGTTTTATTGTTTTGCTTACATTGTAAGATAAGATAAGATAAGCCTTTATTAGTCCCACAACGGGGAAATTCCAGGATTGCAACAGCACAGGGATAGCAACACTCAGAGCAACAATCGGAAGGCAAGAAAAAAAAAACACGCAAGCAAGAGCAGCTAATATACATATGTACATATTACTATAAAATATACAGTATATACACACACACACACACAGTGCAGAGCATTGTAGCTGGATGGAATAAATATATGAATATATGAACACACAGTGCAGAGCATTGCAGCTAGGTGGAATAAATATGCAAGTATATAAACACACACAGTGCGGAGCAATGTAGCTAGATGGAATAATATGTAGATACATAAAAACACAGTGCGGAGCATTGTAGCTAGATGGAATAAATATATAGATATATAAATATAAACACACCCAGTGCTGAGCATTAGTACTGCATTGTACTAATTTTCTGGTTCATATACTGTACGCTCCAAACAAGAAACGGTGACAAAAAGCAGAACCATTCATTGTGTAAATATGTCCAAAGTCCACTTTTGACCAGTTCTGTAATTTGATGCTTGCATGAATTCGAATTCATGCTTGGTTTGCGCTCTGAGATGCACTGTCAACTGTGGGACTTTATATAGACAGGAGTGTGCTTTTCCAAATCACGTCCAATCAACTGAATTTACCACAGGTGGACTCCAACTAAGCTGTAGAAACACCTCAAGGATGATCAGTGGAAACAGGATGCACCTGACCTCAATTTTGAGCTTCATGGTAAAGGCTGTGAATACTTTCTTAGTTTTTTATTTATAATAAATTTACAAAAATATCAACTTTTTTCATATTGTCATTATGGGGTATTTTGTGGACCCCATTTGTGTAGAATTCTGGGGGAAAATGTATCTAATCCATTTTGGAATAAGGCTGTAACACAAATGTGGAAAAAGTGAAGCACTGTGAATACTTTCTGGATGCACTGAGTCATCCTCACTCTGGAGCTCCATGCAGGATTGGGCAGCACGGTGGTGCAGTGGTTAGCACAGTGACAGCACAGCAAGAAGGTCATGGGATCGATTCCATCCTTGACCATCGTGGGTTCGATCCCACCCCCAGACCATCGGTGACCCTTCTGTGTGGAGTTTGCATGTTCTCCCCGTGTCTGCGTGGGTTTACTCCGGGCACTCCGGTTTCCTCCCACATGCCAAAAACATGCAAGTTAGGTTAATTGGCATCAAACTGGGGATTCTAAATTGTCCTTAGGTATGGATGTGAGAGTGAATGGTTGTCTGTCTCTCTGTGTTGCCCTGCGATGGACTGGCGATCTGTCCAGGGTGGACCCTGCCTCTCGCCCAAAGATGCTGGGATAGGCTCCAGCCCCCCCGCGACCCGAAAGGATTAAGCGGTAGAAGATGGATGGATGGATGGGGTAAGGATGATTCTGAGAAAGGTGAGGAATCAGCCCAGAATTACACAGGAGGAGCTTCTTAATGATCTCAAGGGAGCTGGGACCACAGTCACCAAGAAAACCATTGGTAACACACTTCACCATAATGGATTGAGAGCCTGCAGTGCTCACAAGGTCCCTGTGCTCAATAAGACACATCTGAAGTTTGCCAATGAACACCTGAATGATCCACAGAAGGTTCAGGAGGATGTGGTGTGGTCAGATGAGACCAAAATTGAGCTCTTGGCATCAACTCAACTCGCCGTGGTTGGAGGCAGAGAAATGCTGAATATGACCCTAAAAACACCATCCCCACTGTCAGACATGGAGATGGAAACATCAGGCTTTGAGGCTGTTTCTCTGCTAAGGGTACAGGTTCAGGTTCAGGTTCAGGTTCCTTTATTTGTACCCGTAGGTAGATTTATTTTGCAGTCTGGTGACTTCCATATTTACAAGCCACAATTACATTCAACATAAACACAAACACAGGCACACATGAAGCTGACTATAAACATGATAAAAATACTCAAGGCTCCATCAATCAGGGTATAAAGACAAAGAGATGAGAGAAAAGCCAGAGGTAAGAGAGAAGGGTCATATTAAAAAGTTAAAAACTAGTCAAAGGGGTTAAAAACTGAAAGGTCTAAAATGCAATAAAATATTTAGAACCCAAATAACATCCTACAAAAATAAGTACATATAAAATGAAATTAATAAATAGGTACCTAAATTATGTGCAATATATTGTTACAACTTGTTCAACTCTTTGACAGCAGCAGGAACAAAGCTGTTTTTGTAGCGCTGGGTTTTACTTTTTGGGACAGCAAACCTCCGTCTTGAGGGAAGAAGCTGAAAGTTGCAGTGCAAAGGGTGGGAGTCATCATTTAAAATGGAGGTAGCCATCCTCTGTACTTGTCTGGTGTACAGGGATGTCAGGCTCAGCTGTGGCTCACCAAGCAAATGACTGGACCATCTAACTACCTGATCCAAGGATTTCCTGTTTCAGTTTTATCTGACCAAACCATGACACTAAAGAAAAGGATAAAACAGATTCAATAAAAGCCCGATAAAACATTGTCAGTATGGTTCTGTCAACTTGGGCGGTGCGGTGGTGCAGTGGTTAGCACTGCGCCAGCACAGCAACTCACCCTTGGCCATGGGATCCCTGGTTCAATCTCAGCCCCTGACCAACAGTGATCTGTGTGGAGTTTGCATGTTCTCCCCGTATCTGTGTGGGTTTACTCCGGGATTTCTCTGGTTTCCTCCCACAGGCCAAAAACATGCAGGTTAGGTTAACTGGAGACTCTAAAGTGGCCCTAGGTGTGAATGTGTGTGTGAATGGTTAAGGGATAGCGCCGTACCGTGGCTGCTTCATCCATCCAGGTAGATGCCCTCAATTTCCCCTCTGGGGATCAATAAAGTATACTAAATCAAATCAAAAAAAAATTTGGAAGCGTGCAAGTTTCCTCATGCAATGCAAATGTTGCTGACCCTTTTTGCACACCCTTTCACAGTTCTCTTCAAAGAACTGTGAAAAGACGACTTTACCACATTGAGGGGCCGATGAACGGGGCCATGTACCGTAGAATCTTGGATGAGAACCTCCTAGCCTCAGCCAGAACACTGATGATGGGTCGTGGATGGGTCTTCCAGTATGACAATGACCCAAAACATACGGCCAAGGCAACAAAGGAGTGGCTCAAGAAGAAGCACATGAAGGTCCTGGAGTGGCCTAGCCAGTCTCCGGACCTTAATCCCATAGAAAATCTGTGGAGGGAGCTGAAACTTTGAGTTGCCAAGTGACAGCCTGGAAACCTTCAGGATTTGGAGAGTATCTGTAAAGAGGAGTGGACCAGAATCCCTCCTGAGATGTGAGCAAACCTGGTGACCAACTCCAAGAAATGTCTGACCTCTATGATGCCAACAAGGCTTTCTCCACCACGTACTAAGTCATGTTTTTCTTGGGGATCAAATGCTTACTTCCCTCCATCAAATGCAAATTAATTTATAATCCTTATTTAATATTTTTCTGGATTTTTTTGTTGATCTTCTGTCTCTGTTAAAATAAACCTGCCATAAAAATTATGAACTGTTCATTTTTTTGTGAGGGGATAAACTTACAAATTCAGCAGCGGATCAAATAATTATTTCCTCCACTGTATACAACAGTGTTAATTTTGTCCAGTAAAACAATTTAGGCAACTCAATTTTTGTTGTGTACAACTAGACTGAAACCATTGATAATGAGCAGACTAAAATAAAACAAAGACTAAGACTAAACCAGACGAACTCTTGACTAAAATTGGTGTCAAAAATGAAGAAAAAAATTATCATTTTAGTTTAATTTGTAGCTTTCATTGATAAAATAATTTTATTCAATTTCAATCAATAAAATTATCACTGATATACATAAATACATTCAAACACTTAAAAATGTGATTTTTCCCTCAAATTTTCACCAACTGAGGTGCAAATCTGAGGACGACTGTGTCCTCATCTGGACCCACAGTTGTGCTGTTTTTAACACATCTGTTTTAAGAGCGGACCGTCCCAAAACAAGAACAAAAATCAGGTTCTATTAACTCAGGGGGTTTCAACCTGTGGCTCTGGATCCACACCAGGCACCACGACAACCACAGCGTCTCCTGGTGGGTTTGGCAACAAAATATTAAAAATAAAAAACAAAAAAACACAAATACTTCAGAAAGAAGAAGTCACAATTTTGAAGAAAAAAAAATCAGAAAAAGTAACACAACTTGAAGAAAAAATGTCCCAAATTGTCAAGAAAAGCTGAAGATTTAACAGCTAATTCTCACAAATTTAAAGAGAAAAGAGCAAATTGATCAGAAAATTGTCTGGCTTTCATGATGAAGAAATGTCCACAAATTTACATGAAAATCTTCCAAACTTGAGCTAAAGCCCAAAATGCACAAATACTCTGTCAGAGGAGTAAGAATGAAAACATTATTGTGAGTTCTAAACTTTGAATGAATGAATGACACATTTACAATGATGAGGTTTCTCCACATGATTTCTATAGGAATTAAAGTCCATCTAAAAACAGCAGAAGTCAGGAGGCAGTTGAACAGGAAGTTTAGAGTCTGCAGGTTAAACAGCTGATTTTGACATCAAATGTTCTAAAAAAAATCAAACTTTAAAGGCACCAACACCAAAATCCAGAATCTGTTTGCAGCAGCTGAGAAACTTCAGTGAAGCTTTGACTGAATCCAGATGTTGTTCAGCTTTGATCTTCTTCTTCCTCTTTGTTCCAGCAGTGATTGATCTGTGGTCACATGACCAGCTGCTGGTGTTCAGAAGAGAAGAAGAAGCTCGTCCTCTCTCAGCACACACACAATCAGGTTTATCATGACCAGCTGCAGAGAGAATGAGAAATGAGAGAGGAGAGAAATGAGTGTTTCAGAGAGTCACTTCATCAGCTGTCAGTCAGTGATGCAGCACATCCAGCACATTTCAGCATCTGGATGAAACCAGTGACACAAGGACACAGATACAGATGTGATTGCTGGACTTCAGCAGAGCTTCTGGTCGGAGGAAGAGCTCATGGTTCCTAAATGTAACGCTGGTTCTCTGGAATCAGAGCCAGTGATCAGAGGCTTCAGTCAGACTGATCTCAGAGCTGTGACAGAGATGAAACTGATCAGTTGTTTAGTGTTGAAATGAGAGAACAAAGAGTGAGAGATCAGATTTGATGCTGCCACAGTTTGATGAATGACCACCACTGTCTCTATACATGTTGAAGGCTGCAGCTGCAATTTTCCTGCAGACATGAACACCTCCAGTGGGCTCACCACCTGCAGGAGGGATCATGGGGGTCTGGTGCTATGTGGATTAGATGGCGGTCAAAGGCGGAGACCTTGGCGGACTGATCCCAAGCTTTCTAAACTGGCTTTTGGTACGTGGAATGTCACCTCTCTGGTGGGGAAGGAGCCTGAGCTGGTGTACGAGGTTGAGAGATACCGGCTAGATATAGTCGGCCTCACCTCAACACACAACTCCGGTTCCGGAACCAGTCTCCTGGAGAGGGGCTGGAGCTTGGCCTTTTCTGGAGTTGCCCTGGGCGAGAGGCGACAAGCAGGGGTGGGTATTCTTGTATCCCCCCACCTTGCTGCCTCTATATTGGAGTTTACCCCGGTGGACGAAAGGGTTGCTTCCCTGTGCCTTTGGGTTGGGAAACGGGTCCTGACCATCATTTGTGTCTATGCACCAAATGATGTTTCAGAGTACCCACCCTTTTTGGAGTCTGTGACTGGGGTGCTGGAGGGTGCTCCTCTTGGAGACTCCATTGTCCTACTGGGGGACTTCAATGTGCACGTGAGCAACGACAGTGAAACATGGAGGGGGGTGACTGGGAGGAATGGCCTGCCCGATCTGAACCCGAGTGGTGCTCAGTTATTGGACTTCTGTGCTAACCACAGTCTGTCCATAACGAACACCGTGTTCAAGCATAAGGGTGTCCATATGTGCTCCTGGCACCATGACACCCTAGGTCGCAGGTCGATGATTGATTTTGTTATCGTGTCATCAGACCTGTGACCGTATGTCTTGGACACCCGGGTAAAGAGAGGTGCAGAGCTGTCAACTGATCACCACCTGGTGGTGAGTTGGATCCGATGGCAGGGGAGGAAGCCATTCAGACCTGGTAGACCCAAATGTATATTGAGGGTGTGCTGGGAACGTCTGGCTGAGGCCCCTGTCCGGGAGGTCTTCAACTCCCACCTCCGGAAGAACTTCAACCACATTCCAAGGGAGTCTGGAGACATGGAGTCTGAATGGGCCATGCTCTCCACCTCTGTTGTTGAAGCGGCGGCCCAGAGCTGCGGCCGCAAGGTGGTCGGTGCATCTCGTGGTGGCAACCCCCGAGCCAAGTGGTGGACACCAGTGGTGAGGGGGGCCATTAAGCTGAAGAAGGAGTCCTATCAAGCTTGGTTGGCTTGTGGGACTCCCGAAGCAGCTGAGGTGTACCGGCAGGCCAAGTGGAGTGCAGCTTGGTGGGTTGCTGAAGCAAAAACCCGGGTATGGGAGGAGTTCAGTGAGGCCATGGAACAAGACTTTCGATCGGCCTCGAAGAGATTCTGGCAAACTGTCCGGCGACTCAGGAGGGGAAAGCAGCTCCCTGTCCACACTGTGTATGGTGCGGATGGGACACTTGTGGGACACACTAGTGGAAGGAATACTTCGAGGATCTCCTCAATCCCACTGATACGACTTCCACAAAAGAAGCAGGGTTTGGGGAAGAGGGGGATGACTCGCCTATCACAGGGGCTGAGGTCGCCAAGGTGGTTAAAAATCTCCTTGGTGGCCGGGCCCCGGGGGTGGACGAGATTCGCCCTGAGTACCTCAAGGCCCTGGATGTTGTTGGGCTGTCATGGTTGACGCACCTCTGCAACACTGCGTGGAGGTTGGGGGAAGTGCCTTTGGCATGGCAAACCGGGGTGGTGGTTCCTCTCTTCAAAAAAGGGGACCGGAGGGTGTGCTCCAACTTTGGAGGGATCACACTCCTCAGCCTCCCTGGGAAGGTCTATGCCAAGGTACTGGAGAGGAGAGTCCAGCCGTTGGTCGAACCTCGGATCCAGGAGGGGCAATGTGGTTTTCGTCCTGGCCGTGGCACATCGGACCAGCTCTTCACCCTCTCGAGAATTCTCGAGGGTTCGTGGGAGTTTGCCCAACCAGTTTACATGTGTTTTGTGGACTTGGAGAAGGCATTTGACCGCTTCCCTTATGATTTTTTGTGGGGGGTGCTTCGGGAGTATGGGGTATCGGGCTTGTTGTTACGAGCTATTCGGTCTCTGTACGACCGTTGTGAGAGTTTGGTTCGTATTGCCAACACTCGGTCGGAGTCATTCCCAGTGAGAGTTGGACTCCGCCAGGGCTGCCCTTTGTCACCGATCCTGTTCATAATTTTTATGGACAGGATTTCTAGGCGCAGCCAGGGAATGGAGGGTGTCATGCTTGGTGACCACAGGATCTCATCTCTGTTGTTTGCAGATGATGTTGTCCTGTTGGCTTCATCCAGCAATGACCTACAGCTCTTGCTGGGACGGTTTGCCGCTGAGTGTGAAGCGGCTGGGATGAGAATCAGCACCTCCAAGTCCAAGTCCATGGTCCATGGTGGAAAAAGGTGGATTGTCCTCTCTGGGTTGGGGACAGGCTCCTGCCCCAAGTGGAGGAGTTTAAGTATCTTGGGGTCTTATTTACGAGTGAGGGGAAAATGGAGCGAGAGATTGACAGATGGATCGGAGCAGCATCTGCAGTGATGCGGACGTTGTACCGGTCTGTTGTGGTGAAGAGGGAGCTTAGTTCTAAGGCAAAGCTGTCGATTTACCAGTCAATCTATGTTCCTACTCTCACCTATGGTCACGAGCTTTGGGTAATGAGCGAAAGAACGAGATCGCGGATACAAGCGGCTGAAATGAGCTTTCTCCATAGGATTGCTGGACTCACCCTCAGAGATAGGGTGAGGAGCTCAGTCATCCGGGAGAGGCTCAGAGTAGAACCGCTGCTCCTCCACATTGACAGGAGCCAGTTGAGGTGGTATGGGCATCTGATTAGGATGCCTCCTGGACGGCTCCCACTTGAGGTGTTTCAGGCACATCCCACTGGAAGGAGACCCCGGGGCAGACCCAGGACTCGGTGGAGAGACTATGTCTCCCACCTGGTCTGGGAACGCCTTGGCATCCTCTCTGAAGAGCTGGAGCAGGTGGCTGGGGAGAGAGAAGTCTGGGCTTCTCTGCTTGAACTGCTGCCTCCGCGACCCGGACCTCCGGAAAAGCGGTAGAAGATGGATGGACGAACACAACAGCAGCAGTCGTCTTCACATCAACTCAAACACATGATCACAACAAACTTCTGGATGATCTGATTGGCTGACTGTTGTCTCCCTCTCTGTGTTTCTGTCCAATCCTGAAGCCTGTCACCATTCTCCTCTCACAGCTTCACTGAGGAAAGCAGCCACTGAGAAGCTGCAGCTTTACAGCAACACTGGATCTTTGCTTTCACACCAACTGGCTTTAGTACAATCCTGCTGAAAGCAGCACAGACTGACTCCAACCCTCTACTGACCTCAGATCCTCCAGTCTGTAGTCTGGACTCTTCTGAAGGACACGCAGCTGCTGAACACCTTGATACTGCAGGTTGTTTCCCCACAGGTAGAGCTCTCTGAGACAAGAAGGATTTGACTTCAGAGCTGAGACCAGAAAATCACAGCTGATCTCTGACAAACTGCATCTCCCCAACCTGAATAAAGAATAAAAGATGTGAGTTTATCAGACAAAGTTTCATCTTGAAATCCTTCAGTGTTTCATCAGGTGTTCAGAGCTGAAGAAGGTTCAGAATGTAGAAGTTTAGAACCTGGAAACTCAAGCAGCTGAAGCCAACAGGATGCAGGTTCAAAGAGTCCAAGAGAAGAAGAGAAAAAGACTCTCATTAATGTGAATGACAACATGCTGCTTCAATGAAGACGGAGGGACTTCAGCTCTGAAACTCTGCAGCTGAAACATCACAGCTTTGCTCACAAAAACCCAAGTTCTTCAAGGGTTTTTCTCAAACATTTCTGCTCTTTCCTCTCAAGTTTCAGCCTGTTTTTCTACTTTTCAATCTGACAACTTTTTCCTCACATTTTTGAAATTGGTCGAGAAAAATGTATTTGTTCGCTCAGAAATCTTTTCACTTAAAATTGTAAAGTTTTTTATTTTGACATTTTTTCATCTTTTGTCCAAGTCCCATATTGATGATAAAATAGTTTTTAATGTTATTAATGTCACACATGTGAGAAAAGCTGGGAATACACCAGTTTAATAAAGTTACACATTTTGAAAATTCATGAGAATAAAGGAGCAAATAGTTGTTTAAATGGATTGATGAGACTTTGAAACAAATCTTTAAAAGCAGATTTAAAGAGTCACAAATTGATGATTGAAAAAGTGAAAAATAAAGCAGAAAAGCCACACATGTTTACAAAGAAGCCAAATTCATTTAAAAAAACTAGCAGATGCATCAGACAAAAGTCAATTCAGCTGCTGAGTCTCCGTCTTTCTTTGACTTGATGGACAAATGCAGCTTGAAGACAGAGTCCAAACATGCACAAAGACATGCAGCCTATCACTGGACTCCATCTAGAAACCTCCAAAAACCACATTTACACCACTCAAGCTTGCTTTAGAATGACCTTTGACCTCCAACCAGCATTCTTCTGCCTTCCTGTGGTTGCATGAAGGAGTCACACATCAGCAGCTAGTTACATTTCCTCCACTACATTTTCATCACATCCACATGGAGCCACTGGATGTGCTCAAAGGGCCACATGTTGGAGAGCCGTGTTCTCCAGCACAGCTCAGGAACCTGAACTCCACACAGAGCCAGACTGAGGGGTTCTGGTCCAAAACAAACCTGCATGGAGGCAGAAAAATCTCAAGCTGCAAACTAAAGTCAAACAGCACAAAACTGCCTTCCTTTTAGCACCAAAATCAAACTTTGTCCAGGAAATTGCACATTTTTGCAGCTTGGGGGAATTTTTGGTCGCCAGTTTGTGGGCATATTTTCCTCATTAAATTGCAACTTTTCTCCAAAATATCTGAGATTGTTGGCAGACATTTTCTCAGTTTTGATTCAATTTGTCACATTTTCCTTTCCACAATTGTTACCTTTTACAGCTAAATTTGCAGCCATTTTCACATCAATTTCTGACATTTTTTCATGTAAAACTCAAAAGTTTTTCCAGTAATTTTTTGGAATTGTCTCTTTCATATTTGTGAGGCTGGTTTTTATTTGGTCTAAAATAATTTTTTACAATAATGTTTGATAGTTTGGGTTAAAAATTTTCTGATTTTGGAATATATTTTTCTGTTGTACTTTTTAACCTTTTCATGTATAAAAGGCTGCAGATTTCACACATTTGTGACTTTTTTAAAATAAAACTTCAACCTTCTTTGTCATCAGAAATTTTGTCACTTTTCTTTTTAATTTTTGGCTGTTTGATGCTAATTTATGTTGAATATTTTGACTGAAATTTTCTGTTTTCCTCATAAATTTAAAATATTTCTTTCTATAATTTTGTTGTGTTTCGTGGGTAAAATTGCAGCATTTCTCACATGAATTTGTTGTTTTTTTAATATACAACTGGAACTTTTTCCAGTAAATTTGTCAGTTTTAATTTAAATAGGTGACTTTTAAATGCAACTTTATGAGTAGAAATCAATAAATTTACAAATAAATGTCACAAAGTGACAAGAAAGTGACTTTTTGAAAGAAAATTTGATCAGAGAAAAAACTGAAGTGAAAGAAAAAGCTGATATTTTACAAAGAAAAACATTTGGTCAGAAGATTGAATGAAAGTTTTGCATGAAAAAGTTTCAAATTTCAGCTGAAAGTGACCAACTTGCTATCAGACATTGATGCTGATGCAGTCCACTGAGGGAGAAGGACAAGAACAGAATCTTCTGATCTTCACTCTGGATTATATTGAAGATTTAAAGCCCCAAAACTGCTGTTGTGGACAGGCCTGCAGGTTGAAGACCTTTAATGAGTCACATCCAACCTAGGGTCCATGGAGCACATCTGGGGCCTCATGTACAAAGACTTGCGTGGATTTCCTACTGAAAGATGACGGACGTTTAAATCAAGAAAACACCGTAAGCAAAAAAACAAAATCCAGACGTATGAAACCGTCCGTACGCAGGAATCAAAGCACAGTCAGATGGGACTGAATGCATGCATCTTTTGTGCCAACCAATGTCATGCTAATCATGTGTATTGACTGATGTGTATTGGATGACAATTGATACGCTAAGGTGCCATGCATTCTCTGTCTGTATCACTGTATAAAAAAGCTGACTTTATATGCCTCACTAACGCACTCAGAGCTCACACACAGCACACAGTGCTGCAGTGTCTCATGATGATGGAGGAATAAAACTCTTAAACCTTCAGCTCGCCGTGTCTCGCCTGAACTTAAGTATTTTGTTCCGCCACACTGGAGGAACGCGGCCCGAACAACTTTGCCGTGCCGTGCCGGCACTTGCTTACTCCCACCCTCTCCACCTCCTCCTGCACAGAGCTTTTCCCGCACCTCACTCCCAAAGCTGGCTGATTGCCATCTTGTTCCATTACGCATGACTGCACTCCTGCCAGTGCGCCCACGATCCACGGCCGTTCAACGTGCTGGAACTCTGAGCGGAGCACACTGCCCTTTTCACCCCTCCCCCGTCCCCCCCTCACGGATGGGGCCTTGATCTCAATTTCGTTGCATTGTTCATTAACAATGGAATGACAATAAAGGCACTTTGACTTTGACATTTCCTTTGTACATTCCAACCTACTTGAAACTGAACGCACGTGAGGAAATACCAGACTCCTCCCTTGACACGCCTCCATTTGAATATGCAATTAAATGCAAATAGATAAATACAAGCCCAGCACGTTTGATTCTCTTGCATCCACCATCAAAAATAATGGATTGAATGGAATTTCAAGGATTGTGAGCTGGAGGTGCTACTGAATGAGGTCGAGGCACGTCAAAACATTTTGTTTGGCACGCTGTCCTCCGCCATTAGCGCCAGATACAGGGAATTCAATAGGCTGCTCACAGCCCTATAAGATTAGTTTATTGTTTCCTTCATTCAGACAGGGATAAGAAGGAGATATTTTTAACTTGGACATGTGTAGTCCGACGTCTGCAGTCGTCCTCAGAAGCGTCAGCTGATCGCTGTGATTTGTAGCGTACATAGCTCAGTGGCTAAACTACCAGATTTCAAAGCAAAAGGTTACAGATATGAGACCAGCTGCCATCTCTTTTAGGGACCACAATGGAAATAAGAGTGCGCACTTTCTTGTGTCGTCCCCTTGTTTTTAGATGTATGTTGTATCTTTTATACATTATTTTAAATGATGAATCCATCAATCAATCAATCAATCAATGTGTGACCAGCCGGGTGGATCAGCTGGTTGAATAAAGGAAAACCGTCACGAAAAAGAAACCAATATGAACCTATTTAGTGGGTAGCCACGGTCACCTGGCAGTTGAAAGCAGATCATATTAGACTTGGCAAGTACATATTTTATGTCCAAAATGCAAATCTCATGCTTTATAGTTCTATAGAACTTCCATGGATTACACACACTACTCAATGAATGAAGCCAACTTTATTGTCATTCAATCCATGCAGCCAATCATGGACAGTCGAACGAAATGACGTTTCTCTGATCTACAATGTTAATCTCATCTAGAATCAGAGGGGTCGCTGCCATGCAAGGTGCCGCCACAAATTCCCTCCTCCGTTCCATTATTGCTGAGCACCAAGCTGGACGGCAGGAAGTTCCACGTTTATCAGGTCTTCGGCATGACCCGGCCAGGATTTGAACCCCTGCCTCCCGGGTGTGGGGGCAGATGCTCTACCACCTAGGCCACCACTCCGGTGGTGTGCCGGAAGTGCGCCGGGGAACACGTGAGACTGTTGCATTTCAAACTTTACGCATGTGTTTATTGACATAACTACTGTACACACAGAGGCAGCTGGGGGCTTGGTAGAATGCTGTGAAACTGCAGTTTAATCAGCAAAAAAAGAAAGTCACTGACTCACATGACTGAGTTGTAATGAAGCCTTGAAGACAGGGTGATATTTGGGGAGCACAGGCGTGTTCCACAAGGACTGCCCGTGGAAACCTAAACTGGCTGACAAACCAGTCATCATCCTGAATCAGAACATCTTCTGTCTCTAAATACCCTTTCTCTCCTCACTGCGCCATTTGCAATATCCTCTAATCCTCTGTTGTTAGAGGCATTTTCTGCACTTCTTTGCGCTTGCTTTTATATCCACTCATCTAATTGTGCACACTTGGATGTTTGTTCATCACGTGTCTCTGGTGTGTACAATCATTTTCACGTCATTATCAGTCTCCCAACATCACCTCTAAGGGTGCTTTCACACCTGCAGGCTGTAGTCCGTTTCAATCAAACTCAAGTTCGTTTTCTCCGTTAGTGTGGTTCATTTTGTCTGGTGAGAACATGGTAATCACACTCAAGTGCGAACCAAAACAACCGTACTGAGACCACCTGAAAGAGGTGGTCTCGGTTCGAATCAAATGGCGAACTCTGGTGTAGTCCTGCAGGTGAAAAAGCGACCGCACTAAAACGGGACCAGCGGCAAACAGTAAAACATATTATGTCACTGTACATACCTGATAGATCTTTGAAAATATCTGTGGCTGAGCACGTCACGGTTCTGGAGGATTAATGAACGTTAACATGTTAGTTCCCATCCATAGCAGCGCTTCATTTTCAAACTGTACGATTTGCTGAAAATGGTATATTCACGTATGTAATAAACAATTACAAGGGTGATGAAAACCCCTGTAGATTATGCTACGATTTGGATTATTTTCTCCCCAGAAATGCATAAATACACAGTAGTCATTCTACTTCCTGCGCGGCGCAGTGGTGGAGTGGTTAGCACTGCAGCAGCACAGCAACTCACTCTTGGCCGGGGGATCCTGGGTTCGATCCCAGCCCCTGACCAACAGTGATCTGTGTGGAGTTTGCATGTTCTCCCCGTGTCTGCGTGGGTTTACTCCAGGATTTCTCCGGTTTCCTCCCACATGCCAAAAACATGCAAGTTAGGTTAATTGGCATCAAACTGGGGATTCTAAAATGTCCTTAGGTCTGACTGTGAGAGTGAATGGTTGTCTGTCTCTCTGTGTTGGCCCTGCGATGGACTGGCGATCTGTCCAGGGTGGACCCTCCCTCTCACCCAAAGATGCTGGGATAGGCTCCAGCCCTCCGCGACCCAAAAAGGATTAAGCGGAAGAAGATGGATGGATGGCATTCTACTTCCTGTATTTTCCTTTCCTGTTCTCGCAGCAAAAACCAATAAGAACAGAAAATGTTCTGATGCAAGCCTCGCGGGATTTAACGTGACGCAGTTTGGTCTGCTTGAATTTTTGCCTGTGTGAAAGGGGACCGAACTGAGGAGAAAATGATACAAAGTAACAAACTTGTCAACTGATTCAGACCAAATTAATCAAATTTAGAAATTAAACGAATTTAGGTGTGAAAGCACCCTAAAGGTGCGTTCACACCAAACGTGAATGGGCGGCTTGAATCCATACAAAGTCAATGAAAAGACGTCAGTACAAGCGGAGTTGCGCATTCATGCATCTGCGCTTTAGCGAGCTAGCTGCTAGCTTTGAGATTTGGCCATTACCGGAGTAAAAGTATCACCATTGCAGAGTAAACTAGTGTGAAAATGAAGCTCACTCACCGGGAGACAGGAGGACCGGAGCTCTTCAGCTGAATCGGGATTTCAGAGTTATTTACCCATGGTTTCCGGCCATGGACGTCCTAGCAAACTAGCAAGCTAGCAACATAAACACCCATCATCTGTGAAGCTTTGGAGGCTTGAGACGACATTTTCAGGTGAGCCCCCGGTCGGATAATGTAACAAGCATGATGTTATTTTGGGAATTTCCACAGCAGGTTGAACAGAGCTGCAGAAGTTTTAAAGGCAACGTCACCTGTCTGCATGGAATTCATGTCTGTTCCTGTGTTTACATTGAGTTATAATGTAATCGTACTGCGTGAAAAATTCACCCGTTCGCGTTTGGTGTGAACACGCCTTAAGTGTTGCCAACAGACCAATAATGGTAGAAACACACATACGCCAGCCATGAAGTTGGCGTGGGGCTGCGCATATTTACCCTTCCCCTCCTTTCTCTGTTCTTTAGGAGACCATAGCAGAAACTTTAACTGGCCAATAGAACTTCAGACTTGACTGCATTTTCCTTTTTAGGTCGAGTTTATGATCCTTGTTGGAAAAAGCTCAAATATAATTGGGCCAGCTCAGGTCTCATGAAGTTTTGCACCACCCTGCAACACTAGAGAAACTCCACTTTTATTGCCCTTTGTTTCAGTCTGCTCTGAGGCGTTGGCCAAGCTGTCAGCAGCTTTCTCTGCTCCTCCAATTTTTTCTCCCATCTTTAAGTGGGCCCAGTGCCTGTCATGCTCTGAGAAGATCCTGTTTCTTTTCTTTAAAATTCCTTTTTGATTTTAATCTTCTTTTTCTTTAAATCATCGTGCAAGAAGATTTTGTTTGAATTTTTTTCTCGGCTTAAACCAACTCATTTAAGCCACGTACATCAGAAGAAGCGGGTCTGTGGCGTGTTCTATTTCATTTTGACTCTCTGATGGAACTTTGCACAATAAACTAATTCCTTCTCCAGTGCATCAGAGGAGACCTCGCCCAGTTTGCTGACAAACAGCCAGATTGCGATCTCAGGAGCACGGCTTTGTGGGAGAATCTGTCTATCAACAGAATCCACGGACATCCAGCTGAACCAAGGTTGGCACGTGGGGGTCCTGCTACCACCAGGGACACCATCTAACTCTGTGGCTGACGGCCTGTTGTTATTTAATTTACACTTAATTCTTCAGAATATTCCTGGTGTAAGTTCTTTAAACTTAATTTCATGCAAACCACCATCAGAATCTCAAAATCTATGTTGTCTTTCATTAATCTACTTTTTATGGTTTTCCAACTTCCAGTATACTGACAAACTAAACTGTGCTTCAATTGGTTCCACAACTGGTTGATTCCCAAGTAACTCAGTAACAGTCTATAAAGCCTGTAATACATGTGAATTCTCTGTTTAAAGTGATCCAAATATGTTAACCTGTTCTGACATTTCTGATTAAATCATTGAAAGACATGGGGGAGTTATTGTTTGATTTCATGTCCATCTTCTTGATTATCAAAAGACAAGAACTCACAAGGGTTTAATCTGAGACTGATTCATAATTGGTACAATCAAAGAATTGTTAATAAAAGTGTCCATTACTTGGACTGGTGCCCTAACGAAGATTTGAGCGAAATGAAAGTAAATCTTCATTCATACTCACATTCATATTTACATTAATACTTGAACCAACATTAAATTACCTATAAAAACCCTGAAATCCACTACAAACCTCTACAACCAGCTTCAACATTTGGCCTTAAAAAGAGGCTCTGGAGGCATTTGGGCCCAAAAAACTTCTGCATGTAGAGAGCAGTGAATTCTATTAAAGCTTTAAAATTAAATCAATGACAGAAAAAACTGTCCTGTCAACATCCACAACTTTTTCTGCTCTGAAATAAGTCACATTTCTCTCAGAAAATTACAAACTTCTTTCACATAAACCTTCATTTTAACCGAAATTGGTCATTTTCTCTCAAAAAATTAGAGCTTTTCTCATCATTTTAGAGCTGGTTCTTATCATTTTTTAAATTTTACTGATTATTTTTGTAGATGTTCTAATTTTATTCATAAAAATTCGATGTTTACGTAATTTTTCATTTATGTCACAACAATTTCCTGCTTTTGTCCTCGTAAATGTGACTATTTTTGTAGTAAATTTATCAGTTTTCTCCTCTTAAATAGAGACTATTTTTCATGAATTTGTGATCATTTTTCTAGTTTCTGTCCAAGTCAGAGGGAGACGCTGGTTCTGGACAACAAAGACACATGTGGACATGAGCTGCAGGTTGCAGAGCCCTGAACACACAACACACATGGACACAACAAAAATGAGGAGTCTGACCTCAGAGCTTCAAGTCTACAATGTGGACTCTCCAGAAAACCACACAGCTGCTTCACTCCTGAATCCTGCAGCTGATTGATACCCAGGTCCAGATCTTTGAGATAGGAGGGGTTGGACTTCAGAGCTGAGACCAGATAATCACAGCTGATCTCTGACAAACTGCAGCTCATCAACCTGAATGAAGAATAAAAGATGTGAGTTTATCAGACAAAGTTTCATCTTGAAATCCTTCAGTGTTTCATCATGTGTTCAGAGCTGAAGAAGGTTCAGAATGTAGAAGTTTAGAACCTGGAAACTCCAAGCAGCTGAAGCCAACAGGATGCAGGTTCAAAGAGTCCAAGAGAAGAAGAGAAAAAGACTCATTAATGTGAATGACAACATGCTGCTGCTTCAATGAAGACGGAGGGACTTCAGCTCTGAAACTCTGCAGCTGAAACATCACAGCTTTGCTCACAAAAACCCAAGTTCTTCAAGGGTTTTTCTCAAACATTTCTGCTCTTTTCTCTCAAGTTTCAGCCTGTTTTTCTACTTTTCAATCTGACTTTTTCCTCATATTTTTGAAATTGTTCGAGAAAAATTTAAGTTTTTCTCTCAGAAATTGTTTCACTTAAAATTGTAAAGTTTTTCATTTTGACATTTTTTCATCTTTTGTCCAAGTCACATATTGATGAAAAAATAGTTTTTAATGTTATTAATGTCACACATGTGAGAAAAGCTGGGAATACACCAGTTTAATAAAGTTACACATTTTGAAAATTCATGAGAATAAAGGAGCAAATAGTTGTTTAAATGGATTGATGAGACTTTGAAACAAATCTTTAAAATCATATTTAAAGAGTCACAAATTGATGATTGAAAAAGTGGAAAATAAAGCAGAAAAGCCACACATGTTTACAAAGAAGCCAAATTCATTTCAAAAAACTAGCAGATGCATCAGACAAGTCAATTCAGCTGCTGAGTCTCCAACTTTTCTCCAAAATATCTGAGATTGTTGGCAGACATTTTCTCAATTTTGATTAAATTTGTCACATTTTCCTTTCCACAACTGTTCCCTTTTTCGGCTAAATTTGCAGACATTTTCACATCAATTTCTGATATTTTTTCATGTAAAACTCAAAAGTTTTTCCAGTAAATTTTTGAATAGTTTCTTTCATATTTGTGAGGCTGGTTTTTATTTGGTCTACAATAATTTTTTTACAAAAATGTTTGATGGTTTGGACAAAAATTTTCTGATTTTGGAATATATTTTTCTGTTGTAATTTTTTAACCTTTTCAAGTAAAAAAGGCTGCAGATTCCGCACATTTGTGAATTTTTAAAATAAAACTTCAACTTTCTTTGAAATCAGAAATTTTGTCACTTTTCTTTCTAAGTTTTGGCTGTTTGATGCTAATTTATGTTGAATATTTTGACAGAAATTTTCTCTTTTCCTCATAAATTTGACATATTTCTTTCTATAATTTTGTTGTGTTTCGTGGGTAAAATTGCAGCATTTCTCACATAAATTTGTTGTGCTTTTACATCCGCCAAGGAGGTAATGTTTTTACAGGGGTTTGTTTGTGTTTTACCAACATAACTCAAAAAGTTATGAAAGGATTTTGATGAAACTTTCAGGAAAGGTGTGTAATGGCACGGGGAACAGATGATTAGATTTTGGTGATGATCTGAGAGTGCATACCTCCACCATGGGCTTTGTTTGTATTTGTGCAGCAGGATTACACAAAAATTACTGGATGGATTTGGATGAAATTTTCACCAGAGGTGGTTCTTGGGCTACAGAGGAACCCATTACAGTTTGGTGATGATCTGGGAATGCATACCTCAGCCAAGGCTCTTATCTTCTCACAGTGTGTTAGCAACAATACTCAAAAACTGATGGACAGACTTTGATGCAGTTTTCACCACAAGTGGCTACAGGCCTACACACAAACCCATTACATTTTGGAGGTAATCCATGACAAACGGAAGGAGCCTTGGCAGAGGAATGCACTCTATGAGTGCTTTTTCTAGTTTAAAACTGGAACTTTTTCCAGTAAATTTGTCAATTTTAATTTAAATAGTTGACTTTTAAATACAACTTTATGAGTAGAAATCAATACATTTACAAAAAAGTCACAAACTGACAAGAAAGTGACTTTTTGAAAGAAAATCTCATCAGAGAAAAAACTGAAGTGAAAGAAAAAGCTGATATTTTACAAGGAAAAACATTTGGTCAGAAGACTGAATGAAAGTTTTGCATGAAAAAGTCTCAAATTTCAGCTGAAAGTGACCAACTTGTGATCAGACATTGATGCTGATGCAGTCCACTGAGGGAGAAGGACAAGAACAGAATCTTCTGATCTTCACTCTGGATTATATTGAAGATTTAAAGCCCCAAAACTGCTGTTGTGGACAGGCCTGCAGGTTGAAGACCTTTAATGAGTCACATCCAACCTAGGGTCCATGGAGCACATCTGGGGCCTCATGTACAAAGACTTGCGTGGATTTCCTACTGAAAGATGACGGATGTTTAAATCAAGAAAACACCGTAAGCAAAAAAAAAATCCAGATGTACAAAACCGTCTGTACGCAGGAACCCAAGCACATTTCCTTTGTACGTTCCAACCTACTTGAAACTGAACGCACGTGAGGAAATACCAGACTCCTCCCTTGACACGCCTCCATTTGAATATGCAATTAGATGCAAATAGATAAATACAAGCCCAGCACGTTTGATTCTCCTGTATCCACCATCAAAAATAATAGATTGAATGGAATTTCACGGACTGTGAGTTGGAGGTGCTGCTGAATGAGGTCGAGGCACGTAAAAACATTTTGTTTGGCACGCTGCCCTCCGGCATTAGCGCCAGATACAGGGAATACAGTAGGCCGCTCACAGCCCTATAAGATTAGTTTATTGTTTCCTTTATTCATACAGGGATAAGAAGGAGATGTTTTTAACTTGGACATGTGTAGACCGACGTCTGCAGTCGTCCTCAGAAGTGTCAGCTGATCGCTGTGATTTGTACCATACATAGCTCAGTGGCTAAACTACCAGATTTCAAAGCAAAAGGTTGCAGATACGAGACCAGCTGCCATCTCTTTTAGGGACCACAATGGAAATAGGAGTGCGCAATTTCTTCTGTCGTCCCCTTGTTTTTAGATGTATGTTGTATCTTTTACACGTTATTTTAAATGATCAATCAATCAATCAATCAATCAATTTGTGACCAGCCGGGTGTCACAGCCCGCTCACGCCGGTCATCCGCTCCAGCTGTGTGCACACCTGCACCTCATCAGGCCGCGCCTATTTAGCCTGCTCTGCCCAGGGCTTCGGCCTGGAGTCGTCAAGCTCTTCTTCCTATGAAGCTCAGCGTTCACCTACTCCCACGGCCTGCACACCTCTCATCCTACGCACGTAAGATAATCCACTTACCTGCTTTCTCAGTCATCCCCTGTGCACAGGTGGACCCCTTGGCGGCGGCACTCCCTCCTCATCGCCGTTCCTCTCTGTCTTCATCCCATGGAGCTGATCAGAGTGCTGTCTCCCAGGTGTGAGCCGGTCTTGCCAACGCTTGCCACCAAACCCCTGCAAATAAGCCACACTCATCACTCATCATATCCCTGTGTGTGCTCCTCTTACCCCTGTTCTCTGTTTGTCCACAGGGTTGCCTGGCTGAACGGTGTTCTGGTCCGCCCTTGGTACTCCTGTCCCCAATACTACATCCACATTCCACACTCACGCATCCATACACCTGTCGTTTCAATAAAGACTATCATATCTTACCCGAGCCTGCGTGTGTGTTCTCTGGGCTAGCTTAAACATGTCAGTACGACTCCAGCACAGTAGCCCAGGGAACAGCGGGTTCGCACGCCGACTGTCCACCCTCGAGGCTCGGGTGGATTTGATTGTCCATCAGCAACAGGTGATATTAAACCAACTGACTTCTATGACTCACCGTTTAGATCGTCTTGACCCTCCGCAGGGATCCCGGCTCGGTGGGTCAGCTCCTCCGGAACTTCAAGTTGGTCAGTTCGCCCCGGGTCCGCCGACCTGTCTCACCCCTATTCCAACCCCCGCACGCTTCCACGGGAAACTCGGGGAAGCATGCGGATTTATTTTACAATGTGAGACGGTGTTTCAGCGCGTTCCCGGGGATTTTCAAACTGACCAAAGCCGAATTGGGTACATCGCTAATCTGTTGGAAGGGCGAGCGTTAGCTTGGGCTTACGCCATTATGGCGAAGCCCAGCTACGCGGACCTAACCTATACCCAATTCGTGCAACAATTTTTCAAAATTTTTGATCATTCTGACCGTGACAGCATGTTGGCCGAGCGGCTGCTTAGCCTTCGCCAGGGTAGCCGCCTAGCGGCCGATTACGCTGTCGACTTCCGGGTGGCTGCGGAGGAAGTTGGTTGGGGCGATGCTGCCCTCTGTAGTTTGTTCCTCCGCAGTCTGAACTCCAATTTACGGGATGAGCTGGCCTGCCGGGACCTGCTGGATCGGTTATCTGACCTAATTTCCCTAGCTATATCCTTAGACAACAGGCTGCGGGAGCAGACCGCCGAGTGGAAGTCCCACAGCCACTCGCGCGGAACCTTCTCCCGCACTCCTCAGTCTCGCCCCCTGGCGTTGCCTCCTCCGGAGGCCGTCGGCGTCTCTGATGCTATGGAAATCGGGCAGGCCAAACTTCCTTTAGCAGAGAAACAGCGCCGCCGAGAGTTGGGTCTCTGCATGTATTGGGGAGACGACCAACATCTCGTGGAGGTCTGCCCGGTGAAGCCAAAAGGGGAGGTCCGCGAGTCGCTATAGGGGGCCTCGCGGACGTTTCCCAGTCAGATTCCCTATCAAAGTGCCAAGTTCCCATTAGACTGTGTCATAACTCCATAGGTTATTTCACCCACGCACTGGTGGACTCCAGGGCGGAGCAGAACTTTATTTCTAAAAGTCTGGCAACCCGCCTGGGCATCCAGTGCCAAGTGTTACCCTCCCCGCTCCATTTGTTTGCCCTCACCCGCTCTCCCCTGGCAGAAGTCACCCACAAAACCCAACCCCTCCCCATCATCGTTTCTGGTAATCATCGGAACATCTTAGTTTTTATGTCCTCCCTTCTTCCTCATCATCTGTCATTCTGGGCTACCCGTGGCTTCGCCTCCACAACCCCGTGTTGGATTGGCAGACCGGCCGCGTCTGCTCCTGGAGCACTTTGTGCCTGGGAACCTGCCTCAAATCTGCTGCCTTCGGCCCGTCTCTGCCCCCCCCCCCCGCTGTGGACCCCACCCCACCGGACCTCTCATTAGTCCCATGGGAGCTCCACGACCTGGGCACCGTATTTAGCAAGTCGAAGGCGCTCTCCCTCCCACCCCACCGCCCCTATGATTGCGCCATCAACCTCCGGGCAGGGGCGCCTCTCCCATCTGGCTGCCTCTACAGTCTCTCAGCCCCTGCACGAGAGGCCATGGACGCCTACCTCCGAGACTCCCTCAGTGCTGGCATCATTCGCTCATCCTCGTCTCCCCTGGGTGCTGGATTCGTTTTTGTTGCGAAGAAAGACGGGTCCCTACGGCCATGCATTGACTTTAGGGGCCTGAACGATATTACCATCGAGGACCGCTACACTTTGCCCCTGATGGACTCGGCATTTAGCTCCCTCCAGGGGGCGTCCTGGTTCACCAAATTGGATCTTCGCAGCGCCTACCATCTTGTCCAGATCCGGGAGGGTGATGAATGGAAGACGGCTTTTTGGACGCCCAGCGGCCACTTTGAGTATCTTGTGATGCCGTTTGGGTTAACCAATGCTCCGACCGTCTTCCAACGTTTGATCAACGACGTTCTTCGTGACTTCTTGGGGGTCTTTGCTTTCGTCTATTTGGATGATATATTGATTTTCTCTCGCTCTCGGGAGGAGCATCTACTCCACGTGAGGCGGGTCCTGCAACGTCTCCTGGAGAATCAACTCTACGTCAAAGCCAAAAAGTGTGAGTTTTTCACTGACAAGACCTCTTTTCTAGGCTTCATTATCTCGCATAATCAGCTCATTCCTGACCCGGCCAAGATCAAAGCGGTGGTTGAGTGGCCCACTCCCTCCTCCAAGAAATAAGTCGAGCAATTCCTGGGGTTTGCTGGCTTTTATCGCCGCTTTGTCCCCGGTTACAGTTCCATCACCCCTCCTCTGACCCGCCTCACCTCCCCGAAGGTGCGCTTTGAGTGGACGACGGAAGCAGCGGCCACCTTCGAGACCCTCAAGAAGGAATTCTCATCCTCCCGGGTCCTCGCTCAGGTGAATCCAGCATGGCAGTGTCTGGTGGAGGTGGATGCATCTGACACCGGGGTGGGGGCGATTTTGTCTCAGCACAATCCGGTGGATGGCCAACTGCGCCCCTGTGCCTTCTTCTCCAAGCGCCTCTCTCCAGCCGAACGCAACTATGACATCGGTGACAGGGAGCTCCTCGCTATTAAACTCGCATTGCAGGAGTGGCGCCATTGGCTGGAGGGGGCAGCAGAGCCTTTCGTGGTCTGGACCGACCATAAACACCTGGACTACATCAGGACGGCCAAGTGCCTGAACGCCGCCAGGCGCGCTGGTCTTTGTTCTTCAGTAGATTCAGGTTCACCATCTCCTATCGTCCTGCGTCCAAGAACACGAGGCCAGACGCGCTGTCCAGGCAGTTTGCCCCTGAAGCCCCCGAGGAGGAGGTCCACACCATCCTGCCTTCATCACGCGTGGTGGGATCCATTTCTTGGGCGATCACCGACAAGGTCCAGAAGGCGCTTGAGGCCGAACCCGATCTCGGCGGTGACCCAGCAGGGAAGTTGTTTGTGCCCTCGTCGGTCCAGGGCGACATTATTCATTGGGCACACACGGCCAAGTTCGCCTGCCACCCAGGGGTCATCCGATCAGTGAGGCTCATCCAGAGGCACTTCTAGTGGCCGGGACTTTGGACCGACGTGGCCGACTATGTACGTGCCTGCCCGCAGTGCGCCATGAACAAGTCTTCCAACTTACCGCCTGCGGGGCTCCTCCATCCTCTGCCGGTCCCGGGCAGGCCCTGGTCGCACATCGCCCTGGACTTCATCACTGGCCTTCCCCCCTCCCATGGAAATACTGTTATCCTAACCACTGTAGATCAGTTTTCTAAGGCCGCCCACTTTCTGCCACTCCCTAAGCTCCCCTCGGCGCGCGAGACTGCTGATCTATTGGTACAACACGTCGTCAGACTTCACGGCATCCCCGCTGACATTATCTCCGACCGAGGTCCCCAGTTTACATCCAGCATCTGGAGGAGTTTTTGCAGTGCCCTCCGAGCCACAGTCAGCCTGTCCTCGGGACACCACCCCCGATCTAACGGGCAAAGCGAGCGTACCAACCAGGAACTGGAGTACACCCTGCGCTGTGTCATCTCCTCCATCCCCTCCTCTTGGAGCACTCATCTCCCCTGGGTGGAGTACGCTCACAACGCCACCTTCTCCTCGGCCATCGGGATGTCCCCCTTTCAGGCATCCTTGGGGTATGAACCCCCGCTGTTCCCTGAGGAGGAAGGAGAGGTGGCTGTCCCATCCATCCAGGCTCACTTGAGATGGTGTCGGCAGCTGTGGACCAAAACCCGACAGACCCTGCTACGCACTACAGTTCGCAACTCTTCCTCTGCGAATCGCCGCAGGAGGCCCGCTCCACAATACCAGACGGGACAACAGGTGTGGCTCTTACCCAAGACATTAACCTGAAGGCTGAGAAGAAAAAGCTGTCTCAGCGCTATGTCAGTCCCTACTCTGTGGAGAAGGTGGTCAACCCAGTGGCGGTGCGCTTGGATCTCCCCCCCCCCTTCGTGTCCATCACACGTTTCATGTCTCCCAAGTCAAACCGGTAGCGTCTAGCCCTCTCTGCCCCCCCCCACTGCACCACCCCCCTCCCAGGATGATTGACGGCCACCCGGTTTGGACCATTACTGCCATCCTGGACTCTCGACGTCGGAGCCGGGGGATACAGTACCTGGTGGACTGGGAGGGTTATGGTCCTGAACATAGATGCTGGGTGCACTCCGCCTTCGTGTTGGATCAACAGCTCGTTGGGGAATTCCACCGTTCACACCCAGACAAGCCAGCGCCAGGAGGCGCTGCTGAGGGGGGGGGGGAGTACTGTCACAGCCCGCTCACTGCACCATTTGCAATATCCTCTAATCCTCTGTTGTTAGAGGCATTTTCTGCAATTCATTGTGCTTGCTTTGATATCCACTCATCTAATTGTGCACACTTGGATGTTTGTTCATCACGTGTCTCTGGTGTGTACAATCATTTTCACGTCATTATCAGTCTCCCAACATCACCTCTAAGGGTGCTTTCACACCTGCAGGCTTTCGTCCATTTCAGTCAAACTCAAGTTCGTTTTCTCCGTTAGTGTGGTTCGTTTTGTCTGGTGAGAACATGGTAATGGCACTCAAGTGTGTACCAAAACAACCGTACTGAGAGTACCTGAAAGAGGTGGTCTCGGTTCGAATCAAATGGTGAACTCTGGTGTTGTCCTGCAGGTGAAAAAGCGACCGCACAAAAACGGGACCAGCGACAAACGGTAAAACATTTTATGTCACTGTACATACCTGACAGATCTTTGAAAATATCTGTGGCTGAGGACGTCACGATTCTGGAGGATTAATGAACGTTAACATGTTAGTTCCCATCCGAAGCAGCGATTCATTTTAAAACTGTACGATTTACCGAAAGTGGGAAATGCACGTATGTAATAAACTACAACCAGGGTGATGAAAACCCCCGTAGATTATGCTATGATTTGGATTATTTTCTCCCCAGAAATGCATAAATACACAGTAGTCATTCTACTTCCTGTTTTTACCTTTCCTGTTCTCGCGGCAAAAACCAATAAGAGCAGAGAACGTTCTGACGCAGGTCTCGCAGGATTTAACGTGACGCAGTTTGGTCTGCTTGGATTTTTGCCTGTGTGAAAGGGGACCGAACCGAGCTCACAAACCAAATGTGCTCCACGAGTCACAGGTTGAACCTCACTGGTTAAAGCTTGTAAATGTGTAGGGCTGTCCTCAGACCAGTGTTGACACTCTTCATTCAGCAGCAATCCAGAGTGAAGATCAGAAGATTCTGGATTCTCTTTCTTCTCCTCAGTGGACTGCATCAGCATCAATGTCTTCTCCAGCTTCTTCTTTAACGCTGACCCACTCTCCTCTCCACACTTCTGGCAGCTCTCCACCTCCTCAATGGTCTGCTTGGAGCACATCTTCACTTAGTCCAGACTCACAAACCTCTACAACCAGCTTCAACCTTTGGCCTTAAAAAGTGGCTCTTGATGTCAGGAGCTGAGCCGACTTGGTTCCCCCAGCTCGGTCCTGACCCCCCGGTGGGTTTAGGTGCCGCTGTGTATCTATGTTTATTATGTATTCCTGTGTGTTACCATATCCATAGCCACTGCTCTGGGGCCGGCAGCTGTGTGTACTGCTGACAGTCTGCCGGTCCGACCATGCCCCCTCACTTATTACCATCAGCTGTTCCCAGCCCCATTGATCATCTTTCCCAGTCCTTGCCCAGGTGCTCCTAATCACATCATCACCAGCAGAGCATGTACTTAAGTGTCTTTTGCCAGTCACGCACTGCTGGGTCATTGAATGGATTGGTGACTGAAGTACATAGTCATGTGTAATCTGTGTGTCATGAATGATTAGCCACCTCCACTGCAGCCGTGGTTCTCTGCGCCCTTCGAGCGATGTCGGCTCTGGCACACTCCAGTGGTTAACTGCTTCCCCTCATACGTTTGCTGGGCAATGCCGGCCCGGGGACACCCAATCTAAGTGTTTGTCTTGTTTTATGTTTTCACCCTTTGGGACTGTTGTCTTCATGTTCAATAAATCTGTGTGGTGGAACTCCTGCACATAAATCCTCGTCCTTTCACCCTTCGCCGTGCGCTATGGAGAAGCACACAGGAGGGTACATGACAGAATGACCCCTCCAAAAAGGAGGATTTAGCGGGTTCACCCACACATCCCGTTTCCCTTTTTTGTGTATCACGTGTTGAAACTAACCTGGATGTCCATGAACCAGAGTTATCCCATGAGCCTCGGCTGGGAATGCTGCCGAGCTCTCATGAACATTGATGGCCTGATATTTTTGGCGACTGGTTATTCCACTCCGGAGGACGTCTTGTGGTACGTCAAGCTGGCAGAGGCAGAGGTTCGGCAGTGCCCTCAGCTCTCCGAGCATCCCAAGGTAGCTGAGAGGATATCCCAGCTGGCAGCACTAACAACGCGGGTACGGCGAGAGGGGGAGGAGGTCTGAAGAAGACTGGGCTCCTGCAGAGGGGAGGGCGCCCCCGGGATGCTGCTGAGACTGCCTTCTGCCAGAACTCCACTCCTGCTCTCACCAAGCCGGTTCCAGCAGGCAGGGGACAGCGTCGCCCTGTGTGGAAGCGTCAGGAAAAGCCCTCTCCTTCGTCAGCAGCCATTGTCTCTCCAGCTGCTGTGAGGTCCGCTGAGGTCACCCCGGGAATGCCAACCTCCATCGTCGTGGAGACGACTTCTCCGCAAGCCCTCGAGAGGACCCACGTCACCGCTGACATGGAGAGGGATGACTGTCTGCCTCCTGCAGCTGTGAGCATCAATTACCGGGAGGACAGGCGAGCATTTTTTCCCCATTCAGAACCATTCATTTACACTGAATCTTGCCTGTCTCCTGAGGGAGAGGCCCAGGTTCAGCAGTCCACTGGGTCCTCTCCTCCAGCTGCGAATAACAATTCTTTTCTTCCCCTCTCCGTGTCCCCTCCAATTATCCCTGAGTGCCTGTCGGTCCTAGTGATGAGCCGCCAGACGGTGGAGGAGTTTGGGGCCCTGGATGATCCTGCCCAGGGGCCCGCAGAGAGGTGTTTTCCTGCAGCCACACCGGTGGAGTCCCCAGCGTTCGAGCCGCTGCAGAAGAGTAAAGAGACTGCTATCACCATCTTGCCAGCTGCGGAGACGGCCGCAGCGGATTGTGAGCCTGAGCTGGACCTCTTGGAGGCCGGGCCCGAGTTGTCATCGCTGCAATTGATGGAGTCCTGGATAGCGGTGAAGCTCAAGCTCAGGCAAGTTTTCTCTCTTGTTTTTCTAATGTCTGTTTTAGAGAGAGCTTGTCTGGCTCTAGGTTGGGGGAGTCAGTTGCAGCACGCAGCTGCTTCTGAACTTCCCTCGCCGGGCTCCGCCACTGTCGGTGACCCTATTAACCTGGTTTCTTCTCCCACTCCTGAGTGTTCTTCTAGGGTCACTGGAGAGGAACCATTGTCACCGGGGGGTCTCCACGGAACCGGTCTCGCCGCCTGACGATGTCGTGGGTTTAGCTCCCCTGCTGCCTGAGGCTGTCGCATGGGTCTCTCCGCAGGCTGAGTCTCCATGGGTGCGGTATGCTGGCTTTGGACCCTCGTGAGGGCTGCGCTCCATGGTCAGCCCGACGTGGGTGCTGCGCTCTTGCTCGGACCCATCATGGATGCCACGCTCCAGTGCGGGGTCCACCGAGGGTGCAGCATTGGCCCAGTCGTGGTCCACCGTGGGTGCTGCTGAGCTCCAGCTGCAGTCCACCGCGGATGCTGCAGAACTCCAATCGGGAGTCACCGCGGGTGCTGCAGATTCTCAGCTGGAGGTTGCCGCGGGTGCTGCAGAGCCAGCCCAGTCGGGGTCCATCGCGGGTGCAACATCAGCCTGGTCAGTGTCCACAGTGGGTGCAGCTGTGTGCCAGCTGGGACCACTGAGGGTGCTGTGGATCTGCTTGAGGATGCCATGGTCCTCTTCTCCTCCCTGCCCAACACCGTGAGGGTTCCCTCCCTACGGTCCGGTCACCCACCAGTGAGCCTCCCAGTGGGCAGGCCAGATCCTGCTTCACCTGTTGGATCCTGGTGGCTTAACAACACTGGCTGGCCACCGGAGGGACTGAGTCTCTGGGCTCGATGGCCTGTGTTCTCCGGTAGGCCACTGGAATCTATTTGCCAGACTGCCTGCTGGGCCTGGGACTCTCGGCAGCCTCTCGAGCCTCCACGACTTTGGACTTGAGGGGGGGGGGGGGTAATTGTGGGCCCTGGGTGGGGTATTGTGTTCCCTTCTTTCCTCTTCCCCCTACCTCCCACCCAGGTTCATGTGTTTGGGGGTGGGGGGGTGGGGGGGCTTTTGGGATGTTACCTTGGGTGTCTGGGTATCCACCCTTTGGGACGGGGGTCTGTTAGGAGCTGATCCGGCTTGGTTCTCCCAGCTCGGTCCTGACCCCCCGGTAGGTTTAGGTGCTGCTGTGTATGTATGTTTATTATGTATTCCAGGTTCAGGTTACTTTATTTGTACCTGTAGGTACATTTGTTTTGCAGTCAGGTGACATCCTTTTAGACACATATTTACAAACCACAATTACATTCAACATGAACACAAACACAGGCACACATGAAGCTGACTATAAACACGATAAAAGTACTCAAGGCTCCACCAATCAGGACATAGGACACAGAGATAAGAGAAAAAACAAAGACATAAGAGAGAAAGGTCATATTAGAAAGTTAAAAACTACAGCTGTGGACAAAATTGTTGGTACCCCTCTGTTAATGAAAGAAAAACCCACAATGGTCACAGAAGTAACTTGAATCTGACAAAAGTGATAATAAATAAAAATTCTATGAAAATTAACCAATGAAAATCAGACAATGCTTTTGAATTGTGGTTCAACAGAATTATTTTAAAAAACAGACTTGTGAAACAGGCCTGGACAAAAATGATGGTACCCCCAGAAAAGACCGAAAATAATGTGACCATAGGGACATGTACCAAGATGTGTCCTCTAATTAACATCACAGGTGTCTACAAACTTGGAATCAGTCAGTCGGCCTATTTAAAGGGTGACAAGTAGTCACTGTGCTGTTTGGTGACATAGTGTGTACCACACTAAACATGGACCAGAGGAAGCAAAGGAGAGAGTTGTCTCAGGAGATTAGAAAGAAAATTATAGACAAGCATGTTAAAGGTAAAGGCTATAAGACCATCTCCAAGCAGCTTGATGTTCCTATGACTACAGCTGCACATACCGTATTATTGAGAAATTTAAGATCCACGGGACTGTAGCCAACCTCCCTGGACGTGGTCGCAGGAGGAAACTTGATGAAAAATGGAAGAGACGGATAATACGAATGGTAACAAAAGAGCCCAGAACAACCTCTAAACACATTCAAGGTGAACTCTAAGGTCAAGGTACGTCAGTGTCAGATTGCACCATCCGTCATCGTTTGAGCCAAAGTGGACTTCATGGGAGATGACCAAGGAGGACACCACTGTTGAAAACAAATCATAAAAAAGCCAGACTGGAATTTGCCAAACTGCATGTTGACAAGCCACAAAGCTTCTGGGAGAATGTCCTATGGACAGACGAGACAAAAATGGAACTTTTTGGCAAGGCACATCAGCTCTATGTTCACAGATGCAAAAATGAAGCATACCAAGAAAAGAACACTGTCCCTACTGTGAAACATGGAGAAGGTTCTGCTATGTTCTGGGGCTGCTTTGCTGCAGCTGGCACAGGGTGTCTTGAATCTGTGCAGGGTACAATGACTATCAAGGTATTCTAGAGAGAAATGTGCTGCCCAGTGTCAGACAGCTTGGTCTCAGGCACAGGTCATGGGTCTTGCAACAGGATAATGACCCAAAACACACAGCGAAAAACACCCAAGAATGGCTAAGAGTGAAACGTTGGACTATTCTAAAGTGGCCTTCTATGAGCCCTGATCTTAATCTGTGGAAGGAGCTGAAACATGCCGTCTGGAGAAGGCACCCTTCAAACCTGAGACAACTGGAGCAGTTTGCTCATGAGGAGTGGGCCAAAATACCTGCTGAGAGGTGCAGAAGTCTCATTGACAGTTACAGAAATCATTTGATTGCAGTGATTGCCTCAAAAGGTTGTGCAACAAAATATTAAGTTAAGGGAACCATCATTTTTGCCCAGGCCTGTTTCATGAGTTTGTTTTTTAAAATAATTCTGTTGAACCACAATTCAAAAGCATTGTCTGATTTTCATTGGTTAATTTTCACACTTTTCATTTATTACCACTTTTGTCAGATTCAAGTTATTTCTGTGACCATTGTGGTTTTTTCTTTCATTAACAGAGGGGTACCAACAATTTTGTTCACGTGTCTAAGTCAAAGAAATTAAAAACTCAATAAAAGTCTAAAACCCAAATAAAAAAAACCCCTATAAAAATAAATAAATATAAAATAAAAATTAATAAATAGATAACTAAATTATGTGCAATATATTGCTACATCTTGTTCAACTCTGACAGCAGCAGGAACAAAGCTGTTTTTGTAATGCTGGGTTTTACATTTTGGGACAACAAACCTCTGTCTGGAGGGAAGAAGCTGAAAGTGGCAGTGCAAAGGGTGAGAGTCATCATTTAAAATGGAGGTAGCCATCCTCTGTACCTGTGACATTGACTGACTGATGTAGTTGTGATTATTGAGAGCTGTAGATGCTCTCTTTATTTTGGGTTCTTAGTTTAAATTTTGTTTTATATTGCTAAGATGAACCTAATTACTATTTGTGCATGTCTGTTATAAATGTTGTGACCAAAGACTTAATGAATTAGAATGTTAAACCAAATTATAGTAAATATTCCAACAAAAATGTTAATTTTGTGTTGTATCTTATCTTGTTAGATGTGCCCAGAAAGTGCAGGAAATGGCTTATTTTAATGGTAATTTTAAAAATTTTTCTTTCAGCCAGGCATTACTCCACTTTCCCAAGTCTGAGGGTTGGCATCTCTGTGTCAGGCTCAGCTGTGACTCACCAAGCAAATGACTGGACCATCTAACTACCTGGTCCAAGGATTTCCTCTGTTTCAGTTTTATCTGACCAAACCATGACACTAAAGAAAAGGATAAAACAGATTCAATAAAAGCCTGATAAAACATTGCCATTATGGTTCGGTCAATTTCAAAGTGTGCGAGTTTCCTTAAACAATGCAAATGTTGCTGACCCTTTTTGCACACCCTTTCACAGTTCTCTTCAAAGTTTAAATTACTATCAATAATCGTCCCAAGATATTTGTTGGATTGCACACATTCAGTGGTCTGGCCTTTTAGTACAGTGACTTTGTGCCTGGGAGTTTTCCTCCTAAAGTCAATAATCATATCTTTAGTTTTCGTCGTATTCAGCTGCAGGTAGGAATCCTCACACCAGTCAACAAAATCATCAACTACTGGGCCGTGGCCACTCTCACCATCCTGAAGGAGACTGACAACAATTGAATCATCAGCATACTTTATAATGTGTCTGTTGTCATGTCTGCTCCGACACATGTTTGTGTACAGGATGAAGAGTAGTGGTGACAACACACACCCCTGAGGAGAGCCAGTAGAAGAGCACTTTAGGTCAGACAATGTACAGTTGACCCTTACTCTCTGTGTCCTGTTGGTTAAAAAATCCAGAATCCAACCCACCACATTATTACTCAAATCAAATTGTTGCAGGAGCCTTTCAACTAAAATATGAGGTTGGATTGTATTAAAAGTGGAAGAGAAGTTCACAAATAAAAGCCTGGCGTGTGTCCCATTAAAATCCAGATGTTTAAAAAAGCATTTTGAACAGAGTGACAGTGGCATCCTCCACTCCTCTGTGAGGCCTATAGGCAAACTGCAAAGGATCCAATGCATGCTCAATCTACTTTAGGACCTCAAATCTGACCAGTTTTTCAAAAATTTTCATTAAAATTGAAGTCAAGGCAACTGGTCTAAAATCATTTACCGTTTTAGGACAGCTGGATTTTGGAACAGGGACAACCACAGCATCTTTCCAGACCTTAGGCACATGTTGTGTCTGTAAGGACTTATTAAAAATGTAGTGAAACACAGGACTCAGTTCGTGTGCACAGGACTTTACCAGGTGTCCACATATATTATCAGGGCCTTGACTTTTGTTCACTTTTACAACACAGAACGCCCTTTTAACATCCTGCACCTCAATATTAAAGTGCTGATTGTCTTTGAGTTTCTGTTTCAAATCTTGGGTTTCTGTGGAAAAGGATTCTCAAAGGAATCAAAACGACCATAAAAACAATTAAGAGCATTAGCCAGCTCTGTGTCTGAATTAAAACCATCTAAAAACACACGATTACTGCGCTCTGTGCTCTGAAGGCCTGCAATAGTTTTCATACTGGCCCAGGCTGAACCAAGCTTCTCTGCTGCCATCTTGCTTTCCAATTCTGATTTATAATTCTGTTTTGCTCTTACAATTTCGGACTTCAGCTCTTTTGTGGCAACCTGCAGCTCAGAAACAACCCCCTGTTTAAAGGCCAGTGCTTTCCTCTGTAAGCAGGATTTAACTGATTTAGTGACCCATGGCTGTTGTTGGGATATATTTTGACACGTTTATGTGGAATGATCATATACCTGCAAAAAGCCATGTAAGAGCATGTCACGTCAACCAGAGAGTCCAAATCATCTCCGCAAGACAGTGTGAACACCTCCCAGTCCGTACAGTTAAAACATTCCTCGAGCCAGAGCACTGAATCATCTGTCCAAACGTTTGTCTCTGGTCTTCGTCTTCTCTCTTCTGAGAGCAGTTTTATATGTGGGCAGCAAATGTACACAGTTGTGATCTGAGGATCCTAAAGGAGGAAGGGGAAGAGATTTAAAGGCTCTCTCTATGGATCTGTAGCACAGGTCCAATGTCCTTTCTCGCCTGGTTGGGCAGGAGACGTACTGATAAAAGTTTTTAAGTGTCTTCTTTAGAGACACATGGTTAAAATCCCCAAGGATAAAATTTGGAGCCTCGGGGGAAATCGACTGCAACCGCTGTACCACATCAAACATGGTGCTGGAGGCAGAGGCAGCATCCGCCCTCGGGTGAATATACACAGTCGTTATGAAAAGTTGGGGGAACTCGCGGGGCAGATAAAAGGGGCGTAGAGATACGAACAGAAGCTCCACATCTGGTGTCCAGATGCGCTCTCTGACCGTGACAGATGTACAGTACTGTTTATTAATATACAAATATACGCTGCCCCCCTGACGTTTCCCTGTCACCTCTTCCTGCCAATCCAAGCAAAGTGGGGCTCAAAAACTGTCAATACACAGGTCCGGGTCCCGGTCATGCTCCGTAAGCCACGTCTCCGTGTAAGCCATTACACAGCAGTTCTTGAAATCCTTCTGATATCGTGCATTTCCTTTAATTTCATCCACTTTATTTCTCAGAGATTGTATGTTCCCTATAATAATGGAAGGAAGAGGAATGCGGTTAAACTGACACCTCCTCAGGTATAACCTTAAGCCTCCACACTTTACGCGTTTCCTCTTCTTGTCTCTCTTTTCATCGCTGTGTCCATGAAAGTCTCTTAAAATAAAGTCCAGCAGTTGCGGCACAGACTCAAACACAGACGCTGGATTATCCATGTTTAAATGCAGTAACATGTCTCTGGAGTACTGCATTCTTCCCAGCGTGACCGCGGTGACGTCCCAAGACAAAGAGCCGGTAAGAAAGAAACCACAGTGCAAAAACAAGAAGAAAATCCATACTGATGGAACCAAAGAGCTCTTCGTTATATAGTCCACAAACATTCAAGGACAAAAACGGCACAGAGAATTATGTTAAAACACATTAAGGTGCATAAAAACAAAGACTAAGATGTCCAACTTTTTCACCCGCTGCCAGTCGCTGCGTGCGCATGCACCCACCAGTGTGTTTCCGTATCCATAGCCACTACTCTGGGGCTGGTAGCTGTGTGTACTGCTGACAGCCTGCCGGTCCGACCATGCCCCCTCACTTATTACCATCAGCTGTTCCCAGCCACATTGATCATCTTTCCCGGTCCTTGCCCAGGTGCTCCTAATCACATCATCACTAGCAGCGTGTGTACTTAAGTGCCTTTTGCCAGTAACGCACTGCTGGGTCATTGAATGGATTGGTGACTGAAGTACATAGTCGTGTGTAATCTGTGTGTCATGAAAAATTAGCCACCTCCACTGCAGCCGTGGTTCTCTGCGCCCTTCGAGCGATGTTGGCTCTGGGACGCTCCGGTGGTTAATTGCTTCACCTCATGCGTTCACTGGGCAATGCCGGCCCAGGGACGCCCAATGTAAGTGTTTGACTTGTTGTATGTTTTCACTCTTTGGGACTGCTGTCTTTGTGTTCAATAAATGTGTGTGGTGGAACTCCTGCATGTAAATCTCGTTCTTTCACCCCTCGCTGTGTGCTATGGAGAAGCACACGTGAGGGTTCATGACACTGGAGGCCATCCATCCATCCATCTTCTACCGCTTTTCCGGAGGTCCGGGTCACGGAGGCAGCAGTTCAAGCAGAGAAGCCCAGACTTGCCCCTCCCCAGCCACCTGCTCCAGCTCTTCAGAGAGGATACCAAGGGGTTCCCAGACCAGCTGGGAGACATAGTCTCTCCACTGAGTCCTGGGTCTGCCCCGGGATCTCCTCCTAGTGGGACGTGCCCGAAACACTTCAAGTGGGAGGCGTCCAGAAGGCATCCTGATCAGACGCCCATACCACCTCAACTGACTCCTTTCAATGTGGAAGAGCAGCGGTTCTACTCTTGAGCCTTTCCCGGATGACTGAGATCCTACCCCTATCTCTGAGGGTGAGTCCAGCAATCCTACGGAGAAAGCTCATTTCAGCCGCTTGTATCCGCGATCTTGTTCTTTCAGTCATTACCCAAAGCTCGTGACCATAGGTGAGAGTAGGAACGTAGATTGACTGGTAAATTGACAGCTTTGCCTTAGAACTAAGCTCCCTCTTCACCACAACAGACCAGTACAACGTCCGCATCACTGCAGATGCTACTCCAATCCGTCTGTCAATCTCTCGCTCCATTTTCCCCTCACTTGTGAATAAGACCCCAAGATACTTAAACTCCTCCACTTGGGGTAGGAGCCTGTCCCCAACCCAGAGAGGACAATCCACCTTTTTCCGGCTGAGGACCATGGACTCAGACTTGGAGGTGCTGATTCTCATCCCAGCCGCTTCACACTTAGCGGCAAACCGTCCCAGTAAGAGCTGTAGGTCATTGCTGGATGAAGCCAACAGGAAAACATCATCTGCAAACAACAGAGATGAGATCCTGTGGTCACCAAGCAAGACACCCTCCATTCCCTGGCTGCGCCTAGAAATCCTGTCCATAAAAATTATGAACAGGATCGGTGACAAAGGGCAGCCCTGGCGGAGTCCAACTCTCACTGGGAATGAGTCCGACTGAGTGTTGGCAATACGAACCAAACTCTCACAACGGTCATACAGAGACCGAATAGCTTGTAGCAACAAGCCCGGTACCCCATATTCCTGAAGCATACCTGCCAACTTTTCAAACCTGAAAAGCCTAGCAGCTAGCCGGGGTCCAGGGGCTGATGCTAATGCTAATGCTAATAATGCTAATGCTAATAATAATAATGCTAATATTTGCCAAACTGTGGCCGACACACATTGTGGGCTCACGCTGCCACAGAGACAGGACTGAATGTGTATTGCGGGGTGTCACGTCTGCAAGGACTAAGGACTCGAATCTACAGGAGGTAACAAGGAAGTGTGAGATTTGTCTCTTTGTCCCACAGAAGACGCCCCGGAGGGTATTCCGGTTCATCAAGAAATGAGAGACAATGGTGAAGCTTCAAAGGGATGCTTTGTAACTGTATGTTGACTGAAGACACCATGTGGCTTGAATTCTGATGCTGGAAATGTATAAAAGGGGGTTGAAGTATGATTCTTTCTCTTTCCTGCTTTGAGAATGCTAGGAGCTTGTGTTCTGTCAAATAAAGCTGGTTTATGACTGAAACTCAGCCTCGTTATTTGAGCATGCTCCTACAAAACAAATATTAGCATTAAATCTAGTTAAATGTAGCTAACAACCTCATATTTCTTCAACTTTCAAACCTGAAAAGCCCAGTAGCTAGCCAGGGTCCAGGGGCCGCAGGCCCCGGTAGGTCCAGGACAAAGTCCCGGTGGGGGGATCAGACGCCAAACAAATATTAGCATTAAATCAAGTTAGAATGTAGCTAACAACCTCATATTTCTTCAACTTTCAAACCTGAAAAGCCTAGTAGCTAGCCGGGGTCCAGGGGTCGCAGTGTCAAACAAATATTAGCATTTGACATAGAAGTCACATATTAATTATATTAAAGGTAAAATATCTAAATCAACTGCAGTACTACACAGAGTGAAATATTTGCTGAATCAACCCACATTATATACTTTGTATCATTCATTAATACTCCCATACATGGCTGCACGGTGGCGCAGTGGTTTAGCACTGTGGCAGCACAGTTTTACCCTTGGCTGGGGGATCGCGGGGATCATGAGATCGTGGGTTCGATCCCAGCCCCCGACCAACAGTGAGCTGTGTGGAGTTTGCATGTTCTCCCCGTGTTGCGCGGGTTTACTCCGGGATTTCTCCGGTTTCCTCCCGCACACCAAAAACATGTAGGTTTAGGGCGCTCGCGCACGCAGCGACCAGCAGCCGGTGGCTTGTCACCAGACTGCAAACCAAGTCTACCTACGGGTACAAATAAGTAACAAAAAAAAAAAAAAAAAAAAAAAAAAAAAAATACATGACATATTGTACTGAAGTATGGAGAAATACATATAAAACAAACATATATCCAGTCTTTATGCTTCAGAAGAGAGATGTTAGAATAATAAACAAAGCTGCTTACAGGGAACCAACAAACCCACTTTTTCTTAAATTAAAAGCTCTCAAGTTGAAAGATCTGGTTGACTTTAAAACTGCAGTAATAATGTTTAAAACTAAGAATCTATCACTGCCCGCAAATATCCAAAAGCTGTTCCAAATAAGGGAGAAACAATATCATTTCAGAGGAACATGTATATGGGTGTTTTTTTTTTTGGGGGGGGGGGGTTTCCAGTGCACTATATCAGGGGTATCCGACTTTCAGCGCTCTCTCTTTTTCTGTAATTTGCAGATGTCGGTTTCGTTTTTATAATATGCAAGGGAACATAAAACAGTTTCAGACTTGCATTGCAATTTTAAAAAAAAATCATTGATTTTGCCGTTAGAATAGAAACTATTGGTCGTGTCCCCTCATTTTTCCCAGTTTTTGTGTGACATGAAAATCGCATCAATTTCAAAGTACTGTAAAGTGATCTCTGAGTAACTCTTTCTACTCATTTATGCAAGAGATAACAGAGTTGTAATGCAAATTCAAAATAAAACATTCCCCAATGTGATCGGATCTATGGTTTTTGTACGGCGACCCCTGCAAATTTACTCGTACGACGTAAATTTCCGTGTCTCCGAATTTACGCAGCAACATGCAAGTTATTTGGTAAAGTAACAAGAAAAAAGGAAGTGCTGATGCTTTTCACTTTGCACCTTTCAAATCCCAAACCATACACGTAAAAAGGAGATCAGTCTTTGTGAAGCTCAGATGTAGAATATTTCAATAAAATCTCAAACATTTATGACACATCGAATATGGTGTCCTTTAAAAAATTTACGTCTTCGGTCTTGGTCGGCCGCGCGCAGACCCGTCTGGCGAGGTGACCGCCCTGAGAAAGCACTTTTATTTTCTCTACCCCGGATGTGCTCAACCCATGTGGAGAGGATTAACCGTGGTCACTTTATATTGAAGTTATCGAAGGTCTAAACTTCCGTGTCCCGCATTTACGCCTTTTGTGATTTTACGTCTTATCCAACAAACAGGAAGAATTTGAAGGTATGTATACACGTTATCACATCTTAATATGTCATGAAAATGTCGCTGTTGATGAGTTGTGATGCGTGAAAAATACTGGAAGTGTTGAAGTTGTTTCGTGTAAAACGTGTGCCATTGCAAAGTGCATTGGCACACGGGGAAACAAAAGCCCGAGTGTCCCGTTTACGTCTCCATTTACAAGTAGTTGAAGTGAGCGCTCATCCTCAAGAGTTCCTGAACGCGAATGCCGTTACGAAAATAGTTAATAGTTTCATAAACCTGACACAATTGGATAGTGATTAGTCAATTTCATGTGCAGATTTGATCAATTTTAAATTTTGCCACCAATGTCACACATTGGACCCCTAATAAATAAAAACACCCATATTTCAAAAACCTCCAGTGAGAACTACCACCAAGCAACACTGTGTCTCAGTGCAAGGAGTCAGATTATGGAACGATTTTGGACCTGAATTAAAATCATGTACAACGCTTGGACAATTTAAACAAAAACTAAAGGAAGAAATACTCCAAGTGTGGCCGACACACATTGTGGGCTCACGTTGCCACAGAGACAGGACTGTATGTGTATTGTGGGGGTGTCACGTCTGCAAGGACAGGAGGACTCGAATCTGCAGTAGATGACAAGGAAGTGCGAGATTTGTCTCTTTGTCCCACAGAAGATGCCCCGGAGGGGATTCCAGTTCATCAGGAGATGAGAGACAATGGGTGAAGCTTCAAAGGGATGCTTTGTAACTGTATGTTTACTGAAGACACCATGTGACTTGAATCCTGATGCTGGAAATGTATAAAAGGGGTGTTGAGATATGATTCTTTCTCTTTCATGCTTGAGAATGCTAGGAGCTTGCGTTCTGTCAAATAAAGCTGGTTTATGACTGAAACTCAGCCTCGTTATTTGAACATGCTCCTACACTGGTGACCTACGACGGAGAATGAGCAATGAGAATTCTTCCAAACCGGGCTCGGTGGAAGCCAGCCTGATGGCCGCCTCCACGCTCCGGCTGCCCGATTTCTGGCAGCACAGCCCGCGCTCATGGTTTAGCACCATCGAGGCGCATTTCAACCTCCGGAGAATCTCCAACGACGACACAAGATTCTACCACGTGGTAGCGAAACTGGACAGCGACACGGTCCAGAGAGTGGAGGATTTGGTTAATCATCCACCAGACAGCGACAAGTACAGCGCATTGAAGGACGCGCTGATCAGCCATTTCACCCCCTCAGTCCAACAAAGAGCAGAGGGGCTCCTGGTGTTGACGGAGGCAGAAAACGATAGACCTGCGGACCTGATGGTGAAGATGCTGCAGCTCAAAGCCTCCGAGGATGGCGAATTCATTTTCGCCCACCTATTCCTTCGAACCCTACCACCAGCGGTGAGAGTGGCCCTGGCAGAGTCACCCCGATTGGCCAAGCGAGACTACCATGGGTTGAGCAAGGAGGCGCAGAAGTTGGTCGACGCCCACAAGCGGAACGCGGTTTCGGCCGCGGCGGCTAGTTCGGGAACGGCGTCCGGAGACAGCTTGAGTCCAGCGGCCGCGGCGCCAGACGCACCAACAACGGCGGCGACCGGAGCCAGACGACGCGGAGCAGAGAACGGCTCGTGCTTCTACCACCGCCATTTTGCAGAGAGAGCGCACAGTTGCGTCCCACCTTGCAATTTTAAACGCCAGGACCGAGGGCCGGTAGCAGCCGCGACTCTCAGCAATGAGAACAGGCTGCTTTACCTGACGGATGCACGCTCGGGGCAACAGTTCCTCGTGGACACGGGCTCTCAGCTGAGCTTCGTCACACCCACCTACGCGGAACGGCTCTCGCCTTCTAAAGTCCCCTGGGTTTCAGTGTCAGCAGCGAACGGCTCCACGATTAAAACGTTTGCTCGGGTGGCCCCGCCAACTGCACATGCCAGCGTCTCAGCCGCGGGTGGTAAGTTTCACACTCTGCTTGCTCAGTTTCCAGCGCTCACAGTCCCCACTTTTTCAGCAACGGTGGCCAAACATGGGGTAGAACATTTCATAACAACCTCAGGCCCTCCCGTTTTTGCAAAGGCTCAGCGCTTGGACCCAGCGAAACTGGCCATCGTGCGCGAGGAGTTCACTAATCTGGAAAAACTGGGCATTGTTAGACGTTCCAAGAGCGCTTGGGCTTCGCCGTTACACATGGTCCCAAAGGCTGACGGCTCGTGGTGGCCTTGCGGCGATTTCCGCAGGTTGAACAACGTTTCAGCTCATGACCGCTACCCGATTCCGCACATTCAGGATTTTTCTGTTCATTTGGCGGGGGCGCGCATTTTTTCTAAAATAGACTTGGTGCGCGGCTATCACCAGGTTCCAGTGCACGCGCAGGATGTACCCAAAACAGCGGTCATAACTCCTTTCGGCCTTTTTGAGTTCTTGCGCATGCCTTTTGGCCTCAAGGGGGCCGCGCAGACTTTCCAACGCATGATGGATGCAGTTTTACGCGACCTGCCTTTCGTGTTCGTTTATTTGGACGATATTTTGGTAGCCAGCACGTCCGAAGGCGAACATGAAAAACACCTCACAGCAGTTTTCCAGAGGTTGGCAGAGCACGGGTTAATAGTGAACCCAGCGAAATGCCAGTTTGGGGTGGCGCAGATTGATTTTTTGGGACATCGCGTTTCGGTAGAGGGAGCAGTTCCCCTTCCAAATAAAGTGCGTGCCATAACAGATTTCCCCCAACCTCAAACGGTTAAGGCGCTTCAGGAGTTTCTAGGGATGGTTAATTTTTACAACCGTTTCCTCCCAGGCGCAGCACGACTCATGCAGCCATTGTACACTGCGTTAAAAAAACAAAAGCCCGCAAATAAAGTCGAATGGTCTCCGGAGCGGGAGCGCACTTTTGCCCAGGTCAAATCAGCCCTGGCAAACGCAGTTTTGTTAGCGCACCCAGTTCCAACGGCCCGCATGGCGCTCACCACTGACGCTTCCGATGTAGCGGTGGGGGCGGTAGTTGAACAGTTTGTGGCAGGTACCTGGCAACCCCTCGCGTTTTTCAGCAGGACTTTGCGCGATAGTGAACGGAAATACAGCGCGTTTGACAGGGAGCTTTTGGCCCTACACTTGGCCATTCGTCATTTTCAGTTCTGGTTAGAGGGGCGACGTTTCACCGCTTTTGTGGATCATAAACCACTAACGTTTGCGATGGCCAAAATTTCGGAACCCTGGTCAGGCCGGCAACAAAGGCAACTAGCCGCAATATCGGAGTTCACTACTGATATTCAGCATGTCGCGGGTAAGCACAATGTGGTGGCAGACTAGCTCTCGCGTGTGGTAGCACCGCCAAGCCCCATGGGGGCAGACTCTGTAGCCATGGCCGCGGGCCCGGGCAGCGACGCGGGAGCGCGCGCAGCCCCGGTCTGTGTTGGGTTAGATTATGCAGCCATGGCTGCGGAGCAGGTTAACGACGCGGACGTGCGCGCGCTCCAGTCTGGACCAACAGGGTTAAGGCTGGAGCACAGGGTGCAACAAAACGGTATGCCCCCGCTAATCTGCGATGTCTCCACGGGACGGCCCCGCCCTGTG
This sequence comes from Pholidichthys leucotaenia, assembly GCA_020510985.1. Classification (NCBI taxonomy): domain Eukaryota; kingdom Metazoa; phylum Chordata; class Actinopteri; order Cichliformes; family Pholidichthyidae; genus Pholidichthys; species Pholidichthys leucotaenia. Next base: position 169,720,206 of record CM035850.1, read on the forward strand.
GTGCCAACCGCGTGGCGTCGCCGTGTTTTTGACTTGGTCCATTCTCTCGCACACCCAGGGGTGCGCGCATCGATCAAATTGGTGGGGGAGAAATTTGTTTGGCCCGGGTTGCGCAAACAGGTTAAGGAATGGGCAGCAGCCTGCGTAGCGTGTCAGCGAGCCAAAATACACAGACACACTAAGGCCCCGTTAGAACCTTTCCACATCCCCGCTAAGCGTTTTGATCATGTGCATATTGACCTGGTCGGCCCGCTTCCATTATCACACGGGCACACACATCTTTTGACGATGGTAGACCGCACCACGCGCTGGCCAGAGGCGATTCCTCTGACATCAACCACAGCGGAAGAAGTTGTGCGAGCATTTTTAGCAGCGTGGGTTGCGCGTTTTGGTGTACCGTCGGACATAACGTCCGACAGGGGTCCCCAATTTATTTCCGAGCTATGGTCATCGATGGCCCGCAGCTTGGGGGTGAAGATTCATCGCACCACCGCGTATAACCCCCAGGCTAATGGTTTATGCGAACGCTTTCACAGGTCATTGAAAGCAGCCCTCAGAGCGTCGCTGACGGATACAAATTGGGTAGACAAACTTCCATGGGTCTTATTAGGGTTGCGTTCCGCACCTAAGGAAGATTTGCACGCTTCCCCGGCTGAATTGGTGTTCGCTCAACCACTCCGTTTGCCCGGGGAATTCCTTCCCGATAATCCCGCACCTAATGGCCTCCCCGCTCAGCTGTGGCAGAGCGGCTCAGGAGCAAACACGCTCCCTGGCCCAGTCCATCACAGTTTCCCACACGTTTTTGTGCCCAAGGCTCTAAAACATGCAGAGTTTGTTTTTGTTAAACATGACGCCCAGCGCCCAAGTTTGCGGCCGTTTTACGATGGACCGTTTCGAGTGCTGGAGACCGGGCAGAAGCAATTTCTGCTAGATTTAGGGGGCAGACGGGAGCGGATTTGCATTAACAGGCTCAAACCCGCTTTTGTTCTGGCTGACGAGGGAGTGCAGCTCGCGAGGCTCCCCCGCCGGGGCAGGCCGCCGAGACGACAGTCTCCAAAGTCTTCACAGGAAGGTGCTAACAGCTTTAATCCACAGGTGCAGAGAGATGTTGCAGAGGCAGCCAAGCCAAGTTGCAGCAGATTCGGCAGAAGGTTAAAACCTAGGCAGTTGGTGGATTGATTAGCGATGTATGGAGTGCTTTGTGTCTTTCCTTTTTTTTTTTTTTCTTTTTTTATGCCATGCAGGTTCTGCCTTACTAGACGTTTGGGGGGGGGGGGGTAGTGTGGCCGACACACATTGTGGGCTCACGTTGCCACAGAGACAGAACTGTATGTGTATTGTGGGGGTGTCACGTCTTCAAGGACAGGAGGACTCGAATCTGCAGTAGATGACAAGGAAGTGCGAGATTTGTCTCTTTGTCCCACAGAAGATGCCCCGGAGGGGATTCCGGTTCATCAGGAGATGAGAGACAATGGGTGAAGCTTCAAAGGGATGCTTTGTAACTGTATGTTTACTGAAGACACCATGTGACTTGAATCCTGATGCTGGAAATGTATAAAAGGGGTGTTGAAATATGATTCTTCCTCTTTCATGCTTTGAGAATGCTAGGAGCTTGCGTTCTGTCAAATAAAGCTGGTTTATGACTGAAACTCAGCCTCGTTATTTGAACATGCTCCTACACAAGCATATATACAACATGACATGTAAAATCACATAAGGATTGTCATATCCAGTCTGTGTTGTGTTGTTACTTAGTTTTTTTTTGTCACATTTTGTCTTAGCTTTGTTCTGAATTGTAATCGCTCTTGTTTTGTTTTTCTTTTGAATTCTTGGATGGAATATGGGTGGGCAATATAACCTGCGGCTTCAGCCATCACCCATTTCGGATAACTTATGTTGAACTGTATAATCAGAGGAGTTATTGTCTAATTTGACCTTGTTGGATTTTCTTTCCCCCTTTGTTATATTATTCAGTTTCTTTTAACCTGTACTTTTAATCTATCCGAAATAAAGATTCATTCATTCATTAAATTTGCATTCAAAAGACTATCTTAACACTGCATAGAACTTTGAATAGGCCAGATGTGATGTATTATGAGTACTAGAAAAGCACTCGGACAGCGCAGACCTCCGCCAAGCGCCACAGTTCCCCCCATACAGTGTTTAACATCATAAATAAAATATTGAAAATGGCCCTATCTCGCAATGTTAAATGAAAAAAAAAAAAAAAAAAAAGAATCCTTTAAAAAATTCCTGGATCCAGACGGTGATCCGGATCACCACCAAAATCTAATCATCTGTAGGATACCCCATTTCTGACAACGGTGATCCGGATCACCACCAAAATCTAATCATCTGTAGGATACCCCATTTCTGACAATCTGTGAAAATTTCATGAAAATCCGTCCATAACTTTTTGAGTTATCTTGCTAACAAACAAACAGACAAACCAACGCTGATGATCACATAACCTCCTTTGCCGAGGTAACTAGAAGACTAGAAATATCAGCAGGGTATACTAGCACTGTTTAACAGACACGCGCGTAAAAGACGGCAAAATCATACACCAAGCATGACAAGGCTTGCAATTACACAGCACATGTTCTTCAGAATCTTAGGCATTATATAAAATGTATTCTCCCTTTAGATGTCGAATCCATGGTCCATTTGCCAGGGTTGAAGTGCAGTCGTGCGAACGTCTGCAGCAGTTTACATCGTGTTTACATCTCGCCATGTATGCACGCCTCTCCGGGATTTCGCGCGAGAATAGAAACCTCAATCCCCTCAATAGCGATAGCGTTAGCTTAGCAAACGCTTCAGGTAAAGCGTAGCAGTGAACCACGAAAAGAAACGCTACTGACGCTACTAAGTTCAAAATTTAGATACGATTCCTAGTGATCTCGTGTTTGGAATTGCTTTCGTGTTTTTTTTACGATTTAAAATTTTTGACTGAATTTTTAGTGAAAAACCGTAATTTTGATTAATAAAGCCGTAACCCGGAATGGGGTCTTGAAAACCGGAACCATTACGGCAAAACCGGAGTAGTTGGCAGGTATGCCGAAGCACCCCCCACAAAAAACCACGAGGGACGCGGTCAAATGCCTTCTCCAATTCCACAAAACACATGTAAACTCGTTGGGCAAACTCCCACAAACCCTCGAGAATTCTCGAGAGGGTGAAGAGCTGGTCCGATGTGCCACGGCCAGGACGAAAACCACATTGCTCCTCCTGAATCCGAGGGTCGACCAACGGCCGTACTGTCCTCTCCAGTACCTTGGTATATACCTTCCCAGGTAGGCTGAGGAGTGTGATCCCTCTAAAGTTGGAACACACCCTCCGGTCCCCTTTTTTGAAGAGAGGAACCACCACCCCGTTTGCCATGCCAAAGGCACTGCCCCCGACCTCCACGCAATGTTGCAGAGGCATGTTAACCATGACAGCCCAACAACATCCAGGGCCTTGAGGTACTCAGGGTGAATCTCGTTCACCCCCGGGGCCCGGCCACTAAGGAGATTTTTAATCACCTTGGCGACCTCAGCCCCTGTGATAGGTGAGTCATCCCCCTCGTCCCCAAACCCTGCTTCCTCTGTGGAAGGCGTATCAGTGGGATTGAGGAGATCCTCAAAGTATTCCTTCCACCGCCCAACGATATCTCCAGTCGAAGTCAACAGTGCCCCATCCGCACCATACACAGTGTGGACAGGGAGCTGCTTTCCCCTCCTGAGCCGCCGGACAGTTTGCCAGAATCTCTTCGAGGCCGACCGAAAGTCTTGTTCCATGGCCTCACCGAACTCCTCCCATACCCAGGTTTTTGCTTCAGCAACCACCTGAGCTGTACTCCGCTTTGCCTGCCGGTACACCTCAGCTGCTTCGGGAGTCCCACAAGCCAACCAAGCTTGATAGGACTCCTTCTTCAGCTTAATGGCCCCCTCACCACTGGTGTCCACCACTTGGTTTGGGGGTTGCCACCACAAGATGCACCGACCACCTTGCGGCTGAAGCTCTGGGCTGTCACTTCAACAACAGAGGTGGAGAACATGGCCCATTCAGACTCCATGTCTCCAGACTCCCTCAGAATGTGGTTCAAGTTCTTTTGGAGGTGGGAGTTGAAGACTTCCCGGACAGGGGCCTCAGCCAGACGTTCCCAGCACACCCTCACTATACGTTTGGGCCTACCAGGTCTGAATGGCTTCCTCCCCTGCCATCGGATCCAACTCACCACCAGGTGGTGATCAGTTGACAGCTCTGCACCTCTCTTTACCCGGGTGTCCAAGACATACGGTCGCAGGTCTGATGACACAATAACAAAATCGGTCATCGACCTGCGACCTAGGGTGCCCTGGTGCCAGGTGCACATATGGACACCCTTATGCTTGAACATGGTGTTCGTTATGGACAAACTGTGGTTAGCACAGAAGTCCAATAACTGAACACCACTCGGGTTCAGATCGGGCAGGCCGTTCCTCCCAATCACCCCCCTCCAAGTTTCACTGTCGTTGCCCACGTGCACATTGAAGTCCCCCAGTAGGACAATGGAGTCTCCAAGAGGAGCACCCTCCAGCACCCCAGTCACAGACTCCAAAAAGGGTGGGTACTCTGAAACATCATTTGGTGCATAGGCACAAATGATGGTCAGGACCCGTTTCCCAACCCGAAGGCACAGGGAAGCAACCCTTTCATCCACCGGGGAAAACTCCGATATAGAGGCAGCAAGGTGGGGGGATACAAGAATACTCACCCCTGCTCGTCGCCTCTCGCCCGGGGCAACTCCAGAAAAGGCCAAGCTCCAGCCCCTCTCCAGGAGACTGGTTCCGGAACCGGAGCTGTGTGTTGAGGTGAGGCCAACTATATCCAGCCGGTATCTCTCAACCTCGTACACCAGCTCATGCTCCTTCCCCACCAGAGAGGTGACATTCCACGTACCAAAAGCCAGTTTAGAAAGCTTGGGATCAGTCCGCCAAGGTCTCCACCTTTGACCGCCACCTAATCCACATAGCACCGGACCCCCATGATCCCTTCTGCAGGTGGTGAGCCCACTGGAGGGCGGACCTATGTAACTCCTTCGGGCTGAGCCTCGCCGGGTCCCATGGGTGGAAACCCAGCCACCAGAAGCTAGCCATCAAGCCCCTCCCCCAGCCCTGGCTCCAGGGTGGGGCCCCGGTAACCCCATACCAGGCAGGGTATACTGAATCCTTGATATAGAATTTATCATGAGAGTCTGTTGGATCGTTCTTAGTCTGGCCCTTCACCCAGGACCAGTTTGTCTTGGGTGACCCTATCAGAGGCAAATTGCCCCGGACAACATAGCTCCTGGGATCACTGAGGCACACAAACCCCCCACCATGATAAGGTGACGATCCATGAGGGGGACACTGGAGACATTTGGGCCCAAAAATTTCTGCATGTAGAGAGCAGTGAATTCTATTAAAGCTTTAAAATTAAATCAATGACAGAAACAACTGGCCTATAAACATCCACAACTTTTTCTGCTCTGAAATAAGTCACATTTCTCAGAAAATTATAAACTTCTTCCACATAAACCTTCATTTTAACCGAAATTGGTCATTTTTTCTCATAAAATTAGAGCTTTTCTCATTATTTTAGACCTATTTCTTATAATTTTTTTTTTTAAATTTTACTGATAATTTTTTGTAGATGTTCTAATTTTATTCATAAAATTTTGATGTTTCAGTAATTTTTAATTTATGTCACAACAATTTCCTGCTTTTGTCCTCATAAATATGACTATTTTTGTAGTAAATTTATCAATTTTCTCCTCTTAAATAGACACTATTTTTCATGAATTTGTGATCATTTTTCTAGTTTCTGTCCAAGTCAGAGGGAGACGCTGGTTCTGGACAACAAAGACACCTGTGGACATGAGCTGCAGGTTGCAGAGCCCTGAACACACAACACACATGGACACAACAAAAATGAGGAGTCTGACCTCAGAGCTTCAAGTCTACAATGTGGACTCTCCAGAAAACCACACAGCTGCTTCACTCCTGAATCCTGCAGCTGGTTGTCATCCAGGTCCAGATGTCTGAGATGGGAGGGGTTGGACTTCAGAGCTGAGACCAGATAATCACAGCTGATCTCTGACAAACTGCAGCTCCTCAACCTGAATAAAGAATAAAAGATGTGAGTTTATCAGACAAAGTTTCATCTTGAAATCCTTCAGTGTTTCATCATGTGTTCAGAGCTGAAGAAGGTTCAGATTGTAGAAGTTTATTTCATTTTGACATTTTTTCATCTTTTGTCCAAGTCACATATTGATGAAAAATAGATTTTAATGTTATTAATGTCACACATCTTAGAAAAGCTGGGAATACATCAGTTTGATAAAGTTACACAGGAGCCAATAGTTGTTTAAATGGATTGATGAGACTTTGAAACAAATCCTTAAAAGCAGATTTAAAGAGTCACAAATTGATGATTGAAAAAGTGGAAAATAAAGCAGAAAAGCCACACATGTTTACAAAGAAGCCAAATTCATTTCAAAAAACTAGCAGATGCATCAGACAAAAGTCAATTCAGCTGCTGAGTCTCCGTCTTTCTTTGACTTGATGGACAAATGCAGCTTGAAGACAGAGTCCAAACATGCACAAAGACATGCAGCCTATCACTGGACTCCATCTAGAAACCTCCAAAAACCACATTTACACCACTCAAGCTTGCTTTAGAATGACCTTTGACCTCCAACCAGCATTCTTCTGCCTTCCTGTGGTTGCATGAAGGAGTCACACATCAGCAACTAGTTACATTTCCTCCACTACATTTTCATCACATCCACATGGAGCCACTGGATGTGCTCAAAGGGCCACATGTTGGAGAGCCGTGTTCTCCAGCACAGCTCAGGAACCTGAACTCCACACAGAGCCAGACTGAGGGGTTCTGGTCCAAAACAAACCTGCATGGAGGCAGAAAAATCTCAAGCTCAAAACTAAAGTCAAACAGCACAAAACTGCCTTCCTTTTAGCACCAAAATCAAACTTTGTCCAGGAAACTGCAGATTTTTGAAGCTTGGGGGAATTTTTGGTTGCCAGTTTGTGGGCAGGTTTTCCTCATTAAATTGGAACTTTTCTTCAAAATATCTGAGATTGTTGGCAGACATTTTCTCAATTTTGATTAAATTTGTCACATTTTCCTTTCCACAATTGTTAACTTTTACAGCTAAATTTTCAGACATTTTCACATCAATTTCTGACATTTTTTTCTTGTAAAACTCAAAGTTTTTCAAGTAAATTTTTGAATAGTTTCTTTCATATTTGTGAGGCTGGTTTTTATTTTGTCTACAATAATTTCTTTTACATAAATGTTTGATAGTTTGTGCAAAAATTTTCTGATTTTGGAATATGCGGTGGTGCAGTGGTTAGCACTGCGGCAGCACAGCAACTCACCCTTGGCTATGGGATCCCTGGTTCAATCCCAGCCCCTGACCAACAGTGATCTGTACGGAGTTTGCATGTTCTCCCCGTGTCGGCATGGGTTATCTCCGGGATTTCTCCGGTTTCGTCCCACAGGCCAAAAACATGCAGGTTAGGTTAATTGGAGACTCTATAGTGGCCCTAGGTGTGAATGGTAAAGGGATAGCGCCGTACCGTGGCTGCTTCATCCATCCAGGTGGATGCCCTCAATTTCCCCTCTGAGGATCAATAAAGTATACAAAATCAAAATATCCATCCATCCATCTTCTGCCGCTTAATCCTTTCGGGTCGCGGGGGGGCTGGAGCCTATCCCAGCATCTTTGGGCGAGAGGCAGGGTACACCCTGGACAGATCGCCAGTCCATCCATACAAAATCAAAATATTTTTCTGTTACAATTTTTAACCTTTTCATGTAAAAAAGGCTGCAGATTTCACACATTTGTGAATTTTAAAAATAAAACTTCCAACTTTCTTTGTCATCAGAAATTTTGTCACTTTTCTTTCTAATTTTTGGCTGTTTGATGCTAATTTATCACAGATGCTAATTTATGTTGAATATTTTGACAGAAATTTTCTCTTTTCCTCATAAATTTGACATATTTCTTTCTATAATTTTATGTTTTGTGGGTAAAATTGCAGCATTTATCACATGAATTTGTTGCTTTTTTCTTAATATAAAACTGGAACTTTTTCCAGTAAATTTGTCAATTTTATTTTAAATAGGTGACTTTTGTAACTTTGATTTTTATTCATTTTTCATCATACATATTACATTCAGATCACAGTCTATATTTAAAAAAAGGAGCTAGAGGAAAAAAGAAAAAAAAAAAAAGAAAAAAGTTTTTAGTTTCCATCTCTTAATTCTTCTGGTTTTTCCAGTGTCTTTGGTTATTCTTTCAATTTCTGTCTCGTTGTTGCACTTTGTAGTGTGTCCATTTCCGCCATTTTTTTTCATATAGTCCTTCTTGCAGTCTTTGTCGATATGTTAGTTTTTCCATCAAACGTATATCCTCAACAATGTCAGTCCATTGCTCTTGGTCAGGAAGAACTTCTGATCGCCATTTTCTTGTGATTGTTTTTTTTACATGCAATCAGCAAGATTTTAACTAGATATCTGTCCTCAGCCTGTATTACATTGTCTCTTTTAAGATCACATAAATACATCAAGTTACAGTTCATTGGTATATCCTAATATCCTCTGTATTGTCACATGTATAGATTTCCAGAATGATGAGATTTTGCAGCATTTCCAAAACATATGTGAGTGGTCTGCATTTTGAGCCCCACAGCCCCTCCAGCATATAGATTGGGTATTTGTATATTTTCTTTGAATCTGTGGTGTAATGAAATAGCGAATCAGGTTTTTCCATCCAAATTCCCTCCATGTCCTTGAACTTGTTGATGTGTGTTGTGTTTTCCATATTTCTTGCCAGTTTTCTTCTGTTATGTTTAAATTTAGCTCTTTCTCCCATTTCTCCTTTATATAGTTACTTGAATGTTTGTTTGCCATAAGTTTCTGATACAGCTTTGAAATAATTCTTATTTTATTTCCTGCATACGAGCTTAAAATGAATTGTATAATCTCACTCACATCTGTGTGGAGGTTATGCCTAATCTTCCTCATATAATAATCTCTCATCTGCAGATATCTGAAGAATTCCTATTTTTCTAGTTTAAATTTTCTTCTCATGTTTACAAAACTCCTGAAATCTTTTTTTCCGATATTGCCCCATGCTGTGATTCCCTTGTTCACCAGATGTTTGTATCCCCTATCTTGCTTTGCCGGTTCAAACTGACTGTCAAATGCTACCCATTTCAATAGTTTTATGCCCTCCTTTATATTATACTTTTGTACTATTTTATACCACAGTTCCAAAGTAAATTTAGTGATTGGGTCTATTTGTTTGATTTGCTTATATGCATCCTTATCTCCTATTATGCTTTGTACTGGGAGTCCCTCAATTTCCTTTTCCATTTCTTTCCATTTTGCCTCATAACCTCCGTCGCACCAACAAATGATATATCTTATTTGTGCTGAGTAGTAATATTCCTTTAGACTCGGTAGGCCCATGCCTGTTTTCTCTTTTGGTAACTGGAGAGTTTTATATTTCACTCTTGACTTTTTACCTCCCCAAACAAATCTCGATATCATCCTGTCCCACTTTGAGAACTGGGCACCAGGAATCTCTGTTGGTCGAGCCTGGAAGAGGTAAAGCAGTCTAGGTTGTATGCTGATTTTGACTGTCTTAATTTTTGAATTCAGATCCATATTTAAGATTGACCATCTATCAATATCTTTTTTTATTTCTTGTTCCAACCTATCATAGTTTGCTTTATAGATTTTGCTTAGATCTTTAGGTATGCTCACTCCAAGGTATTTTACAGTGGGGTAAAAAAGTATTTAGTCTGCCACCAATTGTGTAAGTTCTCCCACTTAAAAGATGAGAGAGGTCTCCAATTTTCATCATAGGTATACCTCAACTATGAGAGACAAAATGAGGAAAAAAAATCCATACTCATTGATCCATCCATACTCATACTCGTATACTCATTGATTAAGAAATATGTAATCAACAAAAATAATGAGTGTAATCAAACTGTGTGAGCATATGTACATTTTAACTGCACAAAGAGAGGTAAATGTGGGGTCAGATTGTGAAATGTTTTGCAAGACCTATTGACTGGAAAGCATGTGACAAAATGAGGAACTGAAATTGGTTGGGACAGCAAGTTGATTTATTTTGGTAATGGAAAATGATGAGATGAGCAGAACTTGAGGGACAAGTGCTGAGATAAGCGAAACCAGACAGCTACGAGCTCGGTGCATGAGCAGCGTGTGGCTGATTCCTGGAAGTGTGTGTATGTGTGTGTGTGGGGGGTGGGGTGAGCAGCACATGGCTTTACTGAGAACATGTGCAGAATGAAGTAATTGTTATATAAAAGTTAGCATTAATCCAATCACAGAAGCCAAAAAGCCTATGGGGAGATTGTTGGCCAATCACAGTTGAGTGTTCAAAAAGGTATAAAAACTCTGTTCAAAAGGCCCAAAATGTTCATTTTCGCCAGTCTCCGGGACACCATTCATCCCATTGCAGAAGATTGGAGAGAGAGGGAAACCGCTGTTAAGAAGATGAATCAAAACTCCATCTCAACTCTCCAATTTTTAACAACCCTAAACCTTCTGCTGAAAGAAGGGAGAAAATAACATTTGGGCGAAGACAGAAGAGGAAGTTGAGCCTCCCCTTCTCCTCTGCCGCTGACAGCTTCACAGACCACGGGCCCAGCTGATGGAAGAACAGAAGACAGAGCCTCAAGAGTCAGCTTCCCTGCCTCAGCTTTTCTTCCCCTTCTCCTCAAGAAAAGGGAGCATCGGAGGAGAAGACCAGCAATTAATCATCTTTTTCCCCCCCCAATCTCCCCAGCAAGGCTTTTTAGACATTTATCCACAAATTGATTAGATGTTTTTACCAGGTTTTATGATTCAAATGGTTTCTTTTATTTTGGACTCTTTCAGATTTTTCATATTTTTGGTTGATTTTAAATTTTGATTTTCTGGACTGATCCTGGTGATTTTTGAATTTTTACACTTTTTTGAAGCTTTCACTTTTTGATCAAATGACTGATTTTACAACTACCAACTTTTTGAATTTTTCACTTTTTGATCAAATGACTGATTTTACAACTACCAACTTTTTGAATCAAGGTTTTTCAGTCAGTTTTTGATTTAATTTTGAATTTCATCATTTTGATTTAATTGACTGTTTTCATGCAAGTATATCCTGTTTTGGCTGAGCTTTGCAGACCTTCGATAAATACTACAACATATTAAAAGACAGAATGGGAGTTTGTGAGATCACTGATTCAGTGTCCATCATTCCTGGTTGTTTTTCAAGAAGGTATTTTTCTACAAGAGGTGTTACATTTTTATGAGTTTTTAAAGGTTACTCTTTAAGGTGTTTTTAAAACAGACCTCCTATAGATCAATTTTCCTGTTCTTAAATATTTACCCAGATTTTACCAAGAGCAATGTGAGACTATGAGGGGCTGTCGCTAATACCAAGGGTGTATTCCAGGTGTCTGACTGGACAGGTCACTCAGTCAGAGGTCTGGTATACAGGTAGCCGAGGTCGTCTGGTATATGTAGACAGTGGAGCTGGGTTAACTCTCAAAGTCACCAAGCACACACACGTGAAAGAATTTCCTATGAGGAAAATTCCTCGAGGAATTGCAAGCTGGTGAGCCTAACTTCAGTCTTGAGGTACAAGGTCAAAGAGTCTTCGACACTTCACTTAGTCCAGGCTCACAAACCTCTACAACCAGCTGCAACATTTGGCCTTAAAAAATGGCTCTGGGGGCATTTGGGGACAAAAAAGTTCTGTATGTACAGAGCAGTGAATTCTATTAAAGCTTGAAAATTAAATCAATGACAGAAAAAACTGGCCTGTCAACATCCACAACTTTTTCTGCTCTGAAATAAGTCACATTTCTCTCAGAAAATTACAAACTTCTTTCACATAAACCTTCATTTAACCGAAATTGGTCATTTTCTCTCATAAAATTTGAGCTTTTCTCATCATTTTAGACCTGGTTCTTATAATTTTTTAAATTTGACTGATAATTTTTTTGTAGATGTTCCAATTTTATTCATAAAAATTTGATGTTTAACCTCTTGCGCTCCGTTGTACCGCGGGCGGGCAAGTCTCTGCGTCCTAGGGCGCACGAGGCCCTCGTGCGCTCTCGGACGCATGATCCTGATAATGGAGATGGAGATGGCATCCAAGCGCGCACTGAAAATAAAAGCTGCAGACACAGCCGCGAACAGATTAGTTCATCTGATTGACCTCTCATTCGACTAATAAGAGCCTTGAATTGGGTTTCTGAAACCATGAAGAACCAATGAATGAAAACCTAGCCAGAAGGACCCGCCTCCCAACGCTGTGAATGCAGTGAGCCAGTTGAAGCAGAGAAGTTCGCGAGCTGTTTTTTTTAAGGCTGGGTGAAGACCGGCTGCTACAGCGGATCCAAAAAGGACTCGCAGGAAGAACCCCACAGACCCAGCAGCACGGAGACCATCCACAAATGCAACCTGTGTGACAGGGAGTGCCATTTGCGGATCGGAATGTTCAGCCACAGGCGGTGCTTAATTTATTTTGGTTCCAGCAGAGTAGACGTTATGATTTCTTCCATGGTCATAGACCGACGGAGGCTGAAGACGAAGGCTGAGTGACACACACGCCTTCGCCAGTCTTTTTTTAATTACTACTGTTATCTGTTTTGAAAAATAGTTCGCCAAAAACCGCAATCATGGAAGCACAAAACCGCAATAATGGAATTATGTTTTGATCGGGTCGTGAGACCAGGACCACGAGCGGACCAGCGTCGTCTGACAGTGAGGAAGAGAAGTTTGCCAGCTACGCTGCTGCTGTGAAGAGGTAAGCTGTTATAAGCTAAATTATTATTTATCCCTGAAAATTGTAATCCAAAATTACTTTTGACCGATCGGTAAATTACAACTGTGTGGCACACGATGTCCGAAGTGCGTGCGCCGCGTTACATGGTTCTTCGCCGCCTCCGGACAGTGAACGCCCCCCCCCCCCACCGCTACGATTCTGTAGCGGGGGGGTGGGGGGAGCCGCGGTGACAGCGTTGCTGTGGAAACATGCCACATCTGAGTGTAATCCGTCATGTAGCGAGGGCCGATCTCCGTCCATTGTAGCGGGGGGGGGGGGGTGACAACCCCCCCCCACACACACACACACACAGACACAGCCCTGAATGTGACCTTTCATTAGAGCCCAAAATGAAGCTTCTACATTGAATCATTCAAAAGATACAGACGTTTTTCCAAACTGTGCCATTTGGCACAATTTGGCACAGTTCCAAAACGCCTGGGAACAGCCTGAGAACAAAGCCGTGTAATATATTCATTTTTTGTGGTATTGTTATAAAATTTGGACCTCAGCTGGATAACACTTGGTTCTACATTTCTGTTGCATTTTCCAGCCCGGATCTGAAGCTGTGTGTTATTTGCAAGCATTTGTATCCAAAAAAAAACACCAAGGCCAAATTTATTTTCTTCAAGTTCACTATGTTTAGATGACTGTAACTCAGTGGCCGGAGCACTTAGAGAGATCATGTTTTTTTTTGCCAAAAAATTCAAAGTGTTTTCTTTTAAATGAGACCAACCCCATGAAGATGCTGCAAAGGGTTGAAGAACAGCTTTCGATTTACTTTGGGCACATTATTTTTTGGCGTTTTTAGGGAAATTGACCGGAGTGCAAGGGGTTAAGTAATTTTTCATTTATGTCACAGCAATTTCCTGATTTTGTCCTTGGAAATGTGATTTTTTGTAGTAAATTTATCAATTTTCTCCTCTTAAATAGACACTATTTTTCATGAATTTGTGAGCATTTTTCTAGTTTCTGTCCAAGTCTGAGGGAGTCACTGGTTCTGGACAACAAAGACACATGTGGACATGAGCTGCAGGTTGCAGAGCCCTGAACACGCAACACACATGGACACAACAAAAATGAGGAGTCTGACCTCAGAACTTCAAGTCTACAATGTGGACTCTCCAGAAAACCACACAGCTGCTTCACTCCTGAATCCTGCAGCTGGTTGTTACCCAGGTCCAGATCTCTGAGATAGGAGGGGTTGGACTTCAGAGCTGAGACCAGATAATCACAGCTGATCTCTGACAAACTGCAGCTCCACAACCTGAATAAAGAATAAAAGATGTGAGTTTATCAAAGTTTCATCTTGAAATCCTTTAGTGTTTCATCATGTGTTCAGAGCTGAAGAAGCTTCAGAATGTAGAAGTTTAGAACCTGGAAACTCCAAGCAGCTGAAGCCAACAGGATGCAGGTTCAAAGAGTCCAAGAGAAGAAGAGAAAAAGACTCATTAATGTGAATGACAACATGCTGCTGCTTCAATGAAGACGGAGGGACTTCAGCTCTGAAACTCTGCAGCTGAAACATCACATCTTTGCTCACAAAAACCCAAGTTCTTCAAATGTTTTTTCTGAAACATTTGTGCTCTTATCTCAAGTTTCAGCCTGTTTTTCTACTTTTCAATCTGACAACTTTTCCCTCACATTTTTGAAATTGTTCGAGAAAAATTTAATTTTTTTCTCTCAGAAATTGTTTCACTTAAAATTGTAAAGTTTTTCATTTTGACATTTTTTCATCTTTTGTCCAAGTCACATATTGATGAAAAAAATAGTTTTTAATGTTATTAATGTCACACATGTGAGAAAAGCTGGGAATACACCAGTTTAATAAAGTTACACATTTTGAAAATTCATAAGAATATGAATATCCGCAGAGAGAGAACTTAGACTTTCTGCTGCACATTCACCAGCCATAATGCTCTGCACTGTGTGTCTATATATATACATTTATAGTAATATGGACATATGTTTACTAGATGTTGTTTTTTTCTTGCCTTCTGATTGTTGCTCTGCGTGTTGCTATCCCTATGCTGTTGCAATCCTGGAATTTCCCCATTGTGGGACTAATACAGGCTTATCTTATCTTATCTTATCTTATCTTATCTTAATAAAGGAGAAAATAGTTGCTTAAATGGATTGATGAGACTTTTAAACAAATCTTTAAAAGCATATTTAAAGAGTCACAAATTGATGATTGAAAAAGTGGAAAATAAAGCAGAAAACCCACACATTTACAAAGAAGCCAAATTCATTTAAAAAATCTAGCAGATGCATCAGACAAAAGTCAATTCAGCTGCTGTGTCTCCGTCTTTCTTTCACTTGATGGACAAATGCAGCTTTAAGACAGAGTCCAAACATGCACAAAGACATGCAGCCTATCACTGGACTCCATCTAGAAACCTCCAAAAACCACATTTACACCATTGAAGCTTGCTTTAGAATGACCTTTGTCCTCCAACCAGCATTCTTCTGCCTTCCTGTGGTTGCATGAAGGAGTCACACTTCAGCAACTAGTTACATTTCTTCCATTACATTTGCAGTTCGGGTCTATCTCACTCCTCAGCGTGGAAGGCAAGATCTTCTTCAGTGTCCTGTCTAGAAGAATGACCCACTTCCTTCTGAAGAACAATTACATCGATACATTAGTACAGAAGGGTGGAATCCCAGGTGTACCAGGGTGTCTGGAACACACTGGTGTGGTCACTCAGCTGATCAGAGAGGCACGGGAGGGAAATGGAGCTCTAGTGGTGCTTTGGCTGGACCTCGCCAATGCTTATGGGTCAATCCCCCATAAGCTGGTCGATATCACACTGGACCAACACCACATACCCAGTAAGATCAAGGATCTCATTCTGAACTATTATGGTCAATTCAGACTCAGAGTCACCTCTGGCAGCCAACAGATTGGCATCAGTTGGAGAAAGGCATTATAACAGGTTGTACCATTTCTGTTATCCTTTTTACCCTGTCCATGAACATGCTGGTTAAGGCAGTGGAGGTAGAGTGTAGAGGACCCCTCTCAAGGTCAGGAATCTGGCAACCCACCATTAGAGCTTTCATGGATGACCTGACAGTTACTACTACATCAGTGTCTGGCAGCAGGTGGATCCTCCAAGGCCTGGAAAAACTTATTTCCTGGGCAAGAATGAACTTTAAGCCTTCAAAGTCTAGATCCATGGCCCTGAAAAAAGGGAAAGTGGTGGATAAGATCCGTTTCCACCTGGATGACTGAAACCAGTCACAAGCCTAGGGAAGGTCTTTGACTGTCGTCTCAGGAACACAGCATCTATCCAAACGACCATCAGGAAACTGGAAACATGGCTGTCGACAGTGGATAAGTCTGGCCTTCCTGGCAGGTTCAAGACTTGGGTGTACCAACATGGCATTTTGCCCCGTATCCTCTGGCCTCTGCTGGTGTACGAGGTGCCTCTGTCTACAGTGGAGACCCTGGAAAGGAAGATCAACTCCTACCTTCGAAGATGGTTGGGTTTACCACATAGCTTCAGTAGTGCGGTGCTTTATGGCAAGAGCAACAAACTCTGGCTTCCTATTAGCAGTTTGGAAGATGAGTTCAAGGTCTCCCGTACAAGAGAGGCACTAGCCTATCATGGCTCTAGAGACTCGAGAATGGCAGCAGCAGGCATTGTGGAGAGGACAGGTCAGAAGTGGAGAGCTCAAGAGGGGTTGGAGTTTGCAGAATCTCGGTTGAGACACAAAGCTCTGGTGGGCACAGTGGCAATAGGACATGCAGGGCTGGGCTCCATCCCACAGCCACGTCCAGGGAAAGTCCAGGGAAAGGACAAATGCCAGTTAATCCTGCAGGAGGTGAGAGCAGGTGTTGAAGAAGCGAGGACTAGCAGGATGGTAGGCATGCGGCAGCAGGGGGCATGGACAAAATGGGAGGAAGCAGTGGATAAGAAGCTGACCTGGAATGACATCTGGCATAAAGAACCTCAGCGCATCAATTCAATTCAATTCAATTCAATTCAATTCAACTTTATTTACGTATATAGCACCATTTCACAACAACAGTCATCTCAAAGCACTTTCAACTGTAGGGGGAACCCCCACAGTTGCAGAAAGACCCCAGCAATCAGGCAATCCCTTGTGAGCAAGCGCTTGGCGATGGTGGAGAGGAAAAACTCCCTTTTAACAGGAAGAAACCTCCAGCAGAACCAGGCTCAGGGAGGGGCAGTCATCTGCTGCGACTGGCTGGTGGGTGAGGGGATACAGAAAATGAAAACAGAAATGTAGAGAGCAAACAGCACGATGGGGACTCAATCTATGGGAGAGAACAAGCAGACATTAATGACCAGCAAAAAAAAAAAAAAAAATGTTTCATTGAGAGTGAAGAAAGGAGTGAGGCCCAGTGTATTATTGGAGGTCCCCCGGCTGACTAAACCTATTAGCAGCATAACTATAGGGAGGGTTCAGAAACACATGATCCCTCCCTAATTGTAGGCTATATCAAAAAGGAAGGTTTTAACCCTATTCTTAAAAACAGATTTTTGCTCCGAGCAGTATATGATGTGCTACCCAGTCCGGTAAACCTGCATCCCTGGGGCAAGAACGAGCTGCCAACATGTCCTCTATGCTCAGGAAAGGGCACATTTGAACACATCCTCAGCAGCTGCCCAACAGCTCTTGGCGAGGGCGGATATTGCTGACGCCATGACCAAGTGCTAAAGTGTGTAGTGCAGACCAGTGTGTGTTGTGTTTTGCACAGGGCGTGTGATGCGTTAGTGCAGTAGTGTTGGAGTAGTAGTGCTTGTAGTTAGTGCATGCTGCATGCCTCTGCTTGCTACTTTCTGCTTTTAGCTACCGCCGCCGGCTAGCCCTCTGTTTTCGGGGGTGAAAAGAGGAGCCGAGTGCATAAGTCTCCTCAGCCGGTACATAGCCTCTCCACTGCCAAGACTCGTACACGCCTCCTCGTGGCCACACACGGTAACTGGTACCTTGCGGTTTCTAGGCCAAGTTGTACGGGATCTCGGAGCAGCAGTGGGCCCCAGAGTCGCGGCATGCAGGCCCACTGGTATGTGGATACACCCTGCTGCCCGTCAACCACTGCCCCGGTTGTGGGTAAACAGCCCCAGTTATGGGCAAATAGCAAAGACCTCAACGGTGGACCAGGCGGAGGATGATGGTTGAACTTTGAGAAACATCACAACGGCTGGGAAGGCGGACGAAGGCTGCAGCAGAAACGGGTCACCAGTCGTCTTGGAGTCCATGCCACTGGATCCTGACCCCGATCTGTCAAGGTCTGTGTGGTGGCTGTATGTGCACCAGCCTCCCCACACTAAACAAATTCACGCACAGGCGTCTTCTTCATGGGAATCCACCTAACATCCCGGGTTAAGTCCTGTGGCGACCAGTAAGTGGCGACAGGGGCAGGATTGTGAAGTCTGGAAGCCCCTAGTCACAAGCTGGCACATCAGGCGGTGGATGCCAGATGATCGATGGGCTCTTGGACCGAGGCAGAAAGAGCCCTTCGGTAGCTACATCCACGACTGAGCAGTCCTTTTTAGGATCCACTCTGCTCACCCTTGATAGGGAAGGGGCTAGAAAAAGTGCCCTAAAAATAGCCTGCCTCAAACCTCCCGTCTGGATTACCGCGTTCAGAGGGATCACCAATTTGCGGTCAGAAACACAGAACTATGAATTTTGGAGCCTGGAATGTGGGCACACTGATGGACAGTGCAACCAGTGACAGGCCGGAGAGGAGAACCGCCATCATTGCCAGAGAACTGAGAAGATGCCGGATTGACATAGCTGCTCTCTCAGAAACACGACGGGCAGAGGAAGGCCATCTGAAGGAGGAGAAGGGTGGCTATACTTTCTTCTGGAAAGGAAAAGCAGCAGATGAGCCCAGGATCCATGGGGTTGGGTTTGCCATCAGGAACCAACTGATCAGTCATCTCTCTGAACTCCCTGTGGGAATCAGTGAATGTCTGATGACCCTCCGTCTGGTGCTTGCCAACAACCAGATGGCAACAGTCGTGAGTGCCTACGCACCTACCCTTGTCTCCGAGGAGGAAGTGAAAGAGACCTTCTATGCTTGTCTGGATGAGACGCTGTCAAAAATCCCCAAGAAGGATAAGATCATTCTTCTGGGAGATTTCAATGCCAGAGTCGGCCGAGACCACCACCTCTGGAAGGGCACCATTGGCAAGGAAGGCATTGGAAACATCAACTCCAATGGAGGTCTGCTTCTCGGCAAATGTGCTCAGTATGATCTCACCATAACTAATACCATCTTTCGCCAGAAGAACAAATTTAAGGCTTCATGGAGACACCCTCGTTCTAAACAGTGGCATCTTATTGATTATGTCATTGTCAGAACCAGGAATCTGCGCGATGTAAACATCACTAAGGCCATGATCAACTCCGACGATTGCTGGGGAGACCACCGCCTTATACGATCCATGATGTCCATCAAACTTAAGAGGAAGAGGAGATTGCAGAAGAAGCAGAACCGGCTGAGACTAAACTTTGAAAGCCTTAATGAAACTACCATCCAGCAGCAGCTTCAGGCTTCTCTTGGAGAAAGTCTCAAACAGGAATATCCAGAGAACATCAAAGAGGACTGGAACCTGCTTAAGTCCACTATCCTCAACACCTGCCAAACCACCCTTGGGTACAAGTCCAGAAAACATCAGGACTGGTTTGATGAAAATGATGCAGAGATAGAACTGCTCATCTCCAAAAAAAGGGAAGCCTTTCATGCCTGGCAAAACGACATTACCTGCAAGGCCAAGAGACTGGCTCACTCTAGAGCCAAGGCTGATGTCCAGAGCCGGGTGAGACAGATCAAGAACTCCTGGTGGACAGAAAGGGCAATGGAAATCCAGCATCTGGCAGACTCTGGAGACACCAGAGGCTTTTTCAGTGCCATTAAGGCTGTCTACGGCCCAAGCCGTCCTGGCTTTAACCCATTACGCTCAAAGGATGGACAGGAGCTGCTGAAGGACAGTGAGTCTATTAATAAGCGATGGAAAGAGCACTTTCAGGAACTCCTCAACCGTAACACTGCAATCCAATCAAATTTCATCTGTTACATTCCTCAGAGTCCCATCAGGGAAGACATGGGGCACCTCCCACCTTATCCGAGGTCCAAGATGCCATCAGGAGCCTGAAGAACAACAAGGCCACCCGTCCAGATGGGATCCCAGCTGAGGTCCTAAAGGAAGGTGGTCCAGAACTCCTGTGCCGTCTCCATGCCCTCCTTCTGAAGGTCTGGGAAAAGGAAGAACTCCCCTCAGAGCTCAGGGATGCTCTGATCGTGACCATATTTAAGAAGAGGGACAAAGATGATTGTGGAAATTACAGAGGCATCTCACTCCTGTCAACAACTGGCAAGGTACTTGCTCGTGTTCTCGCTAACCGTTTACTGCCACTTTCTGAGGAAATACTCCCAGAATCACAGTGTGGCTTTCGTCCATCAAGAGGCACAGCAGATATGATCTTCACTGCCCGCCAACTTCAGAAGAAATGCCGTGAGCACAAGTTCCCATTGTATATGGCTTTTATAGACCTGGCAAAGGCCTTTGACTCAGTAGATCGCCAGGCTCTGTGGAGCATACTGTTGAGGTATGGCTGCCCAGAGAAATACATCAGGATTCTGAGGCTACTGCATGATGGAATGACAGCCACGGTGCTAAGTAACAGCGGCTCCATGTCTGAGCCTTTCACTGTGGAGACAGGGGTCAAACAGGGATGCATCATTGCACCCACCCTGTTTTCTATCTTTATTGCTGCCATACTTCACCTCATTGGCAAAGACCTACCACAGGGAATTCTGATCCGGTACAGAACCGACGGTAGGCTCTTTAACCTTGCTAGGTTCAAAGCCAAAAGCAAGGTTAGAAACACCACCATCATGGAGCTTCAGTATGCAGATGACAACGCCATAGTAGCACACTCCGCAGAAGACCTACAGGGTATCCTGAATGCCTTTGCCAAGGCATATAGAGCCCTGGGTCTAACCTTAAGCATCAAGAAGACCCAGGTGCTACATCAACCTCCACCCAATCAGCCATTTATTTCACCTATTATAAAAGTGGACAACACCCCTCACGAAAATGTTGACCACTTCCCCTACCTCGGCAGTCTTCTCTCCTCCAAAGTGGACATTGACTCTAAGATCAACCATCGTCTGAGCTGTGCCAATGGAGCATATGCCAGACTCAGGATGAAGGTCTTTGAGGATCGAGATCTCAGGATCGATACCAAGCTCTTGGTCTACAAGGCTGTGGTTCTCCCCACCTTGCTGTACGGGGCAGAATCATGGACCATCTACAGCAGGCACCTGAGAGCTCTGGAGCAGCTCCACCAAAGAACTTTGAGAAAGATTCTGAGGACTAAATGGGAGGACCGACGCACAAACATCAGCGTTCTGGAAGAGGCCAAAATGCCCAGCATTTCCACCACAATAATAAAACACCAATTACGATGGACTGGCCATCTCATTCCCATGTCTGACACCCGTCTCCCAAAACAAATTCTTTATTCTAAACTGGAGAGAGGTTCGCGGGCTCCAGGAGGGCAAAAAAAAAAAATGGTTCAAGGACAATATTAAAACAAACCTTAAAAATTTCAAGATCATATCTCCTGACTGGGAGCACATGGCTCTAAACAGGCACCGATGGAAGGAAGCGGTGCAAGAAGGTGCTGCACACTATGAGAAGGAAATCCACCGTGTTGCAGAAACAAAACGACAGCTCCGCAAGGAAAGACAGAAAAAAGCTCCAGCACGACCACAACACACCACCATTTTCCCATGCCAACATTGCACCAAAATATGCGGGTCACGTATCGGCCTCTACGCCCACCTGAAGACCCACAAGTAGACGCTCCCACGAGGAATGACTGTCATACTCGCTCCGAGTGACCGCCGATGATGATGAGTGCAGACCATCTCCAGCGCCGTGGCAAACAATAAGCAGGTTGGTAGTCAAAGGAAAATCACATTTGCTAAAGCTGGAGAGAGGCCCCGACCACAGCTGAGACCATCAGCCAGCCTGCTCTCTTCAGCTTCAGACTGGGACCTGTGAACTGACTTGGGAAAGCAGCTTAAGTTCCCCGACTATGTAACACCAAAATCTCTTAGGCCAGATGTGGTACTTACATCTTCCTCTTCCAGGCAGGTTCTGTTAGTGGAGCTCACAGTTTCCTGGGAGCAGCACATGGAAGAGGCCAATGAACGCAAATGGCTCAAATACCAAGAACTGGTAGAACAGTGCCAGAGGAATGGTTGGAGAGCAGACTGTGAGCCAATAGAGGTGGGATGTCAAGACTTTGCTGCCTGCTCCCTCTGCAAAATTTACACTCTCCTTGGCATCAAAGGAGCTGCTAAAAGGAAGACCATTAAATCTGCCACCAAGGCTGCAGAAAGAGCCTCTCGGTGGCTATGGATTAAGAGGTCTGAATCGTGGGCCAATGCTGCTGGGACACAAGTCAGGGTCTGATCAGCCCTGGCTGGGTCGCCTGATTGAGGGTGTCTGAAGTTGTGAGACCCGAAAAACCCGATGACATCAGGAAACATCACTGATGATGTGTCCTGGTGCATTCATGGATGTATTTATTCATCAAACAGCACAAAACTGCATTCCTTTTATCACCAAAAATCACACTTTGTCCAGGAAACTGCAGATTTTTGGAGCTTGGGGGAATCTTTAGTTGCCAGTTTGTGGGCAGCTTTTCCTCATTAAATTGCAACTTTTCTCCAAAATATCTGAGATTGTTGGCAGACATTTTCTCAATTTTGATTAAATTTCTCACATTTTCCTTTCCACAATTGTTACCTTTTACAGCTAAAGTTGCAGACATTTTCACATCAATTTCTGACATTTTTTCATGTAAAATTTTTCCAGGAAATTTTTGAATTGTTTCTTTCATATTTGTGAGGCTGGTTTTTATTTGGTCTAAAATAACTTTTTTACAAAAATGTTTGATAGTTTGGGCAAAAATTTTTATCATTTTGGAATATATTTTTCTGTTGTAATTTTTTAACCTGTTCATGTAAAAAAGGCTGCAGATTTCACATATTTGTGAATCTTTAAAATAAAACTTCAACTTTCTTTGTCATCAGAAATTTTTGTCACTTTTCTTTCTAATTTTTGGCTGTTTGATGCTAATTTATGTTGAATATTTTGACACAAATTTTCTCTTTTCCTCATAAATTTGACATATTTCTTTCTATAATTTTGTTATGTTTCGTGGGTAAAACTGCAGCATTTCTCACATGAATTGGTTGTGTTTTTTTAATATAAAACTGGAACTTTTTCCAGTAAATTTGTCAATTTTATTTAAAAATAAGGGACTTTTAAATGCAACTTTATGAGTAGAAATCAATAAATTTACAAATAAATGTCACAAAGGAACAAGAAAGTTACTTTTTGAAAGAAATTTTGATCAGAGAAAAAACTGAAGTGAAAGAAAAAGCTGATATTTTACAAGGAAAAACATTTGGTCAAAAGATTGAATGAAAGTTTTGCAAGAAAAAGTCTCAAATTTCAGCTGAAAGTGACCAACTTGTGATCAGACATTGATGCTGATGCAGTCCACTGAGGGAGAAGGACAAGAACAGAATCTTCTGATCTTCACTCTGGATTATATTGAAGATTTAAAGCCCCAAAACTGCTGTTGTGGACAGGCCTGCAGGTTGAAGACCTTTAATCAGTCACATCCACCCTAGGGTCCATGGAGCACATCTGGTCCACCACAGGCTGCTGACTGACCTCCTGACCTTTCCTTGATCAGAGAGAGGGGACCCCTATTAACTGGCAACCATTCTGACTCCCAGTTCTCACTTCAGGACACAACCATTTACAATCCACAACTAACTCTCTTTAACAGCTCACAAACCAAATGTGCTCCACGGGCCACAGCTTGAACCTCACTGCTTAAAGCTTGTAAATGTGTAGGGCTGTCCTCACACCAGTGTTGGCACTCTTCATTCAGCAGCAATCCAGAGTGAAGATCAGAAGATTCTGGATTCTCTTTCTTCTCCTCAGTGGACTGCATCAGCATCAATGTCTTCTCCAGCTTCTTCTTTAACGCTGACCCACTCTCCTCTCCACACTTCTGGCAGCTCTCCACCTCCTCAATGCTCTGCTTGGAGCACATCTTCACTTAGTCCAGGCTCACAAACCTCTACAACCAGCTGCAACATTTGGCCTGAAAAAGTGGCTCTGGAGGCATTTGGGCCCAAAAAACTTCTGCATGTAGAGAGCAGTGAATTCTATTAAAACTTGAAAAGTAAATCAGTGACAGAAAAAACTGGCCTGTCAACATCCATAACTTTTTCTGCTCTGAAATAAGTCACATTTCTCTCAGAAATTTACAAACTCATTTTTACCGAAATTGGTCAATTTCTCTCATAAAATTTGAGCTTTTCTCATCATTTTAGACCTGGTTCTTATTTTTTTTAAATTTTACTGATAACTTTTTGTAGATGTTCTAATTTTATTCATAAAAATTTAATGTTTAAGTAATTTTTCATTTATGTCACAGCAATTTCCTGCTTTTGTCCTTGGAAATGTGACTATTTTTCTAGTAAATTTATCAATTTTCTCCTCTTAAATAGACACTATTTTTCATGAATTTGTGAGCATTTTTCTAGTTTCTGACCAAGTCAGAGGGAGACGCTGGTTCTGGACAACAAAGACACATGTGGACATGAGCTGCAGGTTGCAGAGCCCTGAACACACAACACACATGGACACAACAAAAATGAGGAGTCTGACCTCAGAGCTTCAAGTCTACAATGTGGACTCTCCAGAAAACCACACAGCTGCTTCACTCCTGAATCCTGCAGCTGGTTGTCATCCAGGTCCAGATGTCTGAGATAGGAGGGGTTGGACTTCAGAGCTGAGCCCAGATAATCACAGCTGATCTCTGACAAACTGCAGCTCATCAACCTGAATAAAGAATAAAAGATGTGAGTTTATCAAAGTTTCATCTTGAAATCCTTCAGTGTTTCATCATGTGTTCAGAGCTGAAGAAGGTTCAGAATGTAGAAGTTTAGAACCTGGAAACTCCAAGCAGCTGAAGCCAACAGGATGCAGGTTCAAAGAGTCCAAGAGAAGAAGAGAAAAAGACTCTCATTAATGTGAATGACAACATGCTGCTGCTTCAATGAAGACGGAGGGACTTCAGCTCTGAAACTCTGCAGCTGAAACATCACAGCTTTGCTCACAAAAACCCAAGTTCTTCAAGGGTTTTTCTCAAACATTTCTGCTCTTTTCTCTCAAGTTTCAGCCTGTTTTTATACTTTTCAATCTGACAACTTTTTCCTCACATTTTTGAAATTGGTCGAGGAAAAATTTAATTTTTTTTCTCTCAGAAATTGTTTCACTTAAAATTGTCAAGTTTTTCATTTTGACATTTTTTCATCTTTTGTCCAAGTCACATATACATGAAAAAATAGTTTTTAATGTTATTAATGTCACACATCTGAGAAAAGCTGGGAATACACCAGTTTAATAAAGTTACACATTTTGAAAATTCATGAGAATAAAGGAGCAAACAGTTGTTTAAATGGACTGATGAGACTTTTAAAAAAAAGTCTTTAAAAGCATATTTAAAGAGTCACAAATTGATGATTGAAAAAGTGGAAAATAAAGCAGAAAAGCCACACATGTTTACAAAGAAGCCAAATTCATTTCAAAAAACTAGCAGATGCATCAGACAAAAGTCAATTCAGCTGCTGAATCTCCGTCTTTCTTTGACTTGATGGACAAATGCAGCTTGAAGACAGAGTCCAAACATGCACAAAGACATGCAGCCTATCACTGGACTCCATCTAGAAACCTCCAAAAACCACATTTACACACGTGGACAAAATTGTTGGTACCGTTCTGTTAATGAAAGAAAAACCCACAATGGCCACAGAAATAACTTGAATCTGACAAAAATGGTAACAAATAAAAATTCTATGAAAATTAACCAATGAAAATCAGACAATACTTTTGAATTGTGGTTCAATAGAATTATTTAAAAAAAAAAAAACCTCATGAAATAGGCCTGGAAAAAAATGATGGTACCCTTAACTTAATATTTTGCTGCACAACCTTTTGAGGCAATCACTGCAATCAAACGATTTCTGTAACTGTCAGTGAGACTTCTGCACCTCTCACCAGGTATTTTGGCCCACTCCTCAGGAACAAACTGCTCCAGTTGTCTCAGGTTTGAAGGGTGCCTTCTCCAGACGGCATGTTTCAGCTCCTTCCACAGATGTTCAATAGGATTTAGATCAGGGCTCATAGAAGGCCACTTTAGAATAGTCCAATGTTTGGCTCTTAGCCATTCTTGGGTGTTTTTAGCTGTGTGTTTTGGGTCATTATCCTGTTGCAAGACCCATGACCTGTGACTGAGACCAAGCTGACTGACACTGGGCAGCACATTTCTCTCTAGAATATCTTGATAGTCTTGAGATTTCATTGTACCCTGCACAGATTCAAGACACCCTATGCCAGCTGCAGCAAAGCAGCCCCAGAACATAACAGAACCTCCTCCATGTTTCACAGTAGGGACAGTGTTCTTTTCTTGGTATGCTTCATTTTTGCGTCTGTGAACATAGCACTGATGTGCCTTGCTAAAAAGTTCCAGTTTTGTCTCGTCTGTCCATAGGACATTCTCCCAGAAACTTTGTGGCTTGTCAACATGCAGTTTGGCAAATTCCAGTCTGGCTTTTTTATGATTTGTTTTCAGCAATGGTGTCCTCCTTGGTCGTCTCCCATGAAGTTCACTTTGGCTCAAACGACGACGGATGGGGCAATCTGACACTGATGTACCTTGACCTTGGAGTTCACCATGAATGTGTTTAGAGGTTGTTCTGGGTTCTTTTTGTTACCATTCGTATTATCCATCTCTTCCATTTTTCATCAAGTTTCCTCCTGTGGCCATGTCCAGGGAGGTTGGCTACAGTCCCGTGGATCTTAAATTTCTCAATAATATGTGCAACTGTAGTCACAGAAACATCAAGCTGCTTGGAG
Source organism: Pholidichthys leucotaenia (assembly GCA_020510985.1). Lineage (NCBI taxonomy): Eukaryota > Metazoa > Chordata > Actinopteri > Cichliformes > Pholidichthyidae > Pholidichthys > Pholidichthys leucotaenia. Next base: position 169,747,077 of record CM035850.1, read on the forward strand.
ATGGTCTTATAGCCTTTACCTTTAACATGCTTGTCTATAATTTTCTTTCTAATCTCCTGAGACAACTCTCTCCTTTGCTTCCTCTGGTCCATGTTTAGTGTGGTACACACCATGTCACCAAACAGCACAGTGACTACTTGTCACCCTTTAAATAGGCCGACTGACTGATTCCAAGTTTGTAGACACCTGTGATGTTAATTAGAGGACACATCTTGGTTGAACATGTCCCTATGGTCACATTATATTCAATCTTTTCTAGGGGTACCATCATTTTTGTCCAGGCCTGTTTCATGAGTTTGTTTTTTAAAGTTATTCTAATGAACCACAATTCAAAAGCATTGTCTGATTTTCATTGGTTAATTTTCATAGAATTTTTATTTATTACCACTTTTGCCAGATTCAAGTTATTTCTGTGATCACTGTGGGTTTTTCTTTCATTAACAGAGGGGTACCAACAATTTTGTCCACGTGTGTAGACCCACTGAAGCTTGCTTTAGAATGACCTTTGACCTCCAACCAGCATTCTTCTGCCTTCCTGTGGTTGCATGAAGGAGTCACACATCAGCAACTAGTTACATTTCCTCCACTACATTTTCATCACATCCACATGGAGCCACTGGATGTGATCAAAGGGCCACATGTTGGAGAGCTGTGTTCTCCAGCACAGCTCAGGAACCTGAACTCCACACAGAGCCAGACTGAGGGGTTCTGGTCCAAAACAAACCTGCATGGAGGCAGAAAAATCTCAAGCTCAAAACTAAAGTCAAACAGCAGAAAACGGCCTTCCTTTTAGCACCAAAATCAAACTTTGTCCAGGAAATTGCACATTTTTGCAGCTTGGGGGAATTTTTGGTTGCCAGTTTGTGGGCAGGTTTTCCTCATTAAATTGGAACTTTTCTCCAAAATATCTGAGATTGTTGGCAGACATTTTCTCAATTTTGATTAAATTTCTCACATTTTCCTTTCCACAATTGTTACCTTTTACAGCTGAATTTGCAGCCATTTTAACATCAATTTCTGACAATTTTTCATGTAAAACTCTTTTTCCAGTAAATTTTTGAATAGTTTCTTTCATATTTGTGAGGCTGGTTTTTATTTGGTCTACAATAATTGGTTTACAAAAATGTTTGATAGTTTGGGCAAATTTTTTTTTATCATTTTGGAATATATTTTTCTGTTGTAATTTTTTAATCTGTTCATAAGATAAGATAAGATAAGATAAGATAAGCCTTTATTAGTCCCACAACGGGGAAATTCCAGGATTGCAACAGCACAGGGATAGCAACACTCAGAGCAACAATCAGAAGGCAAGAAAAAAAGCAAGCAAGCAAGAGCAGCTAATATACATATGTACATATTACTATAAAATATATATATACACACACACAGACACACAGTGCAGAGCATTGTAGCTGGATGGAATAAATATATGAATATATAAACACACAGTGCAGAGCATTGTAGCTAGATGGGATGAAACAGCACAACCGTCTACTTAGTTATCCTACATGGTATGATTATGTGCCCATACATATTCTCACCCTCCATAGCGACCGGTATTTTCCTAGTTGTATGCCGGAGGGGACCATTGTGTAAGTCTATTGCATCTTTTGCATTCAAAAAACTATTAGTTTGTTACGTCTTTTTGCTATCTCTGCGAGCAGCCCTGCTTAGGTTGTACAGTCTGACAGCCGTTGGTAGGAAGGACCTGCGAAACCTCTCGGTTGTGCACCTGGGATGATGTAGTCTGCCGCTAAATGAGCTCCTCAGTGCATTCAGTATGTCCTGCATAGGGTGGAACTCGGACTCCAGCAGAGATGACAGTTTAGCCACTGTCCTTCTCTCTCTTATCTCCTCCACCGGATCAAGGCGCTGCCCCAGGACAGAGCTAGCTTTCTTGATCAGTTTGTTCAGTCTCTTCCTATCGGCTGCAGTAATGCCACTGCCCCAGCAGACCACTCCAAAAGTGATGGCTGATGCGCGCCTTGTACACCAAAAGACCTGAGTCTCCTCAGCAGGAACAGCCTGCGCTGTCCCTTCTTGTAGAGTGCGTCAGTATTGTGTGACCAGTCTAGTTTATTGTTCAGATGAACACCCAGGTACTTATAGGATGTCACCATCTCAGTGTCTGTTCCCTGTATATTTACTGGTGCTTTCATGTAAAAATGGCTGCAGATTTCACATATTTGTGAATTTTTAAAATAAAGTTAAACTATCTTTGTCATCAGAAATTTTGTCACTTTTCTTTCTAATTTTTGGCTGTTTGATGCTAATTTATGTTGAATATTTTGACAGAAATTTTCTCTTTTCATCATAAATTTGACATATTTCTTTCTATAATTTTGTTGTTTCATGGGTAAAATTGCAGCATTTCTCACATGAATTTGTTGTTTTTTTAATACAAAACGAACGTTTTCCCAGTAAATCTGTCAATTTTATTTTAAAATAGGTGACTTTTAAATGCAACTTTATGAGTAGAAATCAATAAATTTACAAATAAATGTCACAAGCTGACAAGAAAGTTACTTTGTGAAAGAAAATTTGATCAGAGAAAAAACTGAAATGACAGGAAAAGTTGATATTTTACAAGGAAAAACATTTGGTCAAAAGATTGAATGAAAGTTTTGCATGAAAAAATCTCAACTTTCAGCTGAAAGTGACCAACTTGTGATCAGACATTGATGCTGATGCGGTCCACTGAGGGAGAAGGACAAGAACAGAATCTTCTGATCTTCACTCTGGATTATATTCAAGATTTAAAGCCCCAAAACTGCTGTTGTGGACAGACCTGCAGGTTGAAGACCCTTAATCAGTCACATCCAACCTAGGGTCCATGGAGCACATCTGGTCCACCACAGGGTGCTGACTGACCTCCTGACCTTTCCTTGATCAGAGAGAGGGGACCCCTATTAACTGGCAACCATTCTGACTCCCAGTTCTCACTTCAGGACACAACCATTTACAATCCACAACTAACTCTCTTTAACAGCTCACAAACCAAATGTGCTCCACGGGCCACAGCTTGAACCTCACTGGTTAAAGCTTGTAAATGTGTAGGGCTGTCCTCACACCAGTGTTGGCACTCTTCATTCAGCAGCAATCCAGAGTGAAGATCAGAAGATTCTGGATTCTCTTTCTTCTCCTCAGTGGACTGCATCAGCATCAATGTCTTCTCCAGCTTCTTCTTTAACGCTGACCCACTCTCCTCTCCACACTTCTGGCAGCTCTCCACCTCCTCAATGCTCTGCTTGGAGCACATCTTCACTTAGTCCAGGCTCACAAACCTCTACAACCAGCTGCAACATTTGGCCTGAAAAAGTGGCTCTGGAGGCATTTGGGCCCAAAAAACTTCTGCATGTAGAGAGCAGTGAATTCTATTAAAGCTGGAAAATTAAATCAATGACAGAAAAAACTGGCCTGTGATGGGATAAAGTGATCAATATAACCATATAACAGTTATTTGTGTGACTCAAAATATTTGTACTCTGCTTATATTTAGGTACTATAACCAATATATCATAATGGAATATATATTGCCAGATGTGTGGGTCAGTCTCTGCAGAAAAGAGTGGACCTTTGTTTCACCACAGAGAATAACAAACGGCCTGAAATTTATGAGAGGAGACACATTTGTGATAAGGAATGGCTGAGCCTGGCCTACTCTGACCTGGGAGGTGAAGTGGCCTTCATGTGGATACACTCGGCGCCAGGAATGGACCCTCCCGTGGACCATGCACCTGGACTGTCATATGATAATGCATGCTTTCACTTTTGTTCACTTTTGTATAAATATTCTGGGTCAGGGCCAGCATAGTCAGTCAGACTTCATGAACTTACACAACCTGTTGCTGTCAGGGAAAGGACGTTTGACCCAGCCCTGTAAACTGCTATATTCAACTTGCTTAAATAAATACGTGTTCCAAGTAAACTAATCTCTTCCTTGAAAACGAACCTGGGTGAACCATCTACACACATAGACAATCTTTGAAGAGTAGACTTAGATGGTTTTACTACACTACTTTTACCCTAACAAATTTGGGGGCTTCATCCAGTGAAAGGAGGAGATTATCATTATCATCTGATTTGGATCCTTGGTTGCCTGGACAACGGACCTGCATCACCGACTGACAACACTAGGCCAGCCTGAAAAAGAGGTAAGCAGACGCCTGTTATATCAAAGTTCTGCTATTGACTATAACCAAAATCTGTGTTGTCAAGCGGTTTGGTGTGTGTCCTAGTTTAAAGCAATTGAATATAGTAAATGTTTTTTGATGAATGCTTTCTTGCTTAAAAAGACCGTTAGACCGAGAGTGGTGAAAGGCCCCCGGCTCGGGTATGGAAGACTCGACTTGACCAACCAATCCCAATTTGACATTGATTAGGCTGTGATCGCTTGGGACAGGAACGGCCAAGATCGGGGAGGTGAAAGGCCCCCCGGCCCGGATATCGCTGCATATTTAGATTGGTCATCCGGCCCGACTACAGGCTCACGGACTGAACTAATTGGTCCGTGACTTGTGAGGACGGGCACTGGGTTGGACTCTTTTAGCCTTGACGAAGGCTAGAAAATCTGGGCCCTATATTGACACCCCGGGATTTAGTGGCCCGAAACGTCAGTGCCGGGAGTGAATCCCTCGACTCCGACGGGACGAGAAAAATTTGGGGTAACGACCCGAAAGAGTGGCGCCCTTCGAACAGTTGGCACAGGTTGAAGGCCTTTGATTAAGACGTTAATCATAAACAGGGTGAGAGACCTTGGGCTTACTGCACCCAAAATACTATATTCACTTTTGCTGCGATTGCTATTTGTGTTTTTATATTTGTAAAGCTGTGAGTGTGGAGGTAACACTCTGTTTAAAAAAAAAAAAAAAAAAAAAAAAAATCGAGAGTAGCTCTTTCTTCCTCTCCTCAGAAGGGGGAGGCGGCTCTCTCTCTCTCTCTCTCTCTCTCTCTCTCTCTCTCTCTCGTGCGCATGCGTGGGCGTTTGTGGGAGCAGGGGTGTGGAGTGGTGTCGAGTGAGTACTTTAAACTTTGTATTTTCTAACTTTTTCTCTATCTTGTGTGTTTGAGGTGTGTGTGTTTAATATAGTGGGTTGAGTGTGTGTGTGCTGGGGTGTGAGTGTTGGAGTGAGTGTGTTGGGGAACGGTAGCTTCTGCTGCCGGTTTTTCCCGGCCGGCATCATGCCGGTGATTGATGGTGGTGTGGAGTTTGAGCGCTTAACCCGGCGTCATGGCGTGAGAATCCTCCCGACAGTTCCCTGTTCTGTGGAGGAGGCCAGCCTCGCTGTAGGACAGGTGGTTGGGCATAGCAGCATAAAATCAGCATCGAGGATGAACAGCGCAATTGTGATCTTTCTGGATTCGACTGAAAAAGCTGATCAGGTGGTGGCACAGGGAGTGGTCATAAATGACACTTTTACTCCCGTTTTACCGCTGGCGAACCCGTCTAGGAGGATCACCATCTCAAACGCTCCTCCTTTCGTTAAAAATGATCAGCTGATTAGAGAGTTGTCCCGTTTTGGCCAGGTTGTGTCCCCTATCAGAATGGTCTCTCTGGGTAGTAAATCACCCCTGCTGAAGCATGTTGTATGTCATAGGAGGCAGTGTTTCATGGTGTTGAAAGACAGCTCTGCTGAACTGAACGCGTCTTTTAATTTCAGGATTGACGGCTTTAGCTACTTGGTGTTTGCAACATCTGAAACCATGAAGTGTTTTGCGTGTGGCGCAGAAGGCCATCTTATTAGGTCATGTCCTGAAAAGGCGAACACAAAGAGCACTGGCGGTAAGAAAGGTGACGCCGCTGTTTCTGGTGGTCCGGAGGGTAGCGCTACACGTGGTGCGGCGGATGCCGCTGCGGCGCCCGCTTCTGCTGGGGCGGTCGCGACTGCGACCGTGGCCGCATCCGCGACCGCGACCGCGGCCGCGGCCGCTTCTACTTCTGCGGGGGCGTCCGCGTCAGCGTCCGCTTGTGCTGGGGCGGCCGCGGCCGCCTCTGATGGGGTGGCCGCGGCGGGCGCGGTAGTTGCCCCCCCAAATAGTGATGGTGGGGAATTTCTGTCTGGAGGCAGCTCTGATCATTGTGACGAGCCTGTCGCCTGGGGTAAAGAGGTGGAGGGTGTAAGTAAAAGTGCAGTTAAACGAAGGAACGTGAATGAACAGACTTTGCAGGCGGGGGAGGAGCGGTTTGAGGCTGTAGCGGACACACAGAGCAAACACTGCATGACAAACGTTGCAGTTCATGAAGAAATGCAGGAATGTAGTTTTGTTGAAGAGGATCCTTTTAAAGCTGCACAAAAAAGGAAAAGTGCTGAAAACTTGCAGAGCTCTGCTAAATCTAGTAGGGTTGGGAATTTAGATTTACTGAATGAGAGCGCTTCTGACGAAAGTGGAGATGAGTCTGAACTGATGCAGACGCAGACGCAGGAGGAGCAAAGCTCCTATTGTTTTACTAAAATTAGGCAATTTCTCCAGGTGACTAAGGGGAGCAGAGCTGTGAAAGTGGAAAATTACTTTCCAGATCTGGAGTTATTCGTGGCATCAGCTCGCAAATTTATGAAACTGAATGATGGGAATGAGACTTTCACTGATCAGGAAATTTATCGTTTAAAGAAACTGGTTGCTAAACTGAAATCGCAAATTACTAACAGTCATGTTGACTCTTAGTTTGTTTCTTCCCTTTTATGCTATGTGTGTGTTTTTTTACTGTACCCTATTTTTATCCTTTTTAATGCCCCACCTTAGAATTGGCACTCTCAATATTAATGGGGCCAGGGATGATGTAAAAAGGGCCTCTTTATACAAGCTTTTTAATTTAAAGAAACTTGACGTACTGATGGTCCAGGAGACTCACAGCACTGTGGACATTGAGAGCCATTGGAGAAAGGAGTGGGATGGCTGCATTTTTTTTAGCCACAAATCCAGTAGCAGTGGGGGGGTGGCTGTACTTTTCTCTAGGGGTTGTGTGCCTGTCTCTTATGAGGTAGAAGAGGTGGTGAGAGGTCATTTCCTCTTATTAAAGGTACAGTTTGAAAACGTGAACTTCGTTTTTATAAACGTGTATGTGCCAACACAGAGAGCAGAGAGGATCAGGGTCTTTGACGTGCTTTCGGATACGGTTAGGTCCTGTGATCCAAATAGTTTTTTATTTCTGGGGGGTGATTTTAACTGTACATTAAACCACAGACTAGACAGGAACCATCAGGAGCCTCACCCTGCTTCTGCCAATAGGCTGAGAGAACTGGTGAAAACACATGAAATGGCCGATGTGTGGAGATCACATCATGGGGACCAGAGGCAGTACACCTGGAGCCATGTCAAAGATAACCTTTTATCTATGGCTAGGTTAGACCGTTTTTATGGTTTTAAACATCAAATGAGTGTTTTTAAAAATAGTTGTATCTGTCCTGTTGGTTTCACTGATCACTGCCTGCTGTTTTGTTCTGTGTTTATTGAAAATGTAAAGTGTAAGAGTGCTTTTTGGCATTTTAACAATACACTTTTAAATGATGTGTTTTTTAAAGAGGTTTTTCATGATGTTTGGAAGTCACACAGGGAACAAAAACCCTCTTTTAGTTCTCGCCAATTGTGGTGGGATTTTGGTAAGGCCCAGATAAAACAACTCTGCCAACAGTACACTCAAAATGTCACTCGTAGCTTGACCCAATCCTTGAAAGTTCTGGAGACTGAGGTGGTAGAACTAGAGGAGTTGCTCAGTTCTACAGGAAAACAGAAGCACTTAGAGGCTCTCAAGTCAAAAAGGTCAGCCTTGGCTAGCTTGCTAGGGGTCACCGCACAGGGTGCTCTGGTCCGCTCACGCTACATGGATGTAGCTCTGATGGACTCGCCCTCCCAGTACTTTTTTGGACTGGAGGGGAAAAATGGACAGAGAAAGCTTATTCACTCCTTGTTGGGCGATGATGGGAGAACAATCTCCACAGCAGCAGAGATCAGGAAACACGCTGCTAGCTTTTACAGTGAATTGTTTAGAGCAGAGTGGAGGGAGGACACGTCACTGGGCCAGGTCTTCCTTGATGGTCTTCCAGTGCTCTCAGAGGACCTTGTTGCCGGCTTGGATGTTCCACTGTCTCTGTCTGAGCTGCATACGGCGCTAATGAGCCTCCAGAATGGAAAATCACCAGGCATAGATGGTCTCTCTGTGGACTTTTTTAAGGAATTCTGGCCCCTGCTTGGTCCAGACATGCTGGAGGTTCTCCAAGATAGCTTGGAAAGGGGGACCCTACCCACGACCTGCAGGAGGGCCATCATCACACTGTTGCCGAAAAAGGGGGACCTCCAGAGCCTAAAGAACTGGAGGCCAGTCTCTCTGCTCTGCACAGACTATAAGATTCTCTCAAAAGCTCTGGCCCGAAGACTGAGGAAGGTGACGAGCGAGCTCATTCATGTAGACCAGACTTACTGTGTGCCTGGCAGGCTGATTAGTGACAACGTCACTTTAATTCGGGATATTTTGGAGGTCTCTGGTTCATTGGCGGTAGAAACTGGTTTGATTTCAATTGACCAGGAAAAGGCGTTTGATCGGGTTGAACACCAATATTTATGGACAGTTTTAACAGCTTTTGGGTTCAGCCCAGGCTTCATAGCCAGGATACGGGTCTTGTACAGTGACATTGAGAGTGTGCTGAAGATAAATGGGGGCCTGTCTGCCCCTTTAAAAGTCCAGAGGGGGGTTCGGCAGGGCTGCCCTCTCTCAGGGATGCTGTACTCCCTCGCCATAGAGCCTTTGCTTCACTGCCTGAGAAGGGATCTATCAGGAGTTACTTTTCCTGGCTGTGACACCACATTCAAGCTGTCGGCCTATGCAGATGATGTAGTCATTCTGCTAAATAAGCAGAGTGACACTGACGTTCTGGTTAGGAGTGTCAATCTTTTTGGCCAACTTTCCTCTGCAAAAATAAACTGGGGAAAAAGCGAGGCTCTGATGGTGGGGGAGAAACTAGAAAATCAGCTTACGCTGCCTGGTGGGTTGATTTGGAAAAAAGGAGGTTTTAAGTATCTTGGTGTCTTTATTGGAAATCAGCAGTTTGAGCAAAAAAATTGGGATGGGGTCATAGAGAAAATCAACGGGAGACTAAACAAATGGAAGTGGCTAATGCCAAGAATATCTTTTAGAGGAAGAGTGCTCATTTTAAATAATCTTGTTTCCTCATCCCTGTGGCACCGCCTCATGTGCATGGACCCCCCTGCTGGTTTGTTGTCCAAAATTCAGTCTGTTTTGGTGGACTTTTTTTGGGGGGGTGGACTCCACTGGGTTCCTCAAGCCCTGTTATTTCTTCCCAAAGAGGAGGGGGGGCAAGGAGTGATTCATTTAGCTAGTAGAGGTGCTGCTTTTAGACTGACTTTCATACAGAGACTGCTGACGGGCCCCCAGGACCTGGTATGGAGGCCTTTGGCCTGTGTTATTTTACAGAGAGTCCTTGGGCTTGGGCTAGACCTCCCTGTGTTTTTAATGGATTTTAAGAACTCTAATGCACTGTCTTTACCCAGTTTTTACCGCAGTCTCTTTTCAGTGTGGACTCTTTTTAAAAAACAAAGAGGGCCATGCGATTCCCTCTACTGGTTGTTGAGGGAGCCGCTGGTTTTTGGTGGTCGCCTTGGTGTCCTGCCGGGAGTTGGAAGGACCTTCCTTGATAGGCTGTGTTCCAGGAACGTTCTCACTCTGAAGCAAGTGGTGGAACTGGCTGGTCCTGGCCTCAACAACGCCTCAGCTTTAGCAGCTCATCTTGGTGTCAGGTCGAATCGTTTCATCGATGGTCTTCTTGCACACTGGAAACAGGAGCTTCATGGACTTGAGCACTCCCTACTCTTGGACTTTAGCAATGGCACGCTGCAGCCGGAAAGCACGGACCCCTTTCCCTCTCTCACGCTCTATATGGACTTTGACGTCGCTCCTTGCTCCTTACTGGCATTCTGTGCTCCCACTGGTGTGGACTTTGGAGGAGCCAGTGGTAAGGCACTCTACAGACTGGTGGTGATGGCACTCAACAAGGACAGATTGAACACCTGTGTGGACACTCCTTGGAGAGCCTATTTTAAACTAGGAAAAGGGCATCGGCCTGCCTGGAGGGCTCTTTACAAAGCCCCTCTCCCTAAGAGGCATGGAGACTTACAGTGGAGGGTCCTGCATGGTATTATAGCAGTCAATGCTTTTGTTTCTGTGATTAACAGCAGTGTCAGTGATCAGTGTGTTTTTTGTTCCTCTAGGGAGACTGTTTTTCATTGTTTTATTGAATGTCAGCGCCTGAGTGGTCTCTTTGAACTTCTCACAGAACTTTTTCATATTTTTAAGGAAGTTTTCTCTAAGCAGGTTTTCATTTGTGGTTTTATGTACAATCGTCGTTTTAAGCAGAAGTGTCAACTACTGAACTTTGTTTTAGGGCAGGCAAAGTTGGCTATCTATGTAAGCCGGAGAAGAAAACTTGAGAATGTTGAGAGTGATGTTGATGTCAAAATTTTATTTGTGAGGCTACTTAAAGCCAGAATCAGGCTGGACTTTCAGTTTTTTATGGGGAATGGGGATGTGGAAGGTTTCAGGACCCTCTGGTCCCTGGAGAATGTCCTCTGTTCAGTTCATGATGGACAGCTTTTTTTTGGGCGTTTTTTGGGGGATTAATTTTCTGTGTAATATAGCATGACATAGAAATTGTATTGACTGATGGACAAATGTGTTTATTAAAGATCTTTTAAAAATCAAATCTCTCTCTCTCTCTCTCTCTCTCTCTCTCTCACTCTCCTTAGAAAGGGGAGGGTGAAAGACAGCTTCTACTTTCTCTCTCCTTGGGAAGGGGCGGGGGAGAGGTAGATTTGCCCTGCAGAAAAAAAGGAAAACGTGTAGAATTGCAGAGCGAGGTTTGTGGAATGCAGAGGGAGGGGCTGAGTGAATGTGCCGATGAGGCGGCGAGGAGTTTGCTGAAGTTAAAACATAGTGTGAACAATGCTGATTTATGTAAAGAAAATATGAAAAAACAGTGGGATTGCACAGTGACTCAAATGCTTAGTGGAATCTCACCCAAAGACAGAAATAAGGCTAAAATAGAATGTGATAAATTGTATCAGAAACTGGCGGAAGAAGGCATTCTAAATTCAAATAAGGAGGACAGTTTAACTCAGGTGTTGATGGATTTGGAACAAAAAAGGTTGGATGGCATACAAGTCATGAAAGATATGGCTGTGAAAGGATTTTTGGTGAAAAGAAAACATAAACACAAGATTGAGGAGAGTGAGCGTGAACGCAGGCTGATTCATAATTTGGTTACATGCTCTGTATGGCTGTGTTGTTAGACATGTATATGTTGGACACTGCATATGTGATTTAACCTCACGATGAAGGAGAGCCACAGAGCTGCAGTCCCCTGCGGTGCGGAGCCGCAGCGCCTGGACCCCCTGCGGAGGACAGGGGACAGAAGACTTCCTGACCGCTGGGGCTCGAGAGGAGAGAAGGGGGAGTTATGTAAATAAAAGGTTGATGAATGTAAATAAAAGGATTTTGGTAGAGATGTGTGATCTCCCCTGCGAGGGAGATGGTTTGATGTGAGAATGTTTAAAAGGGAGAACTTTGGTGTGTTCACCCTCTTTGTTCGCTGCTCAGGAATGAGAGCAGACAGTGGGATGATTACTTGAAATAAACTGGAATTAAATGCAATTCGGTTTCGTTATTCAAGTCTCCCCACATTGGTGACTGACGACGTTGAGAATGACCGAAGAAGGTCTCAGGGTCCCGAACTCACAGCGCTCAGAGCTGGCGAGCGCAGTGGCCGTTAAGCTGCCTGATTTCTGGCAGGATAACCCACGGTCGTGGTTTCTGCAAGCAGAGTCGCAGTTCGCCCTCGCAGGAGTAACGGTGGATGACACTAAGTTCCACCATGTCATCGCTAAACTGGACAACAGCACAGCTCGGTGCGTGCAGAGCTTGGTGGAGCAGCCACCCGCGACCGACAGGTACGGCAAGCTGAAATCCACCCTCATCAAGTTTTTCACCCCCTCGGCCGAAGTGAGGGCGAGGAGGATCCTGTCTTTGCTAGACCAAGGAGGACGCAGGCCGAGTGCCCTGATGGAAGAGATGATACAGCTGAGAGGGTTGGACAACGATGATTTCATTTTTCAGTTCATCTTCCTCTCCAACCTCCCGACGCATGCGAGAAGCACGCTGGCCGGCAAAAAGTGTCACACCCTGGAGGAGTTCCGGGAGCTGGCCCAGGAAGCAGATGGGATCCTGGACGCCTGCGGCGGGCAAGCAACCACAGCGGCGACCCGAGACAGCGGGGAGCCAGAGGCGGCAGACCCAGACTGGCCGACGACGGCGGCAGCACGGCCGCGACGAGGTGGAGCCAATGGTCCGGCGGCAGAGGCGCGGACACGACACAGCGGAGGAGAAAATCTCTGCTTTTACCATCGGAGGTTCGCAGAGAAGGCACGCAGGTGTGTGCCGCCCTGCAACTTCAGGAGTTTGGGAAACGGCAAGGCCGGGGGTCGCTAGCAGCTTCGACCCTCGGAGAACGCAGCAAGCTGCTCTACATCACGGATGCGCGCTCCGGACGAGAGTTCCTCATTGACACCGGAGCCCAAGTGAGCTTCATCACCCCAACATACGCGGACCGGGTGGCTGGACCCCACGGTAGCGGAGCTACGGCGGCAAATGGCTCGAACATCAACACCTACGGGAGAAGGACCTTGCCTTTGTGCTTACATGGCCGCACATATGAATGGACTTTTGTAATAGCGGCGGTGAGTTTCAACATGTTGGGCGCAGATTTTTTGTGTTCACACAATCTGTTAGTTGATCTTGCTAATAGACGGCTGGTAAATGCACTCTCTTTTTACTCTCTCCCCTGTTCAGCTCGAGTGTCCCCGCCACCAGTACAGACCCACGTCGCTACAGCAGGTGGTAAGTTTCACACACTCCTCACCCAATTTCCAGCGCTCACTGTGCCCACTTTTTCAGCGACAGTCGCGAAGCACGGGGTGAAACACTTTATCCCCACATCTGGTCCTCCCGTGTTTGCAAAAGCTCGGCGCTTGGATGCAGTTAAGCTCGCCATTGCGCGCGAGGAGTTCGCCAGCCTGGAGAGGCTAGGCATCGTTCGTAGGTCGAAGAGCCCGTGGGCTTCGCCGCTGCACATGGTACTGAAAGCCGATGGCTCCTGGAGACCGTGCGGGGATTACCGCAGGCTAAACAACGCTACGGCGCACGATCGTTATCCCATCCCGCACTTTCAGGATTTTTCGGTGCACCTGGTGGGGGCGCGCATTTTTTCAAAGATTGATCTGGTTCGCGGCTATCACCAAGTCCCAGTCCAACCGGAGGACATTCCTAAAACAGCGGTAATAACCCCGTTCGGACTTTTCGAATTTTTACGCATGCCGTTTGGTCTCAAAGGGGCGGCGCAAACATTTCAGCGGATGATGGATGCCGTGTTACGCGATCTCCCTTTCGTGTTTGTGTACCTCGACGACATTTTGGTCGTGAGTACTTCAGAGGACGAACACGAAACGCACCTCACAGCAGTTTTTAGGAGGCTGGGAGAGCATGGCTTAATAGTTAACCCAACCAAGTGCCAGTTCGGCGTCGAGCGGATCGATTTTTTGGGTCACCGCGTCTCCCCGGAGGGAACGGTTCCGTTACCAGATAAAGTACGCGTGGTAGCGGATTTTCCCCGTCCACAAACGGTCAAATCACTACAGGAATTCTTGGGGATGGTGAATTTTTATAACCGATTCCTGCCCCACGCAGCTCAAATCATGCAACCGTTATATGCCGCGCTCAAAAAACAAAAACCGACCCAGGCGGTCGAATGGTCCCCGGAGCGGGAGCGCGCGTTCACAGAGGTTAAAAAAGCCTTGGCTGACGCTGCGCTCCTGGCCCACCCAGACCCTGCAGCACGTATCGCACTGACGACAGACGCTTCAGATTTAGCCATAGGGGCCGTTATTGAGCAACAGGTCGCCGGAGTTTGGCAACCTTTGGCTTTCTTTAGCAAATCTTTAAGCGCGGCTGAACGAAAATACAGCACGTTCGACAGAGAACTATTGGCGCTGCATTTGGCTATTCGTCATTTCCAGTTCTGGCTGGAAGGACGGTGCTTCACCGCTTATGTGGACCACAAGCCGCTCACATACGCCATGGCCAAAATTTCAGACCCGTGGTCCGGCAGGCAGCAGAGGCAACTGGCCGCAATCTCGGAATTTACCACTGACATTAGGCACGTTGCGGGCAAATTCAATGTAGTAGCAGATTGTCTCTCGCGCGCGTTCACGACTCCAACACGCGCAGAGGCAGAACGGGCCACCGTGACCGCGCCGCAGGAGAGCGGCACGGTGGCGCGCGCAGCCCCGGTGCACGTGGGTATAGATTACGCAGCCATGGCAGCGGACCAGGGGGCGGACGCAGACGTGCGCGCGCTCCAGTCTGGACCAACAGGGTTAAGGCTGGAGAGCAAGTGTTTACAAACCGGTATGCCCCCCCTGATCTGCGACATGTCGACGGGGCGCCTGCGTCCGGTGGTTCCGGCCACGTGGCGCCGCCGTGTTTTTGACTCGGTCCACTCACTGGCGCACCCGGGGGTGTGCGCGTCGGTGAAACTGGTGGTGGAAAAGTTTGTTTGGCCGTGCCTGCGCAAGCACGTGAAGGAATGAGCAAAAACCTGCATTTCCTGTCAACGGGCCAAAATTCACAAGCACACAAGAGCCCCGTTAGAACCGTTCCGCATTCCGGCCAGAAGGTTCGACCATGTGCACGTCGACCTTGTGGGCCCCCTACCGGCATCGCAGGGGTTCACGCATCTTTTGACAATGGTGGACCGCACCACACGTTGGCCGGAAGTGGTCCCACTTGCGACGACCACGGCCGCGGAGGTGGCTCGCATTTTTTTTAACGGCTTGGGTGGCGCGCTTCGGGGTTCCGTCGGACATTACGTCCGATAGAGGACCGCAATTCATCTCTGAGCTGTGGTCAGCGATGGCCAACGGCTTAGGAGCCAAAATTCACCGCACTACGGCTTACCACCCGCAGGCTAATGGTTTATGCGAGCGTTTTCATAGGTCTTTGAAGGCAGCACTCAGAGCGTCGCTCACGGATGCAGATTGGGTAAATAAACTGCCATGGGTTTTATTAGGGTTGCGTTCTGCACCTAAAGAGGACTTAGACGCCTCCCCAGCGAAGCTGGTATTCGCACAAACTCTGAGGCTGCCAGGCGAGTTTTTACCAGAACACCCAGAGCCCCCACCTCTCTCTGCTCTGGGACCGTTAGTTGGCACGGGAGCAGACACGCTCCCGGGTCCGGTTCATCACGCTTTTCCACGAGTTTTCGTCCCCAAGGCTTTGAAAAATGCCGACTTCGTTTTTGTCAGGCGCGAAGCCCTAAAAGCAACGCTCAAACCACCTTACGAAGGGCCATTTCGAGTGCTGGAGGCAGGTGATAAGCAATTTGTGCTAGATTTTGGAGACAGAAAAGAGACCTGCTTTTGTCATGAAGGACGTGTCTGTACCGGTCGCAGTGGCGCCTCGACGAGGCAGGCCCCCGCAAAGGGCAAATAATCACTCTCTTTCTCAGTCAACAGAGCCGAAGCAGAAAGGCGCCGCAGGCAAGGCGGGGCCAACTCACAGCAGATTCGGCAGACGGCTGAAGCCCAAGCGGCGCACAGACTGAATGTTGGTGTTGATTATTCAGTAGTGAGTAAGGTGTTATTAAATTTTAGGAAATAGTCTGTTCTTCATCGTTTGGGGGGGGTTATATGGCTGTGTTGTTAGACATGTATATGTTGGACACTGCATATGTGATTTAACCTCACGATGAAGGAGAGCCACAGAGCTGCAGTCCCCTGCGGTGCGGAGCCGCAGCGCCTGGACCCCCTGCGGAGGACAGGGGACAGAAGACTTCCTGACCGCTGGGGCTCGAGAGGAGAGAAGGGGGAGTTATGTAAATAAAAGGTTGATGAATGTAAATAAAAGGATTTTGGTAGAGATGTGTGATCTCCCCTGCGAGGGAGATGGTTTGATGTGAGAATGTTTAAAAGGGAGAACTTTGGTGTGTTCACCCTCTTTGTTCGCTGCTCAGGAATGAGAGCAGACAGTGGGATGATTACTTGAAATAAACTGGAATTAAAGGCAATTCGGTTTCGTTATTCAAGTCTCCCCACATTGGTGACTGACGACGTTGAGAATGACCG
This sequence comes from Pholidichthys leucotaenia, assembly GCA_020510985.1. Classification (NCBI taxonomy): domain Eukaryota; kingdom Metazoa; phylum Chordata; class Actinopteri; order Cichliformes; family Pholidichthyidae; genus Pholidichthys; species Pholidichthys leucotaenia. The sequence continues at coordinate 169,763,259 of CM035850.1, forward strand.
AAGAAGGTCTCAGGGTCCCGAACTCACAGCGCTCAGAGCTGGCGAGCGCAGTGGCCGTTAAGCTGCCTGATTTCTGGCAGGATAACCCACGGTCGTGGTTTCTGTAAGCAGAGTCGCAGTTCGCCCTCGCAGGAGTAACGGTGGATGACACTAAGTTCCACCATGTCATCGCTAAACTGGACAACAGCACAGCTCGGTGCGTGCAGAGCTTGGTGGAGCAGCCACCCGCGACCGACAGGTACGGCAAGCTGAAATCCACCCTCATCAAGTTTTTCACCCCCTCGGCCGAAGTGAGGGCGAGGACGATCCTGTCTTTGCTAGACCAAGGAGGACACAGGCCGAGTGCCCTGATGGAAGAGATGATACAACTGAGAGGGTTGGACAACGATGATTTCATTTTTCAGTTCATCTTCCTCTCCAACCTCCCGAATAACCTCCTCTCCAACCTCCCGAAATAAACTGGAATTAAATGCAATTCGGTTTCGTTATTCAAGTCTCCCCACACTCCGCTGCAATGGATGGTGTGAAATTGATCAAGGCACAGCTGTCTCAGAATGAGTATAATCAGAACATGATGAAAATAGAGGCAAACAGCGGTTTAATGCATGATTCAGCAGCGGGTTGCCCAGTGGGGCGTGAGAGTGAGGTGGAAAAGAATAAATATTTAGTGGTTGATGAGCAGCTGGATAAACAACAGGGAGAGGTGGTGTCCCTCTATCCTAATTTGGGAGATTTAAAAGGGGAACTGCCCCCACCGCCATATTACATGAATCAAATGCCTTTGGTAAAAGTCAAAGAAGGATTAGTGGAGATTGAGAAAGTGACATCGCAGAAAAAATTTGAAGAGCTTAAAGGTTTGCTGGAAAGAAAGACTGAGGAACTGCAGGCAGACAGACGTGAGATGGAAAAGCTACAGGAAGAGATTGAAAAATTGAGATTGGAAAAGACTGTGGGAGATCGGTTGCAGGATGTGGAAAATGGTATAACTGATTTGCAGAGGCAGACACAGGTTCTGCAAAATAGTACGTGGAATAGTGTGAAATCAGGTGGGAGTGAAGCAGATGATGAAGGTACAGTCTGTCAAGAGATAAGTTACAGGGGTCCCAAAGATGACTGTGGTCAGTGGAGTGAACACAGACAGTGAGGAAATAAATCTCCTTTCATCTACAGTATTTGCTTTATCTACCCCTTATGGTCTAGATGATTTTAAGAGCAGGCAGTGGAGAGAAAGTTCAGATGCTATGACGGCAGCTCTTACAAAAATAAACTATGCACAGAAACACGAAGGCAGACCACTGCAAGAAAATAGGTCATACCACTTGATAGAAGAGATCAGAATGACACATGAGGACAGGAGAGAATTAGGAGATCAGGAGAAGCACATGTGAGGCAGGCCCTACAGTTTTAGAAATAGAGATTTGTGTAGCAGGGTTGGGGATGGTGATGAATGTGATCCTTATACAGGCCGCCATTTTAATTCTGCACATACAGTGGGGGAAAAAAGTATTTAGTCAGCCACCTGTGCATGTTCGCCCACTTAAAAGATGAGAGGTCTCCAATTTTCATCATAGGTATACCTCAACTATGACAGACAAAATGCGGAAAAAAAAAAATCCAGAAAATCACATTGAAGGATTTTTAATGAATTAATTGGTAAATTCCTCGGTAAAATAAGTATTTGGTCACCTACAAACAAGCAAGATTTCTGGCTCTCACAGACCTGTAACTTCTTCTTTAAGAGGCTCCTCTGTTCTCCACTCGTTACCTGTATTAATGGCACCTGTTTGAACTCGTTATCAGTATAAAAGACACCTGTCCACAACCTCAAACAGTCAGACTCCAAACTCCATTATGGCCAAGACCAAAGAGCTGTCAAAGGACACCAGAAACAAAATTGTAGACCTGCACCAGGCTGGAAGACTGAATCTGCAATAGGTAAGCAGCTTGGTGTGAAGAAATCAATTGTGGGAGCAATTATTAGAAAATGGAAGACATACAAGACCACTGATAATCTCCCTCGATCTGGGGATCCACGCAAGATCTCACCCCGTGGGGTCAAAATTATCAAGAGAACGGTGAGCAAAAATCCCAGAACCACACGGGGGGACCTAGTGAATGACCTGCAGAGAGCTGGGACCAAAGTAACAAAAGCTACATCAGTAACACACTACGCCGCCAGGGACTCAAATCCTGCAGTGCCAGACGTGTCCCCCTGCTTAAGCCAGTACATGTCCAGGCCTGTCTGAAGTTTGCTAGAGAGCATTTGGATGATCCAGAAGAGGATTGGGAGAATGTCATATGGTCAGATGAAACCAAAGTAGAACTTTTGGTAAAAACTTAACTTGTCGTGTTTGGAGGAGAAAGAACACCATACCTACTGTGAAGCATGGGGGTGGAAACATTATACTTTGGGGCTGTTTTTCTGCAAAGGGACCAGGACGACTGATCCGTGTAAAGGAAAGAATGAATGGGGCCATGTATCGTGAGATTTTGAGTGAAAACCTCCTTCCATAAGCAAGGGCAGTGAAGATGAAACGTGGCTGGATCTTTCAGCATGACAATGATCCCAAACACACTGCCCGGGCAACGAAGGAGTGGCTTCGTAAGAAGCATTTCAAGGTTCTGGAGTGGCCTAGCCAGTCTCCAGATCTCAATCCCATAGAAAATCTTTGGAGGGAGTTGAAAGTCCGTGTTGCCCAGCGACAGCCCCAAAACATGACTGCTCTAGAGGAGATCTGCATGGAGGAATGGGCCAAAATACCAGCAAGAGTGTGTGAAAACCTTGTGAAGACTTTAGTTTAGTTTAGTTTAGTTTATTTGAAAAGGGACAATGCAATTTCATAAAACACATGATTACACATGGTTAAAAAAGCCAGAATTAGCCAAAAGGCTAGTTTTCATCTGTAGTCCCCCTGGCCAAGATGTAAAAAAGCAGTAAAATGCATCTACAGAAAAAAACATGGTTAGACATTTAAGAGGGCACTAATGTAACAAATAACATATACATAACAAGCTGTACATTTAAACACAACATCAAACATCACAGCAGACTTATCTTTTAGTGTTGGCAGCTGTAGGTGTTTTATAAGCCACATTTTTCAATTTTTTTTGTGAAGCTTGAATGTTGTGAGCAGTTTACCCTCCTCAAGTACTGAGTTCCACTCACTTACAGAAAATGTTTGACCTCTGGTCATTGCCGACAAAGGGTATATAACAAAGTATTGGATGAACTTTTGTTATTGACCAAATACTTATTTTACCGAGGAATTTACCAATTAATTCATTAAAAATCCTTCAATGTGATTTTCTGCATTTTTTTTTCTCATTTTTGTCTCTCATAGTTGAGGTATACTATGATGAAACTTGGAGACCTCATCTTTTAAGTGGGAGAACTTGCACAATTGGTGGCTGACTAAATACTTTTTTGTAGACACACAACACAGGCACAGAGCAACGCATTTATTACATAGGCACCACTGGTGATGAAAAGCCAGAGGCAGAACATATCAGCCATTCTCATGGACAGACAAACGGCATTTCAGAAAAAATGCCCAGCCTTGTGAGGGGTGGAGGTCAGTGGATGAGCTAAATTTGATTAGTTAAACTCTAAGGGAGTTACTGTGGCAATGAGATTTTAGAGCTTGATGGCAGACAGTTAACTGTGTGGAGGTGTTCTCAAATTGAACAACTGGCAGGAACCCAGGCGGTTTCAGATTCAGCACCCTTCACTCCCATAGCAACAGCCTTAGGTGCAGCAATGAGACAAAAATTTCCAATTCCACCAGGAGCTTTAAGAGCTTGGGACTTTTTCAATTAAGCCAGGAGAGAGTCCGATGGCATTTATCAGTAGATGTAAGATGGAGTGGACGGCAGCGGCCGGCTCTCACCCTAATACATCTGATTTTCAAAGAGACGTGTTTAGGCAGGCAGTGTTAAAGGAGTACCTCAGGCAGTGAGAGAGGCTATGGACAGTAACCCAGACATTCCCAGTACCACTGTGGAATTGTGGGAAAGGCATTTTACACATCACATGCGTAAAGAGCAGGAAAAGGAAGAAAAAGAAAAGGCAGACAAAGATAATCAAGAAATGCAACTGTTAAAATTACAGTTGCAAAAGGCAAGACAGGAAATATCTGACGTTAAAAAGTTAAATAAACCAGCCAAGCAGTTGGTACAGCAGGCTCCGGAAATACCGTCCGGGCCAACGCCCACACCGGGACCGGCAGTTTTACCTGCCCCAGTGTACCCGGCACCCACTGGTTGGACACCCCTAACACCATATTAACAGGGTGCACCACGTGGTTTCAATTATTATCGGGGGGTTTCTCGTGGGAGGAGGGGTGTGAGAAGGTTTCAGGGTCGAAGGGTCATGGACCTGAATGCATGTCATGGGTGTGGTCAAAGTGGTCATTGGAGGAAGGATTGCCCGACTAATCCTTACCAACCACAAGTGGCACAAGCAAGTGCAGGACATCAAGCACCTTATGCAGCAACAGCTCCACCTGCTGGCCAATATCCAGCATATACTTCAACTGCGGGGGAAGTGTACCTCACACAATATGAGGAACAATGACGGGGACCACAGAGAAAAAGTGACGTGGGAATGGCAGATCCCATGGTCACACTAAAGGTTATGGAGTGTGACCTGCCTTTTCTGGTTGATACGGGGGCAACCTATTCCACTTTGAACTGTAACATTGAGCCTACACTGTTATTGGCTAAAGCTGTGGAGGTTATTGGTTTCTCTGGGGTTCCTGAAAGACTGCCTGTGACAAAACCTTTGGACACTTGTGTTGCTGGTCAAACTGTGAAACAACGTTATGCCTGCTCAAAAAACTCTCCCACAAACTTGATGGGGAGAGACCTGCTGATTAAGTTGGGGGCATCAGTGCTGTGCTCGGCCGATGGAGTCATCTTGTCATTCCCTAACGGTGTCGCTATGAACTGTTCAGTGCAAGCACTGTCTGTGCATGGACAAATGCTGTTGAAACCTGATGTGACACCACAAGTGCCAAACACCTGGGCAGACATTTACTGGGGCCTGTAATCACCCGACTCACCCGAAAAGTCCGGTGTGTTGCCAGTGTTCATGGCCTGGAAGCCATGGATTGCTCTTCTTGTGCCCTACACACCTCCCATTGATCCCCTACATGTCACTCTGTATTATAACAGAAATTCGAATGATGTTTATCATGATAGATTTTTCTCTCACCTGGATGGTCAAACTTGGACCATCAAATCTAGTTTTTTTTTGTATGTAGGGCAAGAGGGCGTCACCGTGGATGCTGTATTAACTGGTGAGCAATTACAGTGGTATGAAATGTCAGAGGAATCAGCTCCACACATCACTTTGCTCATACATGCTAATCACCAAGCAAGAGTTAGGGCCTATGGTTAAAACATTGGCTGAAGCCACTGATTGGCAGATGACACAAATTCCAAAAGTTGAATATTCTGCAAAATATCAGGTCTATCACATCCAAATTGATACCACTGATGAGCTTATGTTTGAACACCAACAGATTGAGAGAGAGAGAGCATGGCAGGGAGCGCAGTGATCATGAATCAGCGGCAGACATGTTGGATTCACTGCCACCACAGTTATGGTCACAAGGACCCACAGATGTTGTCAAATGTGTTCATATTTCTCCCATTTCGTTTCAGATCCTAGCAGGTGAACCTGTTTGGCAACGTCAGTATGCTCACAAGCCTGCAGCAGAGGAGGGCATCACTGACACCACTGAAGGGCTGCTTCAGGCAGGAGTATTAGAAAATTCTCATTCTGCCTCCCAGTTGAGAAGCTCGTCGTCGGCCTCCGTCGGTCTATGATGGACCATAGAAGAGAATCCTAAACGTTCTACTCTGCTGGAACAGCACCGCCTGTGGCTGAACAGGCCAATGCGCGAATGGCAGTCCCTGTCACACAGGTCAGCACTTGTGGGTGGTCTCCCGTGCTGCTGGGTCTGTGGCGGGTCTTTCCTGCGGGTCCTTTTTTTCATCTGGCTGCAGCAGTCAGTCTCTCTTCACCCGCCTTGAGCCTGTCTGGTCAGGGTGCCTCTCCATTTGGAGCGTGTCCGTTGCAAGGTACCTCCCAGCGCTCTGTGTTGATATCCAGGGCCTCATGTATCTCTTGCAGACCGTCTCTAAAGCGCAGCTGTGGGTGGCCAACGTTCTCTCCTGCCAGTTGCCAGTTCTCCCATAGAGGACGTCTTTGGGGATTCTGCCAATCCTCCATACGGTGACGTGGCCTAGCCAGAGATGAGCCTGGCGCTGCTGAGTAGAAGTGAACATGGAGGGAAGGCCGGCGCAGGACAGAACTTCTGTGTTGGGTACTTTGTCCTGCCAGGATATGTCCAGGATGTGGCGAATGCAGCGCAAGTGGAATGAGTTCAGTCTCTTTTCCTGCCGGGCGTATGTTGTCCACGTCTCACTCCCATAGAGCAGTGTGCTGATGACGCAGGCGTTGTACACTGCCATCTTCGTCTTGACAGAGAGTTTGGGATTCTCCCACACTTGTGTGGTGAGGCGAGCGAGTGTGAAGGCTGATTTTCCAATCCTCTTGTTGATCTCTGTATCAAGGGAGAGGTTGTTGCTGATCGTGGACCCCAGGTACGTGAACTGATTCACGACCTCCAGCTCGTAGTCGTCGATGGTGATGGTTGGTGGTGCTTCCGTGCCTTGCGCCAAGACGTTAGTCTTCTTCAGGCTAATGGTAAGCCCGAAGTCCTTGCATGCCTGGGAGAAGCGGTCCATCAGGGTCTGAAGCTCCTGCTGTGTGTGGGTTGCGACTGCAGTGTCGTCTGCAAACAGCATGTCTCTGATTAGAGCCTCGCGTACTTTGGTTCTGGCTTTCAGGCGGGCGAGGTTGAAAAGCCTGCTGTCAGATCTTGTGTGCAGGTAGATTCCCTCTGTTGCTGTGCTGAAGGCATGCCTCAGGAGCATAGCAAAGAAAATCCCAAAGGGGGTTGGCGCAAGTACACAGCCCTGTTTCACTCCGCTGCGTATGTTGAATGGCTCTGAGACATTGCCATCGTGCTGCACTATCCCCTGCATGTTGGTGTGAAACGATTTGATAAGGCTTTGCAACTTTGGTGGGCATCCTATCTTTGGCAGGATCTTGAAAAGGCCCTCTCTGCTGACCAGATCGAACGCTTTGGTGAGGTCGATGAAGGCGATGTACAGGGGCATGTTCTGTTCTCTGCATTTCTCCTGGAGTTGGCGGATGGAGAATATCATGTCTACCGTTGATCGCTCAGCGCGGAAGCCACACTGAGACTCGGGGTAGACACGTTCGGCAAGTTTCTGTAGATGAACGAGAACAACTCGTGCGTAGACTTTGCCAACAACGCTGAGGAGGGAGATGCCCCTGTAGTTGTTGCAGTCGCTTCTCTCCCCTTTGTTTTTGTAGAGGGTGATGATCTTGGCATCCCTCATGTCCTGTGGTACAGCACCTCCCTTCCAACACTGGCAGAGGACGTCATGCAATGGCAGCAGTAAGGCGGTCTTGCAGTCCTTGATCAGGTCAGGGGGTATGCCGTCGTTGCCGGGTGCCTTGCCAGCGGCCAAGCTATCAATGGCCTTGCTGAGTTCGTCGATGGTTGGATCGGCGTCAAGTTCGTCCATGGATGGCAGGCAGTTGATGGCATCAAGGGCTGATGGTGTCACGGTGTTCTGTCTGGAGTAGAGGTCGGAGTAGTGTTCCACCCATCTCTCCATCTGCTTGTTCTTTTCTGTGATCATCTCCCCAGTGGAAGATTTGAGGGGGGCCGTCTTGCTCTGAGCTGGACCAAGTGCTTTCTTGATGCCATCGTACATACCACGGATGTTCCCTGTTATGGCAGCGGTTTGAATGTCTTGGCTGAGCTGAGTCCAGTACTCATTGGCACAGCGCCGAGCAGTCTGCTGAACTTTGCTTCTCGCAGCCCTGAGAATCTGGAGATTCTTCTCGTTTGGGTACTTCTTGTACTCAGCAAGTGCTGAGCGCTTGGCTTCAATGACGGGGGTCATCTCGGTCAACTTGGCATCAAACCAGTCCTGTGACTTCGAGGTCTTCCTCCCAAAGGTAGCCAAGGCTGTGTGGTGGATGGTGTTTTGCAGCTCTTCCCACTTCTGCTTTGCAGATTCTCCTTCTTGTGGTACACCAAGTTCCTTCTCAAAGGTAGAGGCAAACTGCTCAACAAGTTCTGGTTGAGCCATCTTGCTGGTGTCAATCCGTGCCTTTCCAGGCTGTCTAGCACGATGGAATTTCTTCAGCTGCAGCTTGACCTTGCAACACACCAATGAATGGTCTGTGTCGCAATCTGCACTCTGGAACGAACGGGTGATTAGCACGTTCTTCAGTGAGGTGCGCCTGGTCAGGATCAAGACCTGCTGGTGCCAGTGCTTTGAGCGTGGATGTTGCCAGGAAACCTTGTGTTGGGGCTTGGTCTTGAAGAACGAGTTTGTGATGCACAGATCGTGATATGTGCAGAACTCGAGCAGCCGCTGTCCGTTGTCGTTCATTCTGCCCACGCCAAAAGGTCCAAGACAGGAGGGCCAGGAGTCATGGTCAGCACCCACTCTGGCATTGAAGTCTCCAAGGAGAATGAGTTGTTCAGAGTTGGGGATGGTCCTGACAGTTGTTGCGAGATTCTCGTAGAACTTGTTTTTTGCCTCTGGTGTGGCTGTCAGTGTTGGGGCATACACACTGACGAGGGTGACTGGGCCTTGAGTGGTGTTCAGGCGGAGGGTGAGGAGTCGTGCAGAGCCAGTGCTGCCCGGTTCCATCATCTTCAGCAAGGTGTTCTTCACTGCGAAGCCCACTCCGTGTTCCCTGTGTTCGTCACTGCCCTTTCCCTGCCAGTAGAACGTGTAGTCCTTCTCTCTCAGTGTGCCTGTGTCAGCCAACCGTGTTTCCTGGAGAGTGGCGATATCCACTCCCAGTCTCTTCAGCTCATTATTGATGATGGCAGTCTTCCTGGTGTCGCTGATGTCCTTGAGGTTAGCAGCGAGTCCTGTCATCATAGTGCGGACGTTCCAAGTTCCCAGTTTTAGAGTTGGTCTCTTTTGTTTTATTGTCTTGCCTGGTGTGAAGGTTCTCAGCCTGCTGTTCGGACTTCTCCTCATCCCCATGCACCCAATGAGGAAAGCAAGCTGTGGCGGGACAACACCTTATTGGCTGGGGGCTGCCCAGCTTGAGGCGGGCGGTAGCTGTCCAGTGAGATCCGATGATCCCTCCCATCGTCGGGAACAACCCCTGGCACTGCGCTGTACGCCAATTGAGCGGTGGCTTATAACCGGTAACTGTCATTCCCCGTGTTTTGTCTACGCCAAAGGCGAAGCTGGAGTGTCCTCTCCAGTGATCCTGTGTTCTACCTTCCAGCGTTGGGCGTTGGTAGGATTCAAGCCTGGGCAGGAAGATATGGAGGACAAGATGTTGCCCATGCAGCATGTCCCCCCCTCTCCAGCGTCACTGATGATCCAAAGGAACAGCAGGGCTGCTACAGTTTGGCACCAACGCCATTGCAGGAGCTGCCAGAACGATGTTGAGCACAACATAGAACTTGCCTTAGGGCTGCCGACTCCGGATTTTTCCTCAGGGTTGACTCCCGAAGCTATTCCGTGACCGGGTTATGCCGCAAGGCAGCGGAGGTTTGAAATCAGGGTTTACTTCCCCTAGATGGGCTACCTTCCCAGGTTGACGAGCCACCATCTACCCAAAGCATCTGGTTTTAAGGCGCCAGAGATCCGCCCTCGGCCCCTTCTCCTATTAGTAAAAGCAGTTCCGCCGGGCTTAGAGACTAAACCACACTGGCAAGGCTAGGAGTTGGACTTAGTTGTCAGAGCTTTTCGAGACGCACGCTATAAGGAGCCTTTTATGAGCACTGGGAGCTTAACCCCAGTGCCGCTCCTGGCTATGACAACCTTGGAACCAAAACCTTGGAACCTTGGAACCAGTTGAGAAGCACAACACCGGTAAATACCGAATGGCCCATGATTTGAGATGTCTGAATTCACGGATCTCTACCCCCACAGTGCCGGTGCCAAACCCATACACTGCTTTATCTGCTCTCACATCACAACATTCATGGTTTACATGTATTGATTTGGCTAATGCATTTTTCTGTCTTCCCTTGGCAGAGGAGTGCAGGGATTTCTTCTCATTCACCTACAAGGGCACACAGCTGCGCTACACCCGGCTACCACAGGGCTTCATTTTGTCACCAGGTATTTTCAATCAGGTTTTGAAGGAACAACTACAGGGTTGTCCTCTTCCACCAGGTGTAATTCTGGTACAGTATGTTGATGACATTTTGATAGCAGCACCAAATCCTGACAGTTGGCTGGAAGCTACAAAGAGCGTGTTGTTGAGATTGTTTGAATGTGGATTTAAAGTGTCTAGGCAAAAACTACAGTGTGCGAGGCGCTATGTGACCTTTTTGGGCCGTGTTATCACACCCACTGGTTCTGGCCTTTCTGCGTCACACAGAGATTCCATCCTTCACCACCCCAAACCACGCACTGTAAAACAAATGTTATCATTTTTGGGTCTAACAGGGTTCAGTAGACATTACATACCACAATATAGTGAACGGACAAAATCATTGCATGCACTGGTTAATGAACAAGGCATGAGAAACCTTGCTGCACAGCTACTGTGGACACAGGAAGCTGAGGAAGCATTTATTGCTTTGAAAAATGAACTTTCACATGCGGCTGATTTGGCAATACCTGATTACAAGAGGCGTTTCTATTTGGATGTTTCTGAAGCAGAACACACAGTAAATGGTGTTCTGTTTCAGAAAAAAGGGGGAGACCGAAAGATACGTCAGCATAATATTAGACCCAATGGAAAAAAGGCAACCAGCATGCACACGCCATGCTGCAGGAGTGGCAAAAATTTTGAAAAAAAACAGCTCATGTGGTGATGGGACATCCATTGACTGTCCTAACAACACATGCGTGATGTCATACAGTATGTAAATTCTGCAGCATTCACTATGACCTCAATCAGACAGACAAGAATGGGGAAAAAATCCAATCAGCACCAAACATCACATTCACACATGAAGGAATAAACATGGCAGATCAGATGTTGGATGGGGAGCCGCATGAATGTGAGAAAAGGGTCAGAAAAGATGTGAAAGTGAGAATAGATTTATCTGTGACACCACTGACTGACCCAGATGAAGTTTTGTTCACGGATGGATGTTGTTTTCGTCACCCCACAGAAAGACTGAAGGCAGGATATGCAGTTGTGAGACAAAAAGCAGATGGATTTGAGGAAGTGATAAATGGGACATTGCAGGACAGACAATCAGCTCAGTTGGCCGAATTGACAGCTATGATCAAGGCATTGGAGTGGTCAGCAGGAAAAAAGGTCACTATTTACACAGATTCAGCTTATGTTGTTGGTGCCATTCATATAAAATTAGCACAATGGATTAGACAAGGTTTTTTGACAGCATCTCAGGCTCCTATAAAGCATGAAACAGAAATGAAAACATTGGCAGAAGTAATAATGTTACCAAAAGAACTAGCAGTAGTGAAGTGTAAAGGCCATGACAACAAAACAGGAACAAATGTGGCCAGAGGTAATCATGAGGCAGACAAAGCAGCAAAGCAGGCAGGAGGATACCAGCCATCGCTAATTTTGGCACAGACAGGAAAGGAGGTTCAGGACATTTTGCCACAGATTGATGTAAATATGTTAATAGATGAACAGAGAAAAGTGTCTCCTGAAGAAAAAACAGTATGGAAGCAGAGAGGTGCTACAGAAAAAGAAGGGTTGTGAAAAGCACAGGATGGTAGACCAGTGTTACCACCAGGAATCAGAGAAAATGTGCCACATGAAGCTCATGGGTTAGCACATGTAGGAGCTAAACAAATGAACAGACATTTGAGTCACTGGTGGCATCCATTCCTCCCTGATAGGATACAAAATTTTGTAAAAAGTTGTGCCATTTGTGTTTCTCACAATCCAAAAGAGACGGTTAAAGTTCATCAAGGTCATTTTCCATTGCCTACTTTGCCAGGTCAGGAGATAATCATAGATTACACTGACATGGTGGAAAGAATCAGGGGATACAGATATCTCCTAGTGGCAGTGGACACATTTACAGGATGGCCTGAAGCTTATCCTGCAAAGAAAGAAGACAGTAAAACAGTGATCAAATTTTTGATAAATCAATACATCCCTACTTATGGATTTCCCAAAAGAATTAGATCGGATAATGGAACACATTTCAAAAATCAAGACCTACAAAAAGTGGAAAAGATGTTAGGTCTAAAACATTCATTTGGAACAGTTTATCACCCTCAATCTCAGGGTAAGGTTGAGAGGATGAACCAAAACATTAAGGTGAAGCTTGCTAAGATCTGTAGCCAGACAGGAATGAACTGGTTGGATGCTTTGCCTATTGCCCTATTGACGGTTAGGGAGTAAAACCTGTTATGCTGTTAACAGAACTTCTATGAACTTTTAACAGGTCGTCAGTTCCTGGGATCGGGAGCACGATTGCAGCTGTGTGAGGAAGAAAAGCCCAAGATGGGCTACAAACCATTCTATGACCAACTAAGAGCTCTTGTGTCAGCTTTCTCACAACAGGTACAGGAAAAGAAGAAGCCAGGAGGTGATTTGAAACCCACGGAACCACTCACAACAGAGTGGGTCCTCCTGAAGTGCATCAAGAGGAAGTTTAAAGGTTTTATCATTTGCTTGTTAATAAGTATCATAAGCATCACATAATCAGTAATGGTGAACTGTGTAATTGCATAACTGTGTGATTGTATGGTGAATGGCCTCAGGCATAAATAACCCCCTGGATGGATGGCTGGAGAGAATGCTTGGAAAATGGAAAAATGTGATTTTCTCTATAATCATACCCATTGTGAGTGTTATTGCGATTTTTGCTTTTTGTGGATGCTGTTGTGTATCTTCTATCAGATCTTTTTGCATTAGGGTCATCACCACTGCATTGAAAAGTAAACAACCCCCTCCATATCAAATGCCATTATTAAAAAAATGATGGATCAATTGAAAATGGAATGGAATCAGATAAAGATGATGATGAGGAGGACTGTGACGTGGCTTTGAGTGCCTAAAAGGTTTGAATTACTGGTCTCATTATTGATGAGACCAAAAGGGGGAAATTGATGGGATAAAGTGATCAATATAACCATATAACAGTTATTTGTGTGACTCAAAATATTTGTACTCTGCTTATATTTAGGTACTATAACCAATATACCATAATGGAATATATATTGCCAGATGTGTGGGTCAGTCTCTGCAGAAAAGAGTGGACCTTTGTTTCACCACAGAGAATAACAAACGGCCTGAAATTTATGAGAGGAGACACAGTTGTGATAAGGAATGGCTGAGCCTGGCCTACTCTGACCTGGGAGGTGAAGTGGCCTTCATGTGGATACACTCGGCGCCAGGAATGGACCCTCCCGTGGACCATGCACCTGGACTGTCATATGATAATGCATGCTTTCACTTTTGTATAAATATTCTGGGTCAGGGCCAGCATAGTCAGTCAGACTTCATGAACTGACAAAACCTGTTGCTGTCAGGGAAAGGACGTTTGACCCTGCGCTGTAAACTGCTACATTCAACTTGCTTAAATAAATATGTGTTCCAAGTAAACTAATCTCTTCCTTGAAAACGAACCTGGGTGAACCATCTACACACATAGACAATCTTTGAAGAGTAGACTTAGATGGTTTTACAACACTACTTTTAACCAAACACCTGTCAACATCCAACTTTTTCTGCTTTGAAATAAGTCCATTTCTCTCAGAAAATTACAAACTTCTTTCACATAAACCTTCATTTTAACCGAAATTGGTCATTTTCTCTCATAAAATTAGCTTGTCTCCATTTTAGTCCTGGTTCTTTTTTTTTAAATTTTACTGTTAATTTTTTGTAGATGTTCTAATTTTATTCATAAAAATCTGATGTTTCAGTAATTTTTCATTTGTGTCACAACAATTTCCGACTTTTGTCCTTGGAAATGTGACTATTTTTGTAGTAAATTTATCAATTTTCTCCTCTTAAATAGACTATTTTTCATGAATTTGAATATTTTTTAGTTTCTGTCCAAGTCAGAGGGAGACGCTGGTTCTGGACAACAAAGACACATGTGGACATGAGCTGCAGGATGCAGAGCCCTGAACACACAACACACATGGACACAACAAAAATGAGGAGTCTGACCTCAGAGCTTCAAGTCTACAATGTGGACTCTCCAGAAAACCACACAGCTGCTTCACTCCTGAATCCTGCAGCTGGTTGATACCCAGGTCCAGATCTCTGAGATAGGAGGGGTTGGACTTCAGAGCTGAGACCAGATAATCACAGCTGATCTCTGACAAACTGCAGCTCCACAACCTGAATAAAGAATAAAAGATGTGAGTTTATCAGACAAAGTTTCATCTTGAAATCCTTCAGTGTTTCATCATGTGTTCAGAGCTGAAGAAGGTTCAGAATGTAGAAGTTTAGAACCTGAAAACTCCAAGCAGCTGAAGCCAACAGGATGCAGGTTCAAAGAGTCCAAGAGAAGAAGAGAAAAAGACTCTCATTAATGTGAATGACAACATGCTGCTGCTTCAATGAAGACGGAGGGACTTCAGCTCTGAAACTCTGCAGCTGAAACATCACAGCTTTGCTCACAAAAACCCAAGTTCTTCAAGGGTTTTTCTCAAACATTTCTGCTCTTTTCTCAGCCTGTTTTTCTACTTTTCAATCTGACAACTTTTTCCTCACATTTTTGAAATTGGTAGAGGAAAAATTTAAATTTTTTTCTCTCAGAAATTGTTTCACTTAAAATTGTAAAGTTTTTCATTTTGACATTTTTTCATCTTTTGTTCAAGTCACATATACATGAAAAAATAGTTTTTAATGTTATTAATGTCACACATCTGAGAAAAGCTGGGAATACACCAGTTTAATAAAGTTACACATTTTGAAAATTCATGAGAATAAAGGAGCAAACAGTTGTTTAAATGGATTGATGAGACTTTTAAAAAAGTCTTTAAAAGCATATTTAAAGAGTCACAAATTGATGATTGAAAAAGTGGAAAATAAAGCAGAAAAGCCACACATGTTTACAAAGAAGCCAAATTCATTTCAAAAAACTAGCAGATGCATCAGACAAAAGTCAATTCAGCTGCTGGTCTCCGTCTTTCTTTGACTTGATGGACAAATGCAGCTTTAAGACAGAGTCCAAACATGCACAAAGACATGCAGCCTATCACTGGACTCCATCTAGAAACCTCCAAAAACCACATTTACACACGTGGACAAAATTGTTGGTACCCTTCTGTAAATGAAAGAAAAACCCACAATGGCCACAGAAATAACTTGAATCTGACAAAAATGGTAATGAATAAAAATTCTATGAAAATTAACCAATGAAAATCAGACAATACTTTTGAATTGTGGTTCAATAGAATTATTAAAAAAAACTCATTAAATAGGCCTGGAAAAAAATGATGGTACCCTTAACTTAATATTTTGCTGCACAACCTTTTGAGGCAATGACTGCAATCAAACAATTTCTGTAACTGTCAGTGAGACTTCTGCACCTCTCAGCAGGTATTTTGGCCCACTCCTCAGGAGCAAACTGCTCCAGTTGTCTCAGGTTTGAAGGGTGCCTTCTCCAGACGGCATGTTTCAGCTCCTTCCACAGATGTTCAATAGGATTTAGATCAGGGCTCATAGAAGGCCACTTTAGAATAGTCCAATGTTTGGCTCTTAGCCATTCTTGGGTGTTTTTAGCTGTGTGTTTTGGGTCATTATCCTGTTGCAAGACCCATGACCTGCGACTGAGACCAAGCTGACTGACACTGGGCAGCACATTTCTCTCTAGAATATCTTGATAGTCTTGAGATTTCATTGTACCCTGCACAGATTCAAGACACCTATGCCAGCTGCAGCAAAGCAGCCCCAGAACATAACAGAACCTCCTCCATGTTTCACAGTAGGGACAGTGTTCTTTTCTTGGTATGCTTCATTTTTGCGTCTGTGAACATAGAGCTGATGTGCCTTGCCAAAAAGTTCCAGTTTTGTCTCGTCTGTCCATAGGACATTCTCCCAGAAGCTTTGTGGCTTGTCAACATGCAGTTTGGCAAATTCCAGTCTGGCTTTTTTATGATTTGTTTTCAACAATGGTGTCCTCCTTGGTCGTCCCATGAAGTTCACTTTGGCTCAAACGACGACGGATGGGGCAATCTGACACTGATGTACCTTGACCTTGGAGTTCACCATGAATGTGTTTAGAGGTTGTTCTGGGTTCTTTTGTTACCACTCATATTATCCATCTCTTCCATTTTTCATCAAGTTTCCTCCTGTGGCCATGTCCAGGGAGGTTGGCTACAGTCCCGTGGATCTTAAATTTCTGAATAATATGTGCAACTGTAGTCACAGAAACATCAAGCTGCTTGGAGATGGTCTTATAGCCTTTACCTTTAACATGCTTGTCTATAATTTTCTTTCTAATCTCCTGAGACAACTCTCTCCTTTGCTTCCTCTGGTCCATGTTTAGTGTGGTACACACCATGTCACCAAACAGCACAGTGACTACTTGTCACCCTTTAAATAGGCCGACTGACTGATTACAAGTTTGTAGACACCTGTGATGTTAATTAGAGGACACATCTTGGTTGAACATGTCCCTATGGTCACATTATATTCAATCTTTTCTAGGGGTACCATCATTTTGTCCAGGCCTGTTTCATGAGTTTGTTTTTTAAAGTTATTCTAATGAACCACAATTCAAAAGCATTGTCTGATTTTTTGGTTAATTTTCATAGAATTTTTATTTATTACCACTTTTGCCAGATTCAAGTTATTTCTGTGATCACTGTGGGTTTTTCTTTCATTAACAGAGGGGTACCAACAATTTTGTCCACTGTGTAGACCCACTGAAGCTTGCTTTAGAATGACCTTTGACCTCCAACCAGCATTCTTCTGCCTTCCTGTGGTTGCATGAAAGAGTCACACATCAGCAACTAGTTACATTTCCTCCACTACATTTTCATCACATCCACATGGAGCAGATGCATCAGACAAAAGTCAATTCAGCTGCTGAGTCTTCTTTCTTTGACTTGATGGACAAATGCAGCTTGAAGACAGAGTCCAAACATGCACAAAGACATGCAGCCTATCACTGGACTCCATCTAGAAACCTCCAAAAACCACATTTACACCACTCAAGCTAGTCAAGTCAAACTTGACCTTTGACCTCCAACCAGCATTCTTCTGCCTTCCTGTGGTTGCATGAAGGAGTCACACATCAGCAACTAGTTACATTTCCTCCACTACATTTTCATCACATCCACATGGAGCCACTGGATGTGCTCAAAGAGCCACATGTAGGAGAGCCGTGTTCTCCAGCACAGCTCAGGAACCTGAACTCCACACAGAGCCAGACTGAGGGGTTCTGGTCCAAAACAAACCTGCATGGAGGCAGAAAAATCTCGAGCTCAAAACTAAGTCAAACAGCAGAAAACGGCCTTCCTTTTAGCACCAAAATCAAACTTTGTCCAGGAAATTGAAGATTTTGCAGCTTGGGGAATTTTTGGTTGCCAGTTTGTGGGCAGCTTTTCCTCATTAAACTGGAACTTTTCTCCAAAATATCTGAGATTGTTGGCAGACATTTTCTCAATTTTAATTAAATTTGTCACATTTTCCTTCCCACAATTGTTAACTTTTACAGTTGAATTTGCAGCCCTTTTAACATCAATTGCTGACAATTTTTCATGTAAAATTCAAACTTTTTCCAGTAAATTTTTGAATTGTTTCTTTCATATTTGTGAGGCTGGTTTTTATTTGGTCTACAATAATTGGTTTACAACAATGTTTGATAGTTTGGGCAAAATTTTTTTTTATCATTTTGGAATATACTGTATTTTTCTGTTGTAATTTTTTAATCTGTTCATGTAAAAAAG